>NQII01001365.1:335584-380787 GCA_002778355.1 Clitarchus hookeri
TGAAGTCCTTGCCACCAAATTATGAAGAAATTTTATGAATTAATTATGGCAGGAAAAATTTAAGATCATGTCCTGTAGCAATAAAAATATCCTTTGACAGTATTGTTTGAAGTAATACCATTTCCTTGTTGAATTTTGAATTTGAGCATTTAAAATATGTCTATAATATTTATAAATATTAGCTTGTGTTGTAATAAATTTTTACTGAAAACACGCAATAGTAATTTAATTTCCTTAGCCTGATTAAACATTATTATACAGGATGAGTATAAAAGAATACCCCAACTTTGAACAACCAAACAACCTACAACCTTTGACCAATCAAATAAACCACGGAACCGTGAAGTTTGTTTACCATACATTCATAAATGTTCAATGTGACCACCACGAGCGGCCTGAATGACATCTACGCGATAATCAAACTCGTTCCACGCTCTTGTCAGCATGTCCGGTGTTACGGTTTGGATGGTGTTCGTAACTCTCGGTTTTGAGGTGGTGAGGGGGTAGCGAGCTCACATTCGACACGTCAATGTGAAGGGGACGGTCTGATGTTTCCTTTAAAGTGTGCCACCCCATTGGCACCTAGCCGTTTGCGGATACCTGGACGAGACGTTGCTGCAATGCAGAATTGGTCGAGGAGCAGCTGGTGACCAGACTCTTAATCACTGATGCCCAAGAAGCCCGGATCTTACCCCGTGCAGTTGGCTGACATTGACGACGTAGACGTCAGCGACGGTCCCGAGACTGACGGATAATGGAGACTCCACTGTACTTCTAAATTTGATCACTTTCTTGGCTAAAAAAGATTAGCATTAAATTAGACAATATATCCAAAGTAATAAATGAGATTGAATTGTTTCAGGATGGATTGGTTGGCTTATTAATAACAAAGCCTGATTAATTTTTAACAGGATTATTTCTTCTTAATGCCATAACCATGAATTTATTTACAGAGACTGTGAAATCATACTGTATGTGCTGTGGCATAAATATTGCCTTCTGCAACAAGCATTCACTCTTTTGAATCATCACTTGATCAGTACGTTAGGTGCAGGTAATGTTGGGAAATAGTTGAAAAACTTCAGTAGCCAACTGGGATGTGTGCTGAGCTAACAGTGAGTGTGTGTTGCTTGTTGCAGGCACAATGAAGCTGACCCTGGGCACATTGTCGGCTCCAAGAATCCACAGGCGAGTGGTGAAGGGTGCTGCCTCAAAGAGGGCGGCTGTAGCTCATCAGCCCAGGATCCTACCTGGTGAGTGTGCACTTGTGTAGATTCAGTAGCATGGCCTGCCTAGTGCTTTCTATATGAACATAATTTTTTATATTGAGTCAAGTGATACAATCTGTTGTTGTTCCACCAAGAATTTAATACTTCATGAGGAGAGAGCATCTAGTTGAATAACAATTTCTGATCTGACCATAGTGAGTAAAAGCCTGGAATTGTTGTGTAATTTTATGTGTAAGGAAAATATAAGGGAATTCAAAATCATTGATTGGAATTATGTATTAGCTCACTTTTGTAGCATTTTAATTGTGGGTTGTTAAATGGCACGTAATAAATAAAGTAACTTCTATTGTATTTTCCTGATGTGTGTAAAGGTGATGAGGAAACAGCTCTAAGACTATTGGTTTGCTGGCAGGGGGAGTGTCATTTTCCTATGGTGCAGGTCTAGACTTTTGATTGGTGGTATGGGAGAGAGGCACTGTCTTATCGTAATTTTAGGAAATAGTATTAAATTCATTTAATAAAATCAGTATTTTAAATGGTCCTGAAATTATTTCATAGTTATAAAATATTTACAGATCAGTTTTGTGTCAGTTTGAGGGTTTGGTTGGAAGGGGGCTATGTCCCCTGTAACCACACCCCCAATCCTGTATCCGCCCCTGGAAATGATCTTAGACTGTGTCCAAATTCAGGTATATACTGGTGTACTTGCATCCTTGCAGACTTTACTTACCCTTGGCACCATACTTGATGAATTCAGACAGGCAGTCTTGTTGGCTTCTCTATCAGCTATTAGTCAGCTAATCACTTTTAATGAATGTGTGTTCTGGCAAAGAATTTGATAATTGCCTCAAGTTATGGGGGTTAAGACATTGTTTAAATAATATTTCAATTGGAATTCCATAACATTTATTGTCTTGCATGATTGTGAGTTTGCAATTTTGATTGCTCGTTTTACCTTAGCTTTTGTAGTTTTTTTAACATGTCTGATACAAATTTCTTGTTTAGACCATTTTTTAAGGTGTATGTTGCAATAATTATTAACTCTGTTCAAAATTCTATGCCAATGAAGTGGTAATGTTGCCCTATTAAACTTTAAATGAAATTATGTCCAAAATCAGTTGTAACCTACAAATTGCTTCTCAAAATGGCAGCACATATACCACAAGTATGCAAGAAGTATACATCTTTGTTTACTTATATACTTGCAAACTTCACTTGTAATTCAGGCAGCACTTATAATGTCACTTCCTGGGACATATATGGACAAGTATGTACTTCAGCCGAATTGAGACACATAATTAGAAAAGATCATTTAAAAAGCTTGAACTATAAGGTTCTAGGTTAGAATCCTGGAATTAGATATGACCTTAAATTACTTTAAAAGCTGTTCATTGAGAATCAAACATTTGAAACAAACCTTCAGGAAAAAAATTTCTGCTCATAACTGCATATATGGCATGCAGACTCCCAGTTAAGTTGGCAGAGAATTGATAAAAATAGTTCTACGACTTGACGCTGTATTGTAAGTGTGATGTTTGAATATATGGCCACTGCAGTAAGCGGTTATTGTTTTGCACCCATATTGGTACGGATATGGAGATTAGTGATACTTCTACATTCCTAGCACTTGCACAGTTTCACGTGGACGATGCATTAACCTTAAGGATGGCACAAATATACTGGCACTGAAGACAAGGTTGAAGGGAGCTGCCTATATTTTCCACTGTAGAAATATCAGTTGTTTTGGTCTCTGGTTTTCCACTTGCCATCATCCTATCGGTCCTGGCTACACCGGAAATGTCTACTGTACTCAGCAATGTAATTATTGGCTGGCTGTCTGCCAATGAAGTTGCGTTTTGACCGTGTGCCAACTGATGTGCCACGAAATATATAATACGTATTACAACCCATTGTGTGCTTTGAAAATTATTGAAAAGAACAGCTTTAAGTCTTACAAACCAAAATGTTGACAAGTTGTAATTTTTTTTTTTTTTTACTTAGATTCCGATAAAGTTTAGCNGTTGTTTTGGTCTCTGGTTTTCCACTTGCCATCATCCTATCGGTCCTGGCTACACCGGAAATGTCTACTGTACTCTGCAATGTAATTATTGGCTGGCTGTCTGCCAATGAAGTTGCGTTTTGACCGTGTGCCAACTGATGTGCCACGAAATATATAATACGTATTACAACCCATTGTGTGCTTTGAAAATTATTGAAAAGAACAGTTTTAAGTCTTACAAACCAAAATGTTGACAAGTTGTAATTTTTTTTTTTTTTTACTTAGATTCCGATAAAGTTTAGCAAAACAGTAAAACTATAAAAGTGTGAGTTTTGTCTTCAAGAGAAAAAAAAATTTCCATATAAACGTGGGCTCAATTATATACATGCACACTCCTCAAAGGGTTAATAAGTGATCGGAGCCATAGAAATATTAATTTTCTGTGTGATGGAAAGATCTTAATGAGAGGAAAAGTACATCCTAAGCAGGGCTTTCAAAAATGCTTGGTTAACCATAAACAGCCAATAGTAAATTTTTCCAGATTGCTTTTCTGGCAAAATGTTTAGGTTGGTTAACTGTCCTGTGATTAGCTTCATGCCTAAAGTGGGGCTATTAATATCCCCAATAAAATAAAAATTAAAATGTTATGGTTGGCATATACTTGGATCCATGACTGGTTGTTGTGCTTTTCCTTCATTCTCTCATTGTAGAAACCATTGCAGAATCACCTGCCTAGAATGCCATGGGCACAAAAACCAGTGTTTGATTTTAGTGCCCACCATCATTTGTTCACACACAAGTTTTATTTGAACAAGGGTGTCTCACTTTAATTCTTCAGAATTGCACGTCACAAATTTTTTCTTTGTACTGATAAAATGCTTTTCATTTTTGCCAGCTCCAAGAGAACTAGACAGGCCTTCTGTTGATCCATGCGACAATTCAAATGATTCTGGCCTGGGTTTCGACCAGCATCAGGAGTTTACCCTCAGGAATCAAAACGCAAAGTTTTCCAGCCAAGAGGTAAGTTTTTTATTCCTACTAATATTGAATGATTGTAGTTGTCACTATTCATTCATAGTCTAAATCTCGGAGACCAGGAATGTTTAGAAGTTTATGTCTGTGCTTAGTAGATCTAATGAAATTGTAAATTAGGTATTGTTTCCTTTATGTAACAAAAAAAACTGTGTCGAGCAGTTGTTTGCTTCTTGGAGGACTTTCTGATTGAAAAAAATAATTCAAGGACAAACTTACAGCTCAAGGCTATGAAGGCAAGAGTAAGAACACAATTTGCTAAATTTTTGACAATATAATACTTTTTTCTTCTCTAGTATCTTTTGATTTTATGAAGAATATAATTGATAAGGGATCTTAGAAAATTTTTGTTCAAAGTAAATTTGCCAATTTTTTTTGTAACAAAATTGTGCTGTAAATGTTTTCCATTTTATCATCACACATGTTTGAAGTATCGTAGACTTACTTTGCAGTACTGAAGTAGTAACATCTTTGAACTGTAGGTGTGCACAGCATTCATCATTAGGGTGTGCCCAATGTTAAAGAATTCTGGAATGTCACATTTAAGTGGAAGTCAAAGGGTTTGTGCCCTCTGAAATTTTTCGATTTGAAGGTTTAAGGAAGTGATAGTTACGCAAAGGTAGTGCCAAAATAAGATATTATAAGAAGACCACATTTTGCATTATTTCCTAAAATATTTATGGAAAACTCTAATGTTAAAGACTAACTTGTATAAATTGGGAAAGTGAAATTAATGAATTAATTTATNAAATATTTATGGAAAACTCTAATGTTAAAGACTAACTTGTATAAATTGGGAAAGTGAAATTAATGAATTAATTTATGCAATAACTCAAATTAATATTGACTTCTAATACTCAGAATGTCTGATACAGGCCAGCATGCTCTTAGACATGCTGAGTTTCCGGAATAATAAATAAATCTCAAAGACCACAATTTTAAATTAATAAATATGCTGGTCATCAGGGTGTGCCTGGGAACACCCGGCACACCCCGTGCACAGGCCTATGCTTTGAACACATAATTGGTTTTAAATATAGCCTGACCACTTAGAGAAATTATGTAGTTTTTCCAGACTAATTATTTGTGGAAATTATTTTCACTTTTCAGAGAAATTATTTTGATGATGATTTCTGTTTATAGCTTACAGTATTAACAGGTTTTTATTTTGACTGCAGTTTATTGTGTTTGTATCTTTAATAAGAGTATGATTTAAAAGTTGGGAAGAACATCTTTCAGTGCTCATTGTGTTCTCAATATTATAAAACCCAGATTTTTTGCTTTCAAATATTTTTGTTAGTCAGTGCTGAAATATTCGTTTGCAATTAGAATATTTTTTTGTTGCAAATTTAAATTGAATCTATGGTAGAAAAATACGTAAAGTGAAACATTTATCATTTTCTTTCCATTATTAAAGTGATTACATTGATGGTGATTTCATTGTTTTGTGAATGTTCACATTCTTTACTGCAAGTAGGATCAAAAGATCGAAAGGAGTGAGTTACCCATAAGTGGAATACAGGTGAAGACTTAATCCTGTATCAAAAAACATTTCTGCAATGGCGTAAATGGTCTGACTGTCGTGAAGATGCACACACGGAGCTCTAGAAAAACCCTTCTGTTTGGAAACCAGCAAACATTCTCCTTTGGACTTTACCAGTAGTAGCATTTTTTTTAATATACGCAAAAGACTGCTAGTTCCTTGATTGTTCTCTAATGTGTATATTTTCCGAAGTGAAAGTAGCCAAAGCAAATTTTTTTTGGGTAACTCTGAAGCATATAAATTCTGTCAGTAAATTTATATTGGTAAATAGTTGTACAGCTTATTTATTATGCCACAAAATTATGTTCACCACTTAAGTGTCTGGAAGTCAAGCACTACAGTTTCTTGCTGGTTGATTGCATTATGCATTAAGCCCACAAAATACTATTTTTTGCAAGAGCGACTGTCACATTAAGCACTATGTGGCTTATGTGACTTGTACACACATAATAGCTGTGGGTAGGTAGTGCCCATATGAAATCTCTTAAATGATAGAGAATAAGAGGTGAATGTATATGATGTTTTGCTTGCTCTCTGCCCCAGATGTTTGCTCATAAATATGAAATTATTGCTTATAATGTAATGAAATGTGCTACGGACATATCTTGGTGTATGGGAAACGTGGTGACGTCATTGGAGATCACGCCACAGTCTTAGTCCTTGCATGGGCATGCATGAATCTAGACAATTCTGCCATTAATTGCCTTTCATACAGATTTGAGCTTATAATCTTAAATTCATGTCTGCTGTTGGGATGCACTTAATAGTGGATTGTTGTGTGTTCGAATACATTATGATTCAACAATTGGTGTAGCAGCAGAGTGTGTTTATTGTCCACATGTACTGGAAAATGGGGACTATAAAAGCATGCCAGCATAAATGTTTTGCATAGTTTGGGAGCTCGAAACTGCCTGCAAGGTCAACTATTCAATACAGGGGCCAAGAGCAAGTGAAACATCCTGTGGTTTACTGATGTTTTTGGAACTACTTGTGTGGTGGTGGTTTGCAAGCTAGATGGTGGTTGTGTGTTAGGCACAGTGGCTGCTGGACCACTCTGAGGCCAAGAGGAAGAAGTTGGACATCAAGTTGGAGTGTGACGATGTCAATGACAACTTCTGTTTCCCTGAGGCCATGAACAATAGGAGGAGAGCCATGCCGGATTCTGCAGGGTTAGTGCCTTACATCATTTCATTGCTTTATTGTTGTGTAGTNACAATAGGAGGAGAGCCATGCCGGATTCTGCAGGGTTAGTGCCTTACATCATTTCATTGCTTTATTGTTGTGTAGAGTTGGTCCTGCTATAAAGTTTAGTTATGTTATTTGAAACTGCAGCTTTGTATAAGTTAAGTTATTCATTTTAACAATGTTAAATCAAGTGGTTAGCTTCCCAAGTATTCCCAAATCCTAATAATTTTTCGCATTTCAGAAACACCCTGCACAACTTTTATGTTCTTTTCAAGATGCAAGTTGTTTCAAATGAAATAANAATTTTTCGCATTTCAGAAACACCCTGCACAACTTTTATGTTCTTTTCAAGATGCAAGTTGTTTCAAATGAAATAACCAAGATGACGCGCACATTATTTCATGGAGCTACAAATCACCTTTTGGCAGAACTTTTCAACATTTGTTTCAGAACATCATACTGCATTATAAATTGTTTAAATAACAAGATGATGACTTGTCAATGTTATAACAAAATATGGTCATGTACAGTAGGAATCCTTTTATTACACTCCTTAGTTTTACGTTTCCTGTATTTTACATTTATTTTATTTGGTCCCACGCAATGCACTAAAGCATAAATTTCAATTTTTTTTTTTTTTNTTTCCTGTATTTTACATTTATTTTATTTGGTCCCACGCAATGCACTAAAGCATAAATTTCAATTTTTTTTTTTTTGGACTTTTCTGCAATTTACAATTTTTTGGGGGTCCCTTGGGAAGTGGAAAGAAATAAAGTTTCNTTTTTTTTTTTTTGGACTTTTCTGCAATTTACAATTTTTTGGGGGTCCCTTGGGAAGTGGAAAGAAATAAAGTTTCGCTGTACTACAGTAAACACATTCAAAGTCCTGCAATTATGAACTTGTTTGGACATACTGGAAAATAATACAAAAAAATATATATAAACATGTTTTTGTTTGGAAGTACTGGAAAAAAGTTGTTTACAGTATGTCAACAGATGTTCCTGGAAAAGTTTGGTACAAGTCTGGAATTAGTAGTTATATACGTATATCAGTTGCAACTAGGGCATTAGTTGTTGCAAATGTGCAGGATTGTAATAACGCACCCTGGATTAGTCAACCTATATTTAATTAAAAACTGGAGTTAAAGAACTTTAGGAAAGATTGATAGAAGTTTGTCACAATTAATTTTTTAATCTGGTTGCAAGCTATTTTATGCAAAACAAATTATGGTTTTGATTTTTAAGTTTTTAATTAAGTTAATGCATTGTAAGCAGCTTTACTAGCTCAGTTTAAATACTTTGTTTAAAATATGGTTGCAATGTACAGAAATTTTAACATACTGAAAATAGTAAGTTACAGTTAGATTCCCTGATCATAAAACGCCAACTGTCCTACAGAAATGTGTAAGTTTTGGACTTTAATCGTAGATGATGCATGGCTGTTAGTTAGCAATGTTAAAGTAGGTGTTGCATAGATATTTTTGAATGTATGAAATGGGAATTATTCTGGTAATAAATTAACAAGATTGTTGGTGATAGAATAGTTATAGTGGTTGAATAATGACAATGCTTTTTGAAAAAGCAGCCAAATGATAAAATAGCTACCATGATATTTGAAACAGTGGCTAAACCAGTAGAAACAATTGCCTTGCTGGTTGAAGTAGTTAAATGATGGTTAAGCAGTAGTCAAGTTAATTTCAACAGTAATGCTGTTTGAAAGAGCAGTTAAGCTAGCTGAAGTAGTGGCAGACTGGCTAAAGAAGCTGCCAAGCCAGCTGAAATATTCACCATGCTGGTTCAAAGTAGCCAAGCTGACTGAAAAGTTACAATGCTGGTAGAATTGTTGGTGTGCTCCTTGCCACTGTTGGCTGAAATGGGCGTGTGCACTGCAGTGTGTTGCAGTCAGAAAGTGGGATGTACCCATGCTCGCTGCCAGCAAGTCCTGAACCCACAGTACTACGGCCCCAGGACAGGCTGTCTGGACGCGGGACACCTGTGGGGGCCTCTGCATCCCGTCGGCTGGCCTCTGGGGGCACTGTCACCCTTGCCTCGCACCTCAGCCATGTGAGCCGCAACAGGAAAGTGTTCCTACAGATAGTGTCGCAGCCGGAGCAGCAGCATCGTGCTCGCTATCAGACAGAAGGCAGTCGGGGTGCTGTCAAGGACCGCAGTGGCAATGGCTTCCCTGTTATTAAGGTGTGTGGTGTCTAGTATTACAAGTGCTTTCATTTGTTGACCCATTCTATCCTTCATACACTCATTCATTTATTAATTCCTTCGTACACTCCTTCATTTATTCATTCCTTCNCATTCTATCCTTCATACACTCATTCATTTATTAATTCCTTCGTACACTCCTTCATTTATTCATTCCTTCATTCACCTTTTCATTCCTTCATTCACCCTTTCATTCCTTCATTCACCCATTAATTCCTCTGTTAATTCCTTCATTCACACCTTCNTTCATTCCTTCATTCACCCTTTCATTCCTTCATTCACCCATTAATTCCTCTGTTAATTCCTTCATTCACACCTTCATTTATTAATTTACCCATTCTTTCATTTACTCATTTTCCCATTCTTTCATTTACTCATTCTTTCATTTGCACATACATTCCTTCATTCATTCATTCATTTACCCTTTTTTTCATTCAAAGTTTTTTGTAGAAGTATGGTATATTGAATTGCAGGTACATAGTCGTTACAGTCCTTTTATATAAAGTATTGGATTCAGCACTGTGCAAAATTAATGGTGGGTTCCTTCAGATGTCTTCTGTGTCTGGAGTAGGCTGTTGCTTTACCATCAGAATCTCTCATAAAAACTACTGTTCCCAGACGGTGAAACAGACTATGCCTCAGGTGTGCCATAAAATAAATTATTAGATTAGTCAGAAGAGAAAGTCTTGGCATTTCTTTTCTTGCCATGTTGTACCTCCTTTTCATCCATCTCTCTATTTTATTGAAACTTGGCATGCTGGAGTAGATCTTGAGGGAAAACCCCCTCATGATGTAGGAAGAATACAGTAAGCAGCAACACATGTCCTGGACAGACCACAGGGGGAAGCTAGCTCTCTCTGACTGTTTTATGAGTATTTCTGAGCAGAGGATCTTAGCACGGTGTGGGAGGGCACTGGTGATGCAGGACTGTCCCAGATTTGGCCTTCCTTGTCTGGTCTTCTGCATTAATGAAACATTTTTCAAACATATTGTCCATGGGGCTATGACTGGTTTTAGCTCTTGAGGACACAATTGCTGGACAGGAAAATCTTGTGTGTCAGTAATAAGTATAGATAATATTACATGGTGAATAGCGATAAAGCTGAAATGATGCAGGAATAAATGTCAGTTCACCGCAATGCATGTTAATACACTGCTTGACACAGCAATTTAAGTTATAACACAGAACAAAATTAAATTAGCAGAAATACTCTTAAATTGTCTACAAAACTTTATATTATTTCTTCTAATGTATTATGCTTCACATATTTTTATAAAGTACTGACCGAAGAGAATACACATTCTCTAGAAACTTTGCGTGTACCAGAAAAAGTGAATGTATGTTTTTGTTTTATTTGACATTAAATTCTTAGACTTGATTATACAGTTATTCAAATGCTACGAAATACAAATTTCATACGAATGTGTTTAAATATGCATTTTCATTAACTTTATACAGCGCTTACAAAAATTTTAAACACCACCACCAAAATCTTAAATTTTTGAAATAAAATTGAGCTAAAAAAACTAAACANGCGCTTACAAAAATTTTAAACACCACCACCAAAATCTTAAATTTTTGAAATAAAATTGAGCTAAAAAAACTAAACCGTAAAAAAGTTGTATTATGTAACCATCATATTCATTGTCGTATTTTTTAAAAAGAGAGACACAATTTGGGTGCATTTTATTGTAACTAGTGTATTCAAAGAAAAGGAGCATAAACAAATGTTAAGTGAGTTGTCTGGAGGAATGTGTTTTTCAAGATGGAAATTTTTAATTGTTTGGAAAATCTGCAGTCTCATGGTTTTAATCATTGATCATTATTTTCTCATGATGATANATGGAAATTTTTAATTGTTTGGAAAATCTGCAGTCTCATGGTTTTAATCATTGATCATTATTTTCTCATGATGATAATGAGGGTGGTGGTGACAATTAATGGTGAGGGTGACCGAGACAAGGGTGATTATTTGAGACTCGCTCATCCAGCATAACTGAATGCAGTCATTACCCAAGTGGGGTCTTGTTGACAGTGTGGTTAGCATGCTGGCTCCAACTATTATAATACAGGTTCCATCCATAGCAGATCCAGCCCTGTTTTTTTTTGCATTTGGGAATCAGGGAAGTCATTTCCTGTAGCGAATGGATTATCTCGTGGTACTCCCATTTTCCTCTCACCACTGCACATCACCACACCCATTTTCCAGAGACTGGTCAATATTTACAGGTGCATCCCTTGGGTAGTAGAGCTGGCTGCACCGAGTGTAAGCTGCTTCACATCCATGACGAACCTGTGTCCAGTGCAGGAGTCAATGTGCAGTTTTTGTTAATTGGTGCCTCAAGTGGCTGGAAGCTGCTTTAAAGAGGGGTTCAGTCACATTTAGTCTCACTGCAGATGACTCTGTGGTGTAAAATCAAGTTCAATTCAAACACAGAATGATGTGTTTGGTGTTGGCAGTTGGTTGGCTACGACAAGCCGGCAACCTTGCAAGTCTTCATCGGCACCGACGTGGGCCGTGTCGCCCCACACATGTTCTACCAGGCTTGTCGGGTCAGTGGCAAGAACTCCACGCCATGCATGGAAAATAAAATGGATGGCACAGTGGTCATTGAGGTTAACTTTGACCCCGCAAAGGAGATGGTGATTACGTGAGTAACTGTTACTGTTGAATTTTATGAGAGAACTGTATTTAAGTTAGAAAAAAGTTATGAATTGTAAATAAAGTACATATTTCTTAACATCTAGAAATAAAACAAAGAAATTAACATATATAACTTCAATAAATATTTTTAAAATAAAACCAAAATTCGTACGTTTTTGTTATTAGTACACTTTATGGTGATTTATATCTTTGTGCTTTCCAGGTGTGACTGCGTGGGGATTTTGAAAGAACGTAATGTGGATGTGGAACACAGGTTTCCTGAACACTCAACATCGAGAAACAAAAAGAAGTCTACACGGTGCAGAATGGTGTTCAGGACCACAATCACCCACCCTGATGGCTCTAACGAAGTCCTACAGATATTGTCCCAGCCAATTGCCTGCAGTAAGTATCACCACTTGTTCATGGTACTTAATGAATAAACTGTGTGGACCAGAATGTAATCTCCCAAATTGAAAGTGCAGTTTATTATCCTTTTCCTATTCGTCACTTACTAAACAGTAATGTAGTGGCAACTATCTGCTCAAATTAAAATAAAGAACCAAAAAATTTTTGTACTATATACAGTAGAACCTTAAAACTACCCCTCTCTGTTTCCAGATTTAAGATTGTTAAGATATGTCAGTCACTGTAAATATTTAGGGAAATTTTGGAACGATTTTGACCCACCTCCGACCCTTGTACATCGAAATTTACCAGTTTTTGCCTTGAAGCCAGTGTTCAATTGTCTCAAGCACAAAAATAACAGAATTTTTCAAAAATAAAATTTAAAGTTATTTTAACATGCAGACATCTTCTGAAAAAGATTTATATTTCGGCTGCCCTTGTCTCCCAAAATGTTAAAAAAAACATTGAGTGGTGCAAGGTTTTACGAAGCATTATACATTATAAATCCATGTTCTATCGTCTCTGGTGTAAAATCAACANGGCCTTTTCTCCCAAAATGTTAAAAAAAACATTGAGTGGTGCAAGGTTTTACGAAGCATTATACATTATAAATCCATGTTCTATNTGCCCTTGTCTCCCAAAATGTTAAAAAAAACATTGAGTGGTGCAAGGTTTTACGAAGCATTATACATTATAAATCCATGTTCTATCGTCTCTGGTGTAAAATCAACATAATTTTTGCATGGAATATTAATTTAATTTCGTAGTTAAATGTCTTCTGAATGAAATAATACCCCACACATGTGTACTTAATCTCGCGTTGTTGTCAATGTTAAAATATTGTGCGGCAACCAATTGCAAAGTCAATTTTCAGTGGCTACTTGCAGGAAAATCAGAGGATTTGTTACTGAAATATTTATTTATTTCAATACACACAAGTCTTCTGCATAAACTGATATCCTGGAACGGTATATATGAAACGTTTTTGTCGCCAAATAATTTGTAAGCACCAAGCCCCCATAACTGACAGCAAGTNTTCTGAATGAAATAATACCCCACACATGTGTACTTAATCTCGCGTTGTTGTCAATGTTAAAATATTGTGCGGCAAGCAATTGCAAAGTCAATTTTCAGTGGCTACTTGCAGGAAAATCGGAGGATTTGTTACTGAAATATTTATTTATTTCAATACACACAAGTCTTCTGCATAAACTGATACCCTGGAACGGTATATATGAAACGTTTTTGTCGCCAAATAATTTGTAAGCACCAAGCCCCCATAACTGACAGCAAGTGCCAAGTTTGTTATTAATTATTGAAGGTCGTAAAGAAACCAATTTTTGGTGACTGTATTTATTCACCTCTTTCTCAAACTACAGCTGGTTGCCAATCTAACCTATTTTATTTTTCGTATGACCAATTAAAATAGTTAGGGTTCTGTTTATTTTATGGGTGAGGTAGGAACTGTATAGTTTAACATCTTTCGTGAGACAGGATTGTTTTGCTGCTCTTTCAGTGGAGTTAATAGTTTAACATCTTTCGTGAGACAGGATTGTTTTGCTGCTCTTTCAGTGGAGTTAACCTTGCATGCGAAAAATGTGGAATTTTTTTTATATGGTTAACCGAGCTTAAAAGGGCGTTCATTTAAACTGTGTACATTTCAAAGTTTTCTGCAATAAAAAAACACAATAAAAATTATTTCACTGTTCGAACTGTTGTGAGAAATACATGCTGTAAACATTTTCAAAATGATTAACCTGACACCTAAAAATATTTTTATTTGCCATAAAATAAACTAGTGTAAAAAGGTTAATTTTTAGGCCACGTACATTCTGAACATTCTAGCAACTATTTAGACAAGCTTTAGGTACTTATAAAACACACAAACTTACGGTTCACTTTGTAATTCCTAAACACGTGTTGTTATATTGCACAAGATTATATTGCTAAAATCTTTTTCATCTGCCACTTTTTCAAAATTATTTATTTNAATCTTTTTCATCTGCCACTTTTTCAAAATTATTTATTTGCTGACTTTTGCAATTAACACAGCACCTGCTGTTTCTTGGAACCAACAAACTTAAACTTTACAACTTGATTACTTTGCAGGTGCATCATGGCTGTTGCAGAAAATGGCGTATCAAGGAACACAAGCAACTCTTTTACGAAACAGTTGACAATTGTTACTATTTCATTTCACTGAAGACTTATAAAAGCACGTATAATGAACTACACTTAATAAAATATGCAAATAAATGCAAAAATAATTAACTGCAGTCATAATATTCTGACACTACCAGCAAGGAACCTGGATATAAAACATGATGAAAGAGAGCTGAATCTTGATATTCACCGGGTTGGAGACGTTTCACATAACCGTAATGTACTCTTGCTGTTCTGTAATTTCTTGAAATGTTTTTAAATTCCATGCTCTACAGTACAAAAACTTGTAAATTATTCTTGAAGCATAATTTAAGTCATATATGTTGTAATTACCATTGAAGATTTAGATGATGACATTACTTTGCATTCAAAATTTTCTTCCTAAACCATCACAAAGATAGCTAACATAATATCATGCATAATGCAACATCTGTCAGCTGACACAATACTTTGCAAATGGGGACATTTACCATTTATATGTTGTGTATGTTGGTCACAATGTCTACAAAAATTTACTGAAGTTAAATGAAATGGAGAATAATGGCACACGTGATCAATATCCTGCCAGACACCTACAGACCACACTCATGGGCTGCTATCCCCCAGGTCTTCTATCCCACCGCTGACTTAGCACGCAACCAATACTGCTCTCCAGGCATGTACGGCCACACCCACGGACTGCTTGCATGTTCAGTAATAATTGTGTGTATGTACAGAAATGCCTACATCACTGCAGTGGATATTTTGATGTGTCTGCACATTTTCTTACCATCTTAATACTGTGGACAAATGTGATTTTTGCACTACTCTACCAAAATCAAATGCACACGTTGCTTCAAAACACTTGCAGAATGTAGTTTTATTTTTTTTTATAGTACTGTAGGTAGTATATGTTATTGAAACAGTGTTCTTTAGTTCATGTTATTCACTACAAGTTATCACGGGGTGTTTTTTATTTATGACTAAAATACAACAGACTTGTGTAGTTAATGTAAACATTAAATTAAATCACATCACGTGGCAATGTTTATATTGACATGAGGTGAAAGGNAGACTTGTGTAGTTAATGTAAACATTAAATTAAATCACATCACGTGGCAATGTTTATATTGACATGAGGTGAAAGGCTTTCGAAAGTGCTCACTTTACTGTAAACAGTCTACATATAGTGCAACAAGCTGGCTCATTTTCCACTCATTTCAACAAAATTGCAAGTCCGTATAAAAGGCACAGTTTGTCAACATTCATTCACAAAATCAAGCCAAAAACGTTACCAAATCAGAATTAAAAAAAACTTATGTTGTCAATAAACAGTAAAAAAAATACAAAGAGAAATCCAAGTTGTAATAACACAAGCAAAGTGCAAAGGCAAGTGAGCAGAGCACAATGGCAGGATAAACATGTGGTGGTAGTTGTGTGCTGAAGTATTCGGCCACCTGATGGATTGGATGGTTGGCAGAGTGGCGGAGTCATTGAGTATTGGCTAGAGTGTGGAGCAGTGCCAGAATGCAAGAGCGGTGGAAATGGGAGATTCCAGAGAAAACCCACATACTAGCATAATCGTCTGGTATGATTCCCATGTGCGAAAACTGGGAGTGATCTTGCCGGGAATTTTAAATCCGGTATGCCTAGGTGGGAGGCGAGTATGCTAGTCGCTGCATCACTGTGGCCTCTTTGCTGCTAGAAGGCAGAGTGTGAAGCTAATCTGGAAGCAACTGATTTCAAGCCCATTTTGTTTCAGTAGGTCAGATCATGTGTAATTGTGAAAGTAAAACTATATGGAGAATTTCCTTGCAGAATTAGTACCAGAGATGAGCTGGAATTTCCTGTAGTTTGGTAATAGTGATTTCTAACGATAAATTATATAAATGAAGTATGGACATTTTAAAGACAGTGTAAGTAGGTCATTTTGTTTGTTTGAATAAACTTTGGAAAATGAGACAGCACCCTCATCATCGGGGCGGCAAGCAGTTGTGTCAATTTTTTTGTTTTCCTTGTTTTGTGTGGTTTCATACTTTTCTAAGATCAGTGAAGATCTGCCCTAATAAAACTACAAATTTGAGCATAAAGTTGATAACCGAGTAGTAGTTAANTTTCTAAGATCAGTGAAGATCTGCCCTAATAAAACTACAAATTTGAGCATAAAGTTGATAACCGAGTAGTAGTTAACAAGTCCACTGTACTGTATTTAAGCCATCATGTTGCTTTTTATCTTTTGAAACACTCAAGTGAAATAAATTGCAATCACGTTAACAATTTCAATAATTTCTTCTATAATTTGTTTACTGTAAAGTGAGTACTTTTGAAATCAACCTTTGAAGAAAATCGCTGCATCTCATCCCATACATGTTTTGTTTAACATTGTTTGNATGAAGTATGGACATTTTAAAGACAGTGTAAGTAGGTCATTTTGTTTGTTTGAATAAACTTTGGAAAATGAGACAACACCCTCATCATCGGGGCGGCAAGCAGTTGTGTGAATTTTTTTGTTTTCCTTGTTTTGTGTGGTTTCATACGTTTCTAAGATCAGTGAAGATCTGCCCTAATAAAACTACAAATTTGAGCATAAAGTTGATAACCGAGTAGTAGTTAACAAGTCCACTGTACTGTATTTAAGCCATCAAGTTGCTTTTTATCTTTTGAAACACTCAAGTGAAATAAATTGCAATCACGTTAACAATTTCAATAATTTCTTCTATAATTTGTTTACTGTAAAGTGAGTACTTTTGAAATCAACCTTTGAAGAAAATCGCTGCATCTCATCCCATACATGTTTTGTTTAACATTGTTTGCCTCACTGTCTGTACTGTTGCCAGCAAATTACGAAAAGTAATTCAACTCTTACCATTTTATTGAAAGGATGTGTGAATTAGTGGCAAAATAAATAGGTTTCTTTGCATTTTATAAACTTAATACAGTAACATATGTAAGTTACTTATGATTTCAAAATTTACTCAAGTTAAGTAAAAAATATGTAAATAAAAGTACTGTACATGCATGCACACATGCGCTCACACACACACACAGCGCGCACAGAGCTATGAAAATGGATTTTTTATATAAATCACCGCCAAAGCACATTACATAGTACAGTTTTTCATTGAATCATTACATGTTATTACATTTTGTCTTTGTATTCTGAATTAGTATCTTGCCACGGCAAAGCTCCTTATTTATCATTAGTAGCTCAATATCTTTGCTCTTTATTGTGGCTATGTGCAAGTCAAGTCAGTGGTATTAATTAAAATTAAGAAAACCTGGAAGGAACTTAAACTAGCTGTGTTTATTTCAGCNTGCAAGTCAAGTCAGTGGTATTAATTAAAATTAAGAAAACCTGGAAGGAACTTAAACTAGCTGTGTTTATTTCAGCGGCGTTATTGTTGCAATCCTGTGGAGTCAAAAGTGCATGCATTACAGTTTTAACATAAATAATGTAGGCAACAGCTTATCACGAATGATGAACATATAAGGAAGGCACTAATTATAGAAGAGTAAACTGCATGACGCACTCAATTATCCATACACGACATGGAGTATAATCAATACATTACTGTAGTTTCCTTAATGTGTGTTANTTTCTGTAGTTTCCTTAATGTTTGTGAAGTCGTTGATTATATTTGAGCTGATGTATGCTAAAATTAACAGTTCATGCCACTTTGAAAGCATTTCACTACTTTATGAAATTATGCTTGCTTTTTGTCATACTAAATAGCAGAATAATTCAGCATTTTACCTGCAAGTACCATGTAATTATGATGATAGAAAATTGTTAGCCGGATAGTACATGGCTGTAACTATTTTAACCATCATAAGAAATAAATTATATTTTTGGGGGGCCTCTAGAATATGCATAATATAGAAGAAATACATTATATCAAAATAACCAATGTTCACTAACCAATATTTATTTAAACATTAATTTGCAGGTGTGTAAAATACGTAGATTACATTTGTCTCTTGTTTATTTATATTGAGTGAATACAGCAGACTATAATTTTCGCCGAGCAGGGAAACGTAAACATTGTGTTTAAAATGTACACCATATGGCAATGTTTACATTTACCTGCAGCGGATAAATATACTAGTTGACTGATAATACAAATTCAGACGTGCCCATGTTACCTTGAATGGCCTATAATATGTGTCAAAAAATTGCTCTGTGTATTTCTCTATTTTTTTAAATTATAACTAACTTATTGTATGTTTGTTTGTTTTCCAGCCCAGCCTCCTGGAGTCCCTGAAGTTTGTAAGAGGTCGTTGTCATCTTGCATTTGCACTGGCGGTGCGGAACTCTTCATTCTTGGCAAGAACTTCTTGAAGGATACAGTTGTAATGTTTGACCAACCAGATACTGAACCACCTTGGCGAGAAACAATTCAACCAGACAAGGAGTTTTTGCAACAGGTGCATAATTCAAAATATTTAAACAATCTGTTGAGAACATTATCGTATTTAGTGGAAACCATTATATTTTCATATGAAAAGAAAATTTACAGATGTCACTATGTAAGTCTACAAGGTATCAGTCACCTGAAACCAAACCAAAAACATGGCAAAGTTGAACCTTAAATTTTCCTTTTTTTATTGAATGCATATTGAGGCTGTTAAAAAATGTAGTTATTATTTTATGTGAAGCTACCAATTAAAAGTATACGTGGACGTGCAAATTTTTGTGACTATAGAAAGATGAACATGTACAATAACATTTTCAAAATNCAATTAAAAGTATACGTGGACGTGCAAATTTTTGTGACTATAGAAAGATGAACATGTACAATAACATTTTCAAAATGTTTGCATGTTGACAACTTCCCTGTAATATCTCGTGAAATACAAATTCATTTCACAGCCAAACTTTGTTTGTGGCTTTGCTTATTTTACAAATTACATTTTGTTTTTCATGACTTTATTCCAAAATTGCAAGAATTATTTGTATAGCGTTAAAAATTTAGCACATTTAAGATTACGTATTTGTAAGTGCCTCATTCCAGTTATGCTTTAACTGAAACTTTTTTAGCCTTTACTTTGTAATACTCACTGTAAACAGCATAAGGAAAAGTGACTGCTAGTGTTAACTTTGGCTGAACAAAATATAGATGGTAGAACATTAGAAAGTATCTCTAGCACTGTCTAGTTTTTTTTTTCNTGTTAACTTTGGCTGAACAAAATATAGATGGTAGAACATTAGAAAGTATCTCTAGCACTGTCTAGTTTTTTTTTTCCTCAACTATTGTTTTATTTGACACTACAAATAGTCAAACTTTAATATGCGGCCAGTATTTGATTANTTTTTTTTTTCCTCAACTATTGTTTTATTTGACACTACAAATAGTCAAACTTTAATATGCGGCCAGTATTTGATTACAGTTGTATTAACAGTGACAATTAATTGCTATTGTGTTGGCAAATTTGCATATTGTGAAGTAATTTACTATTCAAAACTAAAATAAACTGAGTTAGTGAAAAAGTTTGTATGTACAATGTATTTGCACTAGGTAGTTTTAGGAACCTGAATTAATTTTATTTTGTTTTAAAATTCAGATTTAGATATTGTATTCTAATTGAAACTGACTTTTGCCATTTTGTTATTTATTCCTTTTAGTAATTAATTTATTAATGGTACCTTTATTTCACTGCCTGTAGTCCTGAGAAAGTCGTAAAGGATATTTCTTGGCTTTTTTTTAAAGTCGCAGTACCTGTTCTTGTTCTAATAGCTAGGAGCTGATTTGTACCTCTTTCACGTGGGCGTCTTTNGAGCTGATTTGTACCTCTTTCACGTGGGCGTCTTTAAGAGATCTTTGCCACCACTATTAGATAATTTGAACTATTTACTTTGAGAATAAAGAGTAGAAAGCTGGTAGATAGTTTATTGGCTATACATACTTCTGTGCAAGTGTAATGAATGTACTCAACCATTAGTGTGTAATTTCAACAGAATTTTGGAAATTTTAAGGTAATTTTCAGAATATGAATTCTGGTTATGGGAGTAAGTATAAAATATTAAAATAGAAATTTGTCAACACGCATGTCAACACTAATTTAATGTCAACTGTGGAAAGAGCCTGTTAACAATTCTTTTGTAATAAGTTTTAGTAAAATTGTCAGTCAGAAAAAAATTCTTAGTTGCAAAGATGAGCAATGTGGCATAGTTACCATAGAATGTTACAAATCTAATTTTTTTGTTTTATATAAACATTACTATTCATAGGCTCAAGAAAATANTAAGAGATCTTTGCCACCACTATTAGATAATTTGAACTATTTACTTTGAGAATAAAGAGTAGAAAGCTGGTAGATGTGTAATTTCAACAGAATTTTGGAAATTTTAAGGTAATTTTCAGAATATGAATTCTGGTTATGGGAGTAAGTATAAAATATTAAAATAGAAATTTGTCAACACGCATGTCAACACTAATTTAATTACAACTGTGGAAAGAGCCCGTTAACAATTCTTTTGTAATAAGTTTTAGTAAAATTGTCAGTCAGAAAAAAATTCTTAGTTGCAAAGATGAGCAATGTGGCATTCTTTTAATAGTTACCATAGAATGTTACAAATCTAATTTTTTTGTTTTATATAAACATTACTATTCATAGGCTCAAGAAAATANATAGTTACCATAGAATGTTACAAATCTAATTTTTTTGTTTTATATAAACATTACTATTCATAGGCTCAAGAAAATATGTAACCATTGTATTGATTTATAAAAATGTGACATGTGATTTCTACTTGTAACATTTACTTACAATAAAAGAATTATCTGAAAATTGGCTGTAGAAATATTTGCTTATGAAGAGGGGACAGTATTCGGAGTGAGAAAATACAAGTGACCAACTTTGCTGTGTATGTGTGTGTTGTTAGAGTCACCTGGTGTGCGTGGTGCCACCATACCGCCGCACCGACATCACGGAGCCAGTGTCTGTCCGGCTGACTGTCATATCCAGCGGGAAGACGAGTGAACCTCACTCCTTCGTCTACACCCCTGCAGGGCTGCCCAAGCCGCCAGGTATGTCTCGTGCTGCCCACCCCGGTTTAGTCCGCATCTCGAGTGGATGGCTCGGGCTCGAGGTTGTGAGCAGCCAAGCAGAGGACGAGGGAATGCATGTCTGGGGCGGGAGGCTAAGTTCCCAACTGAGCTTCGTTAACATTCTCCACAGCAAAAGTGTGATTGTTTTACTAACCGACTGTCTTGTTATATTGTTACGTCTTTGAATGTGCCAGTTTTATGACAAACTTGTACAGAAAATGAAAACATTAATGCTTGTTTTGAAGTTATTATTTTGGCTGCTTACAATATTATTCCTCTGCTTGGTTCATTCTTAGAGTGATCAATCATGGCTTTGTTTTCCTCTCTGGAGGTTTTTGAATATAGTAAAAAAATTTGTCGGTCTAGTGTTGAGTGATGGGGTGTTCGTATTTTGTCAAATGATGACTCAATGGCCACGATTCATCATAAGAGCCATCCATTCATCTAGATTATATTTGTTTTATCATAAAACGGTTATTACTGAGCTGATGGAGCATTGCCGTGGGACAACTTTTGGATCGGTATTGTGTCAGTGCATTCGGCACATTGTGTGTGTTTATTTCAACGTGTTACAGCTAGAAGGCTGTAATTCCCAATCAATTTATTTTACATAATTTTAAAAGCTGAATGTCTAGAGAGGTAGAGCAGGTATTTTTCTCCATGGGATCATCTACATATTTGCAAATAATTGGAATAGTTACAGAATTATTTACATGGATCGTTTTCATAATAACTTGTACGTGCAGTACAGTAAACTGAACATACTACATGATTGCATTTATGGAAGGTGTTAAACTTTTATAGCTTGCATTAGTGCTCAGCAGGTTGCATGACAGTTTGGCGTGGGGAACATGCATGATTTAAACTTTGGAGGAATATTGGGTTGGGTATCTTGCTTTATAATTATCAGTGTTTTGAAGTGGTGTTCTACATTGCGAGAGTTTCAAAATCTTGGTGAAAGTACAGTGAAACCCTGTTCATCTGTATTCTCACATGCAAACCCTTGTCACAACACAGACATTGTTTTTGAAGGAGTTGTAGATGCATATCAAGATGTGTCACAGCCTTTTCGTAGAACAATCTAGGAGTTGTTGAGGTACATATATGGCACTTGTGTAATGTATGGATTGCCAGTCTACCATAAGAATTAAGTAACTTTGAGGCATTTTAGCAGCTGTAAATCCCCACAGTGGTGCTAAATGCATGTAGTGGAACAGCATGNAATTAAGTAACTTTGAGGCATTTTAGCAGCTGTAAATCCCCACAGTGGTGCTAAATGCATGTAGTGGAACAGCATGTAAACTATTGGCCAAGTAAGTACATACTTTTAAATAGTAATACATACACACATCTGTTTCCTTTGAAAATTGATGCGTGTCGTCTGTGATTGACGGGGACGTCACAGTGGAGCTAGTTTTAGGTGTGTTGGTCAGAGACACAGCTGGCTGTCAAGATTGACTTGTGGTTTATTCACTGGAGCCNTGGAGCTAGTTTTAGGTGTGTTGGTCAGAGACACAGCTGGCTGTCAAGATTGACTTGTGGTTTATTCACTGGAGCCTGGCCGGTATACAACCTGGGGCACGTGGTTTGGCAGCTTGGTGCAAAGTCTGGAGTGTGCAGAATGACCTTGCATATTACAGATATCCCACAACTGGTTTACCATTGACGGATGTTGCCCGGAGTAGCTCCTGGCTCTACTTCTGCTGTGGTTAGTTCGTGCTAGAGTTCTAGCCCAGGCTCGAGGCAAAGGGGGTGCTGTGGCGGGTGATGCAGGCAGAGACCCGAGGAGGGCTGCTGGCTCGGCTGAGGTGGCACCACGGCTTTGCGAGACCCAGTGGTACGTTGAGTTCTTGGCAGAGGGCGAAGACAACGGGATGTGGTTTTCTGGAGGTAGTAACTGGGGGCTGAAATAAGGAAGAGAAGGGAGCTGGGAGGTGAGGCCTCTCCAACTGTCAGGCGGCTTGAGCTCTTACCCCGGGGGGTTATGCTGCAAAGTGCGGTTGGGGCTGGGTTACAGCCCAAGTTAAGCTTGGAGTTGGTAGCTGCCTTTCCAATACGCAACCTGGTACTACTCCTACGGGTGTAAGGCATGTTGGTAGGTTCTATGGTTGGCAGTGCAAGAGGAGCAGGCGACAAAGTACTCTAACTAAGTGTTGAGCCAAGCAGAGGCCGAGCGAACCAGTCGTATCAGAGTACTTTAACCGGCTACAGTTCAGCGCGGTGGTTAGAGCGGTGGGTTTACGTAGAGAGTCAGACAACTACGTGGGCATGGACCAAAGGGGCCAGACCTCCAGACCCAGTGTCTCACTCTTTCCAGCGACAGTTAAGCGTAGTGGACGAGTGAATGGACTGGATTGACTGACTAACTGCCTTGTGGTTGTAACATAATGGTTGGGGCTCTACTGTACTGCTCACCAGGTGCACAGTATGAATAGGTATCTAATGAGTACTGTTTTGACATATGTGCATCCGGTTAAGGGAGCCTGCAGTCCTACACTAGGTTCGGAAAATGGGTTGGGAATGCAGCTGTCTCGTGCTCTTCTCTAGTGGGCTGACGTCTATGGAAGTTCGAGTTACCCTTGGCAAGGAGTACTCTGACGTTAATAGAAGAAGTGTTTACTCCGATAGGTATAACATGATGGCCCGTACTAACTCCTAATTTACCAAGAACTATAACGGAAGTTNTCGAGTTACCCTTGGCAAGGAGTACTCTGACGTTAATAGAAGAAGTGTTTACTCCGATAGGTATAACATGATGGCCCGTACTAACTCCTAATTTACCAAGAACTATAACGGAAGTTAACCTACGCAAACCAGGTGAAGGGGACCTGGGTCTGAACTAACAAAGTAGATGCGGTTAGGCAGCTATTCTACTTGCTAACCCTAACTAACCCGATCCTTGATGTCCAGGAGGGACTCTGGTACCACTACCAGAGTGGATAGTGGGTGTAGAAAAGGGGTGTTGACTGACTTCTTTGGGAGCTTCTGGTGAAGGTCTGGTAGGTCACGAAGATGCCTGTGTTAGCAGAGAGCTCCAGCACTGGAAGTGGTGGAGCTAGCTGCTGAGAATGAACTGCTGTGGTGCAGGGACATATGTCCATCTGCTCTTGGGTGCGGCAGGGGTAGTTCCTCCCTCCGTATACGGTGCCATCTCTCGATCCGTGGCGGAAGCAGGCTCTCTGCAATGCGAGATTGCGTCGACTGGGTGAGCTCAGGCGCAGCACTGGGCCTCTTGGCTGGCTTCTATCACACTTGGGGGAGGGGAGGGGAATTCGATATAAAGGCAAAAACTATCATGGTTAACGTGTCCGTGCGTGCTCCTTGCCTAGGGGAGTGCTGGTAGGGTCTGGTAGCAAGTCGTTCATGGTCCAAACTCCGCTTGGTGTGATGTGATGGCACGTGAAGATGAGGCGAAGTCGTCTATATATCAGTACGTATCATGCTTCAAAATATTTCCATGATTTAGTAAGTGTTCATTAAATGATGTCAATATATTTTTCGCTACTGTTCCAAAAATATCGTAAAAAATTTAATTGTTTTTTAAACTGTAATATATTTCAAGCAATAAAGTACATGTACAATTAATTTTCCTTCAGAAAAAGATTAAATTGAAGTGCTCTATTTCATCAAAATATGTTATTTTAATGGCTAAAATTTGCCAATTCAATGGAAAAAAAATACTTTTATACTAAAGAAAGATTCTTATAACTTGATAGTATTTCTTTATTTTTCCCACCTTAAAAGCCTGTTTGGTTATAATAACATTCATGATTTTATATTTTGGTTTTCTCTAAGAATGCTATTGAGGTTAGAAAAGCAGTTAGTTGTGACGGTCCAACATTGTTCTTGTTTATTTGCGTTGCTATTTCTGTCATAATTGGTATGTTTACTATATACATATTCTCTCTTTTATTGACAAGTAGGCCACTATACAATAATACAAGTTGTCTATAAAAAAGTCTTCATGTGATTTCAAAGTGCTGTAACTTAGAAACTGCTACTCGTATGTGAATGCAACATTGACAGTTTGAAAGAGGAAGTTGTTCAATTTCATACGCATACACACACACACACACACACACACATGACATCCAATTTCAGAATGCTGTAGGGACTTTGCAACAACAATTACACATTTGTTTCAGGATGTGACATGATTGTAGTTAAGTTTCCAGTGGAATGATAACAAATATTCAATGTGGCCTCTCCTGACGGCATGGTACATGGTACACATCAATTTGATAGTCGAACGAGTGTGTTGAAGTTTCGTGTGGAGGGCGGTAGATGTCGCTACTGTGCAGAAGCGATGCTAGTGACATCTCCCGCCAACCATCGGTCAACACCCGTCAGTGTTATTCAAGATGGCAAGCTGTATTCCTCGTCCACTTGTTTGTTGTTGGGCACCTGTTTAAACCAGCTTTGCTCAGTTGGCTGCTAATCATTTTTTGTTTTCTTCAAATTCAGCAAACCCATAAAATTCACAAACCTCATTGTTGATAAATGGTTAGGGGTGTGCAAAGCTTTGAAAATTCAAAGCTAAGTCGAAAATTTCTTTCCTTCATCTGTGACTTCGGGCATAACCACAAACTTTGAAGATTCCAAAAAATATTTTCCTATAATCAATGTGANTTTCCTTCATCTGTGACTTCGGGCATAACCACAAACTTTGAAGATTCCAAAAAATATTTTCCTATAATCAATGTGATTGGCAAATTTACATATCTTGTGATTTTAGTCCATTTTACACACAACTACTTAACCTCGCCTCTAATACAACTGTGAATACCATAAGAGAACTATTTCCATGAAGAATTGTATTAACTGATGTTTGCTTTTATAGCGATGCATCACAACATATTGCCACAGTTATAATTTAAAAAAAAAACCGCAACTTTGCTGTAAATTTTAGTAAATTTTCTCATTTAATTTAATTTGAATGAACTTATTTAACTCGCAACAAAAGCAGTGTTTAATGTTTTTGTTGTTAAACGTGAATGATTCTACAGAACATACTATCCAGATGGCACCAACGTTATGGTTCTAGTAAAAAAACTGAAGTTGTTCCAGATGGAATTCAATGCACTGTATTTATTTTCCATGGCAACTAATGTAATATAATCCTACAAAACTTAAAATCGATACTTTTGAAAGTTTAAGGATACTTGCTATTAGCACAGCACACTGTTCTATATATTACTGGCAAACAAACAACTTCCGGCACTGGCACACCATTTGTTCACATGGGATGTAATCTCTGAAACTTCAGCACCTAAAGGTGTAGAGGGTGAAGCTGGGTAACATGATATGCTGGCATGTGTATGGAGTGTAAAAGTCGCCATCCAACTGCCTGAGAACTAATTGGTAAAACTATTTTCATTTAATTTCCTATAATTAAATATATTTCAAGTTTTATAGCTCAGCGTGTGTAAAATTGTAAAATAGATATTTATCATAATTATTTAATATACCTTACTTTTCAATTGTTTATTTAGAATTAAAAATTGCATAATATGTCATGACCTATTTAAGTATTTTTTGCTAAATTTTCATTATTTGTGACCCTGTGAATTATAATTACCACGTCCAAAATACATATTAAACTTATTGAAAATTAAAAATCTCTAATGCTTATCTATTTACCTTTATTTTACAACTTCAACACTTTGTACTCCACCTCCTCGAGGCGGTGTAGGTTTAACATCCAGGTGCACAGATTGTGAAATCTGCAAATACTGTGTCCAGTTTCATCACTTGGAAGAATGAAGCACAGATGTGCATGTACACAAACTGCAATCATGTGTTGTATATACCAGGAAATAAGTTATATGTATTTTGATACTAGTAGTTACTGTTTTATTTTTGGTCAGTTCTTTNGCATGTACACAAACTGCAATCATGTGTTGTATATACCAGGAAATAAGTTATATGTATTTTGATACTAGTAGTTACCGTTTTATTTTTGGTCAGTTCTTTCCGAGGAGAAAAGTCTAAAAATGTTGTTTTGGCTTCTACAAATTTTTGTGACTCATTACCACAGTACATTTTTGTATGCAGTTGAAACAGTAATTAATTTTATATATTATCCAAAAAAAATTTAAGAATTGAAAAAAAAAATAAAGTGATTTTTTTACTTTGAGTTCATCTTCGACGAAGATCTAGGTCTTCTTCTTTGAGTTTGGTTCAAAATGAAAAAAATAGTCTTCACACACCCCTATAAAGGGCATCAGATTTTTCCATGAATTGCGCAGTGTAGTTGGTTTAACTNAAAAAAATAGTCTTCACACACCCCTATAAAGGGCATCAGATTTTTCCATGAATTGCGCAGTGTAGTTGGTTTAACTGCATCCCAAGCTGCTATTTCATGCATTGCATCTAACATGGTGAATTTCTTCTAGAAGCATGTTAGATTGTTGCCCTCACCAATTCATTTTTGAAGCAAATTAAGTCTGTAAAGCTGCTTCACGTTCAATATTTACACCCTGATTCATTGGTTGGATTAGTGACTTAACATTTGGGGGTAAATACTTGATAAAATATTACCATAATCTGACTTCAAGGGACAAAGGGTGCGTTGTCAAGCAGCAATACAGCTTTGGCAGGCAGACCTTGGGTTTCCAAATTCTTTCAAACTTCAGGCACAAACGTTTTGTCAGACCATTCTTNACAGCTTTGGCAGGCAGACCTTGGGTTTCCAAATTCTTTCAAACTTCAGGCACAAACGTTTTGTCAGACCATTCTTTAATTATTAGTGTATCCATCTATGTGATTAAAATAATGTGACGGCGGGGTCCCCCCTTCTCACCAACCAAATGCCAGTCTTCTCTGGTTGGCAAGCTTTTCCAATAAATGCCTGTTTTGTTGGTGTTGCATAGTTTCACTGGCAAATATTTCTTTTTAATGAAATTTTCAAAATCTTTACATAATTGATTAAATACTGACACATCTGCTAATACTTTTTCTCCATGAATACTAATTTATTTAATTCTGTGTCACTGTTTGAAGCAAGTAAACACCTGGAAGAACCATCAAAGCTGACAGACATCTGCATTGCAATGGCGAATGTTGAAAAATCTCCAACTTGTCATTCACCCCTATTGCACTATTCAGTCAAAGATCACAAGCATCAAAGCTGCCTTCCAATCCCAGCATTCAAAAAAAAAAAAAAGTTTTGTTTGGTGTAGCATAAATTTCTCCTGTTACTGGTGTTTCTTGTGCCCTTAGCTGATTATAAACAACGTCAGTATTGCCTTGTCAAGATCATTGTAGGTATGTTGACTTCATTTTCCTCATCTTCATTCCACTTGAATCAGAAGCTGCAGCTGCAAAGGAAATTAATTCATATTTTTTGTTGTCTCAAATCACAAACTGTTTGCTCGCCAATACCATACAGGATTGCCATCTGCTTAACTTAACCTCCTTTTTCTAGCATATTAATAATTTAGATTTTTTGTTGAATACTCAACACAACACATTTTGTTGTACAAAGTGACATTTCGAACATCACCAGAAACTACATACATAAATATTTCTACCACACTTTCAAATTGTGAATGAACGAGCACTGAACGTGTCAACTGGTAGATGTCCTTGAAATTTTTCTTATCGCCACACACACTCTCTCCAACTGTCCTACTTATTCTATGCTACACATGTTGCTTTAAAGTTACTGCCCAACACAAGTATGGTTCACAAGGGCACATTTTTAATACTGTCGCTGATACACAAAAACAAGTGTTGTTAAGATTATTATGTTTAGACTAACCTCTTACTTCATTCTCACCACATGTTGCATAACGACACTACCGAACGCAAGCGCAGTTCACAAAGGCACCACCACTGATATGCAAAACCAGTGTCACTAAGTATCTGTTTAGGGATCTATGCAATAAAAAGGGTTTTGTAAAAAGGAAATACGACCCAGTCAAGACACACAGGATGATATATATAGACACACACACACACACACACTCTCACTCTCTCTCTCTTTCTCTCTCTCTCTCAGAGTGAACTGGGCTCCACTGTACAGAACTAGATAATTTTACTATTGTTATTCAATGAGCACTGCAATATAATTGTGGTATTCACATCTCTGCATGATATTTGTTGATTGAAGTTTGGGCAAGATGCAATAATTGTGGAAAACAAACTGGAAGTAACGCGTGTTTGTAGTCCATGAACAGCACTAGGCTACTGGTAAATTGACAGTTTACTTCAAAAGGCCTCAGCAACCAACAATTATTGAATGGTTGATTCATGTATTGTAATTTTTTGCATAATTATTGCAAATTTTGTACTAAAATGTTGTTTTTAAAATTAGGGGTGTAACTATTTTTTGTATAAGTCATTATTAGATTCTTGAAAAAAAAAATTAACAGTACCTGTTTTTAATGTAACATTAACTATGTTCCTGGACAGCTTTCAAAATCCATTCCTTGTAAACTGTGTACAGTAGATGCTAAATAGTTTGTTAATGCAAACCCCCAATAACTGGGAGTAAAGTGCCTGACAAGCGCATTTTTGTTCTGTTATTGCTCGGCACCAAGTCGGATGTGACTGTGCTTCCTCTCCTTACATGCCAGGTGAGAGGAGAAATTGTTGTCTGGCAACTGATACGGATTCCTCACATCCTCGCTCTCTCGGCTGGCCTGTGGCTAAGATTGCTATTCACACAAGTTTCACTTGTATTTATGTTTATCATAACACTTTAGTCGTCCATGTAGACTCTTTAACATTTAATCATTAGACTGGATAGTGTAAAAAACAATCCTTTTGTTTGGATTTTGTATGGGCAAATCGGTGCTGTTGATAAAACAGTCAACCCAGCATTAGTAAATATTTTTCTTGCAATTGCAGAAAAGTTTAGTAAATTCTTTAAATNGTTGATAAAACAGTCAACCCAGCATTAGTAAATATTTTTCTTGCAATTGCAGAAAAGTTTAGTAAATTCTTTAAATTTGAATGCACCGCCATAGAGTTTACATATGTCAGAATTTCATATTTAAAGGTATCTCTCGCATAGTCATTGTCCAAAATGCTTAAGTTAGTGCTTTATTGGCATAATGTGCCATTTTCCATTTCACTTGAGATGGAGGAACTTAAGAGGCATTATACTCTTTGANAGTGCTTTATTGGCATAATGTGCCATTTTCCATTTCACTTGAGATGGAGGAACTTAAGAGGCATTATACTCTTTGAAATTCATGTGAGTGCCATGAAGGATGGATGAGGTTTGTGCTGCACGGGACCAAATTGTGTAGTNTTATACTCTTTGAAATTCATGTGAGTGCCATGAAGGATGGATGAGGTTTGTGCTGCACGGGACCAAATTGTGTAGCCATTTTCATGCTCAGTTTTCAAATGATATTCTAAAATGAATAATTGTTTTCTTATAACTTTTTAACTTTGTACTAGATAGACCATGGGTATTTCAAAATTTATTTTCATCACTAATAGTTTTAATAAAATAAGCATCTTGTGCATTCTTCACAGTAAAGAATAAATTGTCATATTTATGGCAAAATTAAGAAAGGATAATTAATTAACTTAAGATNTTGATAAAACAGTCAACCCAGCATTAGTAAATATTTTTCTTGCAATTGCAGAAAAGTTTAGTAAATTCTTTAAATATGTCAGAATTTCATATTTGAAGGTATCTCTCGCATAGTCATTGTCCAAAATGCTTAAGTGAGTGCTTTATTGGCATAATGTGCCATTTTCCATTTCACTTGAGATGGAGGAACTTAAGAGGCATTATACTCTTTGAAATTCATGTGAGTGCCATGAAGGATGGATGAGGTTTGTGCTGCACGGGACCAAATTGTGTAGTCATTTTCATGCTCAGTTTTCAAATGATATTCTAAAATGAATAATTGTTTTCTTATAACTTTTTAACTTTGTACTAGATAGACCATGGGTATTTCAAAATTTATTTCCATCACTAATAGTTTTAATAAAATAAGCATCTCGTGCATTCTTCACAGTAAAGAATAAATTGTCATATTTATGGCAAAATTAAGAAAGGATAATTAATTAACTTAAGATNGTGCATTCTTCACAGTAAAGAATAAATTGTCATATTTATGGCAAAATTAAGAAAGGATAATTAATTAACTTAAGATTTTATTGAATTACTTCCAGAAAATTTGTAATTCAGTAGTTGAGATGCACTTGCATAAGGTAGAAGTATGCATAAAAAAACTGAAAATTGTAAAGCAATATCATTGGTAACCTGTTTTTGCTTTAAAATGTTAAGGCAAGGTAACAATAAAAAATTAGTCTAGGTTGTTAACACAAAACTCTGATAATGTTTAATTAAAGATTTTGATAAAGAAACAAAAATTAGGTGTTTGGGTACATTTATCCATTTTGAAAAATTTATTTTTCAAGAACTAATGACATACATTTAAAGCCACAATTTGCAATTATTAATGGGTAATTAAATCTTGAAGTTGTTAGCAGCTGCGGTTTGTTTTAAATGTTGCATATGATTAAAATATATTGAATCCAATTGATTATTTCACAAAATAAGGTTGTAACTACTATAAGACATGNATGTTGCATATGATTAAAATATATTGAATCCAATTGATTATTTCACAAAATAAGGTTGTAACTACTATAAGACATGGCTCCTGGATTGAGCTGAGTCAGAGAGTTCTGGTAAATATTGTCAGTATTGAGGCATACCGAGTAGCAAGGANCATGGCTCCTGGATTGAGCTGAGTCAGAGAGTTCTGGTAAATATTGTCAGTATTGAGGCATACCGAGTAGCAAGGAGCGCAGGTCCTGTGTGCATTGTGCTGGGGATGTTGGACTATATGATATTCTCAGCATGTCAATCAGCAAAGGGGTCGTCAACAGCTTTAGATAAAGCAGTGTAGCAGCACCATGTGTAGACATATCAAAGATTGGCAGACTACTGTGTGTGAAGACATGTACTGTACATGTTGAAGACTGCGAGAACGTTCTGTATGGAGGCCAGTACTNGGCAGACTACTGTGTGTGAAGACATGTACTGTACATGTTGAAGACTGCGAGAACGTTCTGTATGGAGGCCAGTACTACATGCAGTGACAAAACATATATGGAGACCATTTCCATGAAAAGACTGGCACGACATTGTATATTGTGACCAGTGCCATGTCCAAATGGGCAGAACATTGTGTGTGTGGAGACCAGTAGAGTATGTACAGGATGACAAATTGACAGGACATTGTATATGGAGACTGAGGCCACGTAAATACTTAGAGCATTGTGTGTGGAGATTGGTGCCATGTACAGATTGGCAGAACATTGTATATGGAGACNGCCACGTAAATACTTAGAGCATTGTGTGTGGAGATTGGTGCCATGTACAGATTGGCAGAACATTGTATATGGAGACCAGAATCATAAACATACCAAATACTGATGGAATATTATGTATGGAGAAAACTGTTGCCATGTGCAGATGGGCAGAACATAATGTGTGGAGATTTTGCAGGTGTGTGAAAGCTGTGGACAATCTGCTGGACAATCGGGTAAGAAAATCGTCTTTTAGATCAGTATGTGCACGATCTGTATACATTTTACGAAAATAGCAGGTCAGCCACAGCTAGACATTCTGCTGTAATGAAACACAGATGATCATTTGGAGATTGTATCCAGACATTGTGTCGCAGACTAGTTGGCATTGAGAGTGACATGTCAGGCAGTGCATTGGAAACATGACTCTTGGAATCACCATTATGGCTGTGTGAAAAGAAGTTAGAGCCCTCGTTAGTGTAGCAAGTTTACTAATGTATTAGTATGGGTAGATTAGGCAATAATCCCACACATCTAAAGAATACAAATCCTCCTGAGAAAAGAAAGAAGTCATTTAGATTCTCAAAATCTCCAATATGGTCATGAATGTTTCTTTTCTATTGAGAACAAAGAACCACCAGGAAATTGTGCAGATGTGTAAAGTCTATCTGACATCTTTGACCATGTTTTTGTGGAAGAAGTTTACCATTGTTGCGAATCACAAAATACTTACATGGATATTCAGTATCAAGTTTATAAGTCTTTCTTGAGAGTGGAAACCATAATCTAATGTTCACCAAAATGTCAGAAAACCAGAATTCATAAGTATAGCTCATGGTTAGAAGCCAAAACAAATTCGACTCTAGCTGCAAACAGGGTTTTCATGTTTCGGGATATAAAATCTCTCTGCGTAGGAATTTTAGGTATNCAAATTCGACTCTAGCTGCAAACAGGGTTTTCATGTTTCGGGATATAAAATCTCTCTGCGTAGGAATTTTAGGTATGGCTGGATTTTTTTTTTTTTTCTTTAAGGGACTGGCTCCAAAGGTAAGAATATTTTTATATGTCCTTGTTTGTGTTTCTCTGGGGATGAACTTTAATGAGCAGGAATTATAAACAGCAGTAACATCTAAGTACTGCATATTTCTACTCAAGTTCATTCAATATAATTCAAGTGGTTTATCAATTTTATCAGAATCTTTGTGTGCAACTTACATACAGTTAGGAGCATTAAATTATCAGGACATTTTGATATAATGTAAGGTTGCTTCTTCTCTATGTAGTTTCTTTGCAATTTGTTCAAACAATTATTTTCACCAAAGTTTTTACTCAAGTCTTGTATATTCTGTGAAAGTCTGCAACAGTGTTTAATGAGCTGTATTCAGATTATGTTTATAGCGCTGAACCAGCATTGTTACTGATTAATACATCAAAGTAGCGAAAACAACAGGATAGCCTTTATGCTGCACATTGAATCACAATGTGATGGTGAATATGGCTAACGTAGTTGAAGTTCTGTCTCGTGGATAAAGTGGGAGATTGGGTTTCAGTGGAAGCATATATTTTCGCAGAAGCATATCTTGCAGTGTAGCCTGGAAAGCCATAGTTCTTGTATTGACAGGCACCTGTACCCAATTATATTCCTTGTAGTAACTCTGGGAAGGAAGAAAACATCGGAATTATGCAATGATAATGAATGAATTCGTTATAAATAAAGGGAACTCATAAAAGGCATACAACATTTTTTTATGGCAAAATAATTAATATATTACAAAAACTATATGCCATTCCTGACTTTAACATTTTTCTGAAAGAAAAATCATGTTTGTGTACATTTTTCATTTAAAAAATATTAATTTTCTTCTGCATAACTTTGGAATACTTTTTATACTCTCAATTAAGAATGTGAGAAAACACACAAAAATTTGAATACCACATGCAGAATATTTTACATTTTGAGTGGCAAGAATCAGAATTTTGAAACATTTGCAAGTGGAATCAAATATGATTTATCAGTTTGATGTTTGGAGGAAGGCAACTGAGATTTTAAAATTATTAGAACCATAAAAATGTTAATTCTTTTCCAGCAGGAAAGGTTATTATTCCAAGAGGTGAAAGGAGGGGTCATTATAAGCAAAAATTGTTATATACGTGTCCGCCCTGTCCTATAAAAAAACTCTGTCCCATATAAGTTGGCCAGATTCTGACAGTTCGTCGAAAGTAGCGCCAGTGTTTACTTTTCGTTTACGTATCCTTTCATCAGCTGGTGCGTCAAGTGGAGGCTGTATTTTTTATCAACACGCTGTCAGCTAATCCACTTGCCATTGTACTGTAATGCTAAACAAATTTTAAGATATTTTAGACTGACATCTGTCTAAAAAAATTTGTAGGTTATAAAAGTAAAAATATAAAACCTTGCAAAAAATTTAACATTTGCTAACTCTGTTTTAATTTGTCTGAGACAGTGAATTTGGGATAACATTTGCGAGATGGTAGTTGTAGCTATTATCACGCATTGGATGTTATAGCTAATATAATATTTGAGTTGGAAATATGTGACGTGGAATAACGTTAGAATTGCTTAAAAACTATACACGTGTCTCCCACTTTCTTTGGAAACAAGGAAATGGGTTTTCGGAGAACAATATGGTGTATAATTTACGTAGACGAACGATTAACTGCCGAATAGAAATTACTAGTATTCAAAATTGGTGTACACAAAATATATGTTACTTTAAAAATTATGCAGAGCCTGTGAAAAATAACACTATTGGTATCTGTTTGTAAATTTATATATATCGCACACGAACGCTATTTTTTTCTGGCTGGTAATGCTTCGCCAAAAATCCGATATGTCCGGAGCGAGGTCTGAGCCGCATACTTTGCTCAATAGATTGCGTCTTTGTAAAGTTGACTGTTCTTCTATTACTGGCTCAGAACCACACAAATTTGAAATATGTGTCGTCAAATTATTAAACAATATTATGCAATATCTCTGTATGCTTTTGAANAGAAAAAATTATTCAACAATATTATGCAATATATCTGTATGCTTTTGAAATTAATATCAAGCATATAAGGAAAGCGGGTTTGGAGTGCAGTGATGAGACGTGAAAAAAGGTTTTGAAGTTGCGTATCATTTGGATACGGCTTGTTTTAATGTGCCTTTCATTTTGAACACCTATACATTTCAACTTTAGCATGAAGTTTAGTTTCTAACACTAAAAACCGCTGTTTTAAGATCACGTAAAATAAAATGTATTAATTAATCTAGAAACTCTTTCTTATCGCGTATATTCTGCTTGTCTAATGTGCATCAACAGTGCCCTCAGAATAGCCAACATAATATTAACTTTTGTTCGTTTGTGCATCAGCTGATACATGATTTTGTAAATGGCACTTTGTTTGTTTCATATACATCAAGTTGCCACTCACTGACTGTCAGAATCTGGCCAACTTATATGAGACATAGAATAAATTGTTTCCAACATAGAGCTACTTTAATTATTACTGTTTAAAGTGACAAGTGTGTAACAGTTTAAAAGCACATTTTCAAAAATTCCTGTGTGCACTGCAATGTGTTGTTCTACTATCATGAGAACACTGCATTGCTAGCTGGAATGCATGTGCTCATTTATTTAGTTGGGCGACAGTACCCCTAATACGAGTTAGCCATCTGTGTGGCTAAAGGGATTTCCTCTAGTTCCTGTAGTGTATGCTGCAAAAATTTCAAATAACTGTGTTCTGTCATTCAGTGATCTAAAATAATGGGACCAATCAAGTGCGAGTCTTACCGCACCACAAATTTGTAGAGATACAAACTTGGAAATTTGTTTCCACTGTACTATGTGGATTCTCTTGTGATCATCAATTATTTTTTCACTTATTGTTGTTCCCATGTTGTAGGTAAATGTGGCTTCGTCAGTAAATAGAAATGTAGGAAGTACTTAATGATTAACCAATGACAGAATTCAAAGTGAATAGCATTGTCCCCTGAGTGAAGATGTTGTACAGGCTGTGGGCAAAAAGGGTACAAGTCCTCTTATGTAGTGTTCTTTATACATGTGTTCGTGAAACACTGAGACGTGCAGAAAGTATACACGTGATAGTTGTGAAAGTAGCTTATGTTGGAAACCTTTTAAGATAGTACGCACGTGTATAAACGTTTTGCTTAAAATTACCTCATCATACCTTCCAGGATAATGAACATTCCTTTGACATGCTGTATGTATAAGTGGACTTTATTTTGTATTTGAACCATCAAAAGTTTGCATCTAATTTTTTCTGTCTGCAGATATTGTTAGCTATATCACTTTTTTTCCCTAAGTCCAAAGCATTGTGCAAATGTGCCTATTCAGAAGACATAGCAATAAACGTAGATAAATAACTTTTAACCTCGAATAAAGCCTGAAACTTACTGTTTGCTGTGGAAGGTATAAACACAAAATTGCAGGCATCAGTGGAACTGGGCTATTCCACATTCTACCAGATGTGTGAAGCAACATCTCAACGGTACAATCCCTAATCTGTATATTGGTTGTGGTGGTACCATTAATTTGCCACCACAATCTCCAGACCCCGTTTATGAGTAAAAACTAAAGGTTGCTGCATACAAAAACCTGCCAACTCGTATTAGGGATACTGTCGCCCAACTAAAGAAATGAGCACATGCATTCCAGCTAGCAATGCAGTGTTCTCATGATAGTAGAACAACACATTGCAGTGCACACAGGAATTTTTGAAAATGTGCTTTTAAACTGTTACACACTTGTCACTTGAAACAGTAATAATTAAAGTAGCTCTATGTTGGAAACAATTTAGGACAGGGCGGACATGTATATAACAATTTTTGCTTAAAATGACCTCTCCTTTCACCTCTTAGAATGATAACCTTTTCTGCTGGGAAATAATTAACATTTTATGGTTCTAATAATTTAAAAATGCAGTTGCCTTTCTCCAACGTGTATACAAATGGTGTATAGTATCCCAGAAATGCTGAAGTCTACACAATTTTATGATAAATATTTCAATTTTTAGCAGTACTTAATAATTTAAATTACATTGAATTTTGTATCAAAAATTGTAAGTTTACTAGCACCACCTTTTACTAATGCCATCAACATGCACTGTGCCATTGGGTTTGTGTTGAAAATTAAACTAATGATCTGAGGAATAAAGAATCATGGATGTGCGACAACTACTGCTTGCATGCATACAAATAGAAAATAATATTGGTGGTTCCAATTTAATATTTTTTTATTTCGTTACTTTTTTTTTACTATTGAAAGAAATGAATTAAGTACAAGAATAAACAAAAGATTGGAATTTTATGTTTATGTTTTTAACAGAGTAATTGAGGGATAATATTCAGGAAAAGTATTAATATTACAGACAGACATAGTTACACAACTGCTTACAGATGTCTAAAGGTAATCCTCTCCATTTTTGTGGTACCAAATTTTTGTTTAGAGGTTCGGGAAATTTTTTTTATGTACAATGTGTAAAATTTTTTTCATATGCTCTAGCAGCTGTAATTTATTTATTGGCTTTTCCTTTGTAAAAAGTTATTTCATCTGTTAGTGATATGTTCACCATGTTANTTTAACAGAGTAATTGAGGGATAATATTCAGGAAAAGTATTAATATTACAGACAGACATAGTTACACAACTGCTTACAGATGTCTAAAGGTAATCCTCTCCATTTTTGTGGTACCAAATTTTTGTTTAGAGGTTCGGGAAATTTTTTTTATGTACAATGTGTAAAATTTTTTTCATATGCTCGAGCAGCTGTAATTTATTTATTGGCTTTTCCTTTGTAAAAAGTTATTTCATCTGTTAGTGATATGTTCACCATGTTANAGCAGCTGTAATTTATTTATTGGCTTTTCCTTTGTAAAAAGTTATTTCATCTGTTAGTGATATGTTCACCATGTTAAGTGTTACTGGCTTAGAGACCTCCAAGTAATCATGTATAAAAAGTGAAAATCTGCATGTTGGAGGAAGTAAAATGGTACTAGTTGCTATTTTATGGTGGATCATTTCTTGTAATACACCCTTGATTGTGCGACTTTCTATGGTTTATGAGAATACGGTCACAATATCAAAACAGACCAATTTTGACACCTAAAAAATTAAAGAAATTAGTGTTTTTTTCATGTGACGCTTGTGTTTAATCGTCTCTGGTGTAAAACCAACAGTATTTAAATGAAATGTTAATTTCATTTAACAAGCATATGTCCTCAGAATACATTTATACCAAATGTTACAAGTCAATGTTTAATAATCTCGTGTGTACTGAATCTTCCCTTGTCACAAAAATGTTTAAATATTGCTTAGCATGTAAGTTTTACTAAGCGTGAATCCATTTTCAGTAACTTCTTCCAGGAAAATAAAAGGATTTGTTACTGAACTGTTAATTTATATCAATAGAGATTTGTCTCATGAATAAACTGATATCCTAGAAGGGCATATACGACAACCCTTGGGCAACAAATAATGTGCAAGCGCTGAGCTGGAGCACCTGTAACTCACTATAAGCACCAAGTTGTAAAGGGAAAATTAGAGATTGTAATTTTGAATTATTAAGTACTGAACATCTTAAAAAAACAATCTTAATTACCATATTTATTTGCCTCTGTCTAAAAACTCACAAATTTTTTAAATTTAAATATTATTAATGATTTTAACAGGTAGACATCTGCCAAATAAAATTAAAGTCTTTTATGCGCAATCTGTGATGTTTGATGTCCATAAACTAAAGTGTGAACATACATGTAAATATTCAGTTTTAGGGATAAGCTTTGGCTGTCCCCCTCGGAATGGCAAAGCACGACCTAATTTCTTCCCCTTACGTAGTTGGTGAGTGGGAGATGGTTTTCTAGCAATCCACAAGGCATCCTTGCACCCTCCATCTTGTGACCAACTGGGTGGAGATAAAGAAAAGTCTGTGGAAGGATGGCATGGGCTGCTTCAGTCTCTCCCCTCACCTCTTCTATCTGAACTCACANCGGAATGGCAAAGCACGACCTAATTTCTTCCCCTTACGTAGTTGGTGAGTGGGAGATGGTTTTCTAGCAATCCACAAGGCATCCTTGCACCCTCCATCTTGTCTGTGGAAAGTCTGTGGAAGGATGGCATGGGCTGCTTCAGTGTCTCCCCTCACCTCTTCTATCTGAACTCACATTTTATGACAGACACTCAATCTAAACCACAGATTTTGACAAATTTTCATCAAGTTTTAGTTTTTCATACTTTACTGTACCAAATAAGGGCAATGACATTACAATTCACGCTCATTTTATTGGTAGTCAATTTATTTTGAAATAGATTTTGATAACTCTTGCATTTTAAAGATATCTGTATATTTTTTTACTTAAATTTTTGGGATGTTTTGACAGTTGCAGAGAATGACTGCATGCAAAATCATCGTAGATTCCGTAGTTATAAAATGTGGGGATGATTATGCACTAATAATGGTGCTTAGTGGGAGGGAGAGAAATGCTTTAGACAAAGCTACTTTCTTATATCATGTGTCATGCATGCTGCATAACTTACCAGGTGCACACACCGTGCACAACCTGGACAATGGTTGTAAGAGGTTTTCGCCAAGTTATTGTTGGTTTACTGATAGTGGCCTACCAGTTGCTAATGACGACATAACCCCTATATTTTATTGCTGCATGCAAACATATTTTTTTTAACAAACTTTAATTACATCTTAAATTTTTGCCTACTGTTTTTTTAATTTTTTCTTAAATTTTTGTGACTTTTTTGGTGGTTTCAGAGAATGTTGTTGTAAAATCACTATGTCGCAATATCCGGGGTCTCAAAATTGGGGTTTTGTTGAACAGAAGATGTATACATTGTAAATCTGGGTCATTTTAAATAGCAAATGTAGGGAAATGTTTGGTATAGGACATTGCATTCATTTTATGGGTTGTCAATTTATCAGTTGTTAGTGCTTTGAAGCATTTGCATATTAAATGTTTTCTTACATAAAATAGTCTTCGTAAAACTGTTTTAGGTAAGAAGTTCTTTGAATTTATTTGGTTTGGGGGTGATGGAAGAAAAGTAAACAACATTTTTGCATTATCTGAACGCGGATAATTTTTTTTTGCAAAAGGCTGCAACAAATGTACTAATACTCAGGAAGGCATAGTAATCTAACTTTTCAAATTTTTTGCTATTTGACAAATTTTTCATTAAAAAATATTACATGCATCCGTTATCTTATATGAATCCTAAAGCTTGTGGTGTGAAGGTAATACTTATGTGACCTTGGCCATAGATTAAAGTTGAATAAACAAAAAGAAAGATAAATGTAAATTTTTTTAGAAATGCTTAAATGTGTTTGTGTACCCTATTACTAACAGAGGGTTGGCGTGCTTGTTCAATGTGATTGACTCTGAGTTGAAGTCCTTCCTTTAATTTCAGGCAGATTTTTAATGTTGTTTACATTGAGTAACGTAGTTTGTATAAGTATTTTATTGAAAATGCATTATAAACCGCGGTTTTTATGATATATTTATGGTAATTTCCTCAAAGTAAAATGTATGTGTTTTTTACTGCATACAATGTACTAATTTCAGGAATGTGTTCATTGCTGCCATTTTTTTATTCAGCTTTCACATATCTTTTTAAAAAATTGTAATTTAGGGTATTGGTAATTTCATCAATATCGTAAAAAAAAATAATACAACTGGCAACATGGCAAAGTGTATCCTGTTGTTAATAATTTTAAAATCGGAGTTGTTAATTTTCTTTTTTTTTTTTAATTCAGAAATTGTGAGATGCAAGTTACAGTAAATAGTTATACTGTAAGTAGCATTTACATAAATTACCAAATTTTGTTGTCAACCATTTAACAAACTAGTTTTTTTTTATGGCTTTGAATATGTTGAATTGTGGAACACCAGCAGATTTGGCTTTTACTTTTGTCTTTATTCTAAAATTTGGAATAGTGAAAAAGGAACAACCCCTTTGTGAGTGATTTTTTCTCTGGGATTAAGTTCAAATAAGGAAGAAGTAAAGAGAAGAAAATGCTTCTAGTACATTAATAGAGTGAAATGAAAGTTTGCCGATGGTGTGGATGAAAAGTACATCTCGTGCAAGGAGGAAGCAGCAAATCAGATGGAGGATAAGTATTGCTGAAATTAAGTNGTGTGGATGAAAAGTACATCTCGTGCAAGGAGGAAGCAGCAAATCAGATGGAGGATAAGTATTGCTGAAATTAAGTTGCAATAGGGAGAGTGAGGAGTGGTACGACACTTGTATCTACACAAATATAATTATCTCATATCATGTTGAAAACAATGAGAGGGAAAGTACTGAGGGACAGGCAAATAGAAATTTGTATGTGGACTACATTGAATTCATGTTTGTGTCACGGTGCTAAGGTGTACCAGAAAGAATCATTTGCTCTTTGGGTTGTTGATGGCCAAATTAACTTAATGGTNTGGGTTGTTGATGGCCAAATTAACTTAATGGTATCAATGGAGGAAGGTGATAGAATGGAGAATATGTGACCATAGTTTTCATGACCATGGAGAAAATATAACAGTTTTTCACAACTGGAGAGGAAGCATACCACAGTGTGAACAGAAGAAAGTGCAGGAGGAACTGACAAGAGAATGCAAAACATGAAGATGCAATGCAGTCATGAAAAGTTTGAGAAGACAGTAGGAGGGGAGCACTGTAAGGACAGAGAGTGGGTCGACGCATTTACTCTGCTTAAGGAATGATGTCAAACAAGATTACGAATTGTCTTCTCTGTCCACTGTGGTGACGTAAATGATGATGAGAATATTTAAAAAAGTCTGGGAGGAAGCTGTGAGGTTTGCTGTTTGTAGATGATTTTATGGAAAGGTGAAGTGCACAGGACCAAGGTGCAGCACTGCCTTGAAGTCTGGAGTAAAGAGACTGAAACGAATGTGGGATGAAATGCAGTGTGCTAAAGAGAGAAACAGTTGTGATGGTGGTGATGAGGAAGGTACACAGGTGCGGTAATGGGCTTAACATTAACAGTCACTGGTGTGACTCTGCAGTTACTTTCAGTTAACCAGGAACATTGTGGGAGGGGATAAGTAATGAACAGCAGAAGTGAGAGACACTATATGCCGGTAGTGACCTGTGCAATGAAGACATGGCCATTAAATAAGATTCAACACAAGGAAGATATGGGTGATAGGCATGAAACATCCAAGAAGTAAGATGTGATTACTTTATAATTACCGTAGTAGGGTACTTCTGAGTAGGAGAGCTAGGCCTTCACTTGTTGTGTATGGAAGTACAAGTTTCAAGGCAACATTATTAAATTGAAGTGCACAGTGTAGACACTTCTAGCAAGTCTGAAAAGCATTGGCCGTAACACATTTTAGGGTTAGAGAAGAAGAAAGAAATAATTGAAAACTAAGAAATTTTAAAAGATCACTTAGATGGCTGCTCCCATCTTTGAGCTGACCTCAGTAGTTGGAAACACTTGTGTGGTAACAAGGAAGGGACCAGTTCCATAAATTTTAGAACCGTTTTTGTAGATATAATTTCTGTAGATCCATAACTTCTAAACAAGTTTGTGATGTAGTGAAAGCTTAGTGAGTGTTGCGGAAAAACAATGTCCTCATTTTGTTTCTCCATTTGGTTGTGTGTTAACAAGTTGTAACTGCAGCTTGTGTGCTCATCATACCTTGAATTGTAAGCTACACTTACTCCTGAACGAATTTAACTTGTATTTAAGTACTTTGCATGACCAATGACAGCTACTTTTGGTGGGTGCACGGCAAGCCAAACACATTCACACCGAATTGGCATGCAGGTGGATCGGTGTCCACTATGATAGGAAGGTGGTAATATGTGAGAGATTTCAGTAACTCATCAATAACTCTTGCATTTATCAGCTTCCGTGTTTCTAGTTCATTTGTTTCTTTCTATATATTACTGTTCTTACACCAGTTAGATTATTAGGCTTCTAATAAACATGTTTTGGATTGGATGTAGTGCATGTAAGTGTCTTCCTTTAGTTCATCATTTCACACGTATTTTGGCTTACAGTACAAAATGAGTGGATTGCCAAGATTTGTCAACATTTTCTATTATGAAATATTGCAGTTGCATGTCTGCACAACTGTGTGTGTGTGTGTGTATATTATATTTGCAGAAGCTAACTTGTGCTCTCTTTGTACTCCTGTTTATATCACTTCTAACATTGTTGGCCTAGCATTGTATTTTCCTCAATTTTCTTGTCATGCAGATAGAAACCTTTGCCAGTCTTCGCTTCTTGCTCATTTCAATATTATAATTTTCTTTTCTTTAGATGTCTTCTAATTCATACTCTAATTTGTGTTGCATACCTCTTACAAATAGCATTAACTACGGTTTAACCTTATTCCAGCACCTGTAACATTCTAGCCGTTTTGTATCATTATGATCCAACATGAGATCTTAACTCATGTTTAGGATCAGATCAATGTATAGTACTTACTTGAGGTTTCTTAAATTATGTCGATCTACCTTTGCACAGGATTTCTTATGTAGTTTTCTGTTGGCTTAGGAAACTGAAAATATTTGTGTTCCCTTGCATTACGCGTATTCTTCATGCCTGTTTTTTTTCACTGTTCAATATTTTTCTATTCACTGGGTGTTTTTCTTATATTGCCCTTAGTAATTTTGGTTTTAGAAAGTTTGGGTGATATTTGTAAATTTGTTCATTTGATTAAGGAAGTGAGTGTCATTGTCTTAATATTTAATCAATATTTCGGTATTTTGAGATTTCCAGCTTACACCTAGCAGTTGTGTGCTTGTTAAACTGGTGTTTACAGGCATTGATATTTTTGAGAATGGCCGAAATACAGCTTATCTAGTATCAAACTAATTACCACGGTGAAAGGAAAATAGTGTGTGTAGCAATGTGAGGGTTAGTTGCCTGTTATTGTATTATATCTAGGGTGGTTATATTAATTTTCAACTTTCTTTTAGTGACAGTGAGAGCTATGGCAGTGTATTATTTATGCCATCAAATTGGTCGTGAATAAATGTATCCGAGAGGAGGGATGCACATTCTTTGCATGCAAATGAATATTTTGGAAGACGTGGGACACGTGACACGAAGCACATTTGTGCATGCCAGAAGAAATATTCAACGTGAATAAGGAATGAGGGTGAGGATCATTCAGGTGTTGTGCATCTGAATACACTTGAATGGTGGCCTGTGGCAGTTGTGATTCAGACTGAAAATCACACCTGCCAGTGTGGTGCCACCAGCATTGCTTCGAGGGGGTGTGGATGGGGAATTGTGAGCCTTCAGACGGCAATGCTCCATCGGACCACTGTGATGGTGCTAAAGACGATGACGAAATCTGCTGGTCGGGAGGGGCATTTCCCTGACACGGGGGAGCCACTATACGGTTGCAGAGCTCTGTCATTGTTTTTAGTTGCACCTGTTGTATCGCGAAGTAAAGAGATGCAGAACGCATGAAT
>NQII01001365.1:380793-436496 GCA_002778355.1 Clitarchus hookeri
GATGGCTTGATGGACTGAATGTTATGGTGTTCGTGCATCTTGTTTTATTCGCGCTGCTGTCCCAACTGTGACAGGAGGCGAGTTGAACTTTGTTCCTGCCCATTTCCAGATATTTTTTTCACGGTTAGTCTCATTTTAAAAGAGATTACCAGTTTTTTTTTTTAACAGAAAGTATACTTAAATTGAGTTTTAAATTATGGACCTTAAAATTTATTTGTGTTTGGGAGGAACATAGTGCACACTCTACTGAGGTCAATGTAAAAACCTTATCCATTTTAAAGCTTTGGAAAGCTTCTTTCGTTCAGTTGTTTTATGAGCTATCTTGGTCATTTTCCCTGAATGAAAGATTTTTGCTTTTACAAGTTCCTCTTATTAATAGCAAATTATTATTGCAATACAGATAACATATTACAATTTTATAGCATGCTGTAAAGTAAATCAGGGATGTAAATTTGTTTTGGTTCCTGCTCTGAAGCTTACATTGGCCTCTGAACAGAAATATTCTATTTTTGTTTCATTGTGTTTGGAACACGCTGCAACATGTATTTAATGTGACTGTGTATATCTGCTTGTTCCCCCCACAGCAGAATTTCAGGTCGAACCAGCTGGGAGTTGGTTCCGGTTAACAGGCGAGCGACAGCGTGTCCTTCAGGGCTGCGCTCGCTAATAATTCAGGTTCTGTCATCATGGTGACTACTACTACTATCATATGTACCAACATTACAAAGAAAACATGCACACAGACATGCATACACATGCAGACCACCCGCGACTTTGTCCCTTCGTTACCGGTTACGTAGAATTGCTGTTCATTATCATTTGTATTTATCAACCTTCAGAAAAACACATAAATTAAATTTTTAAATCATGCACATTAACATTTTTGATATCTGTTATCTCAAAAATCTCAAATTATTAATACATTTACTTGAGATTTATATGGTATTTACAGTTTCAAAACTGATGTGTTGTGAAATGCCATACATGTTTGGTGAGATTTAAAAAAAGCCTTTATTTGAATTTTTTTTTTTAATTGGTGAAAGCTGCTAATATTTGCAGTGCAGACTGTAATTCAAATCTGTATCAGATTATTTCTTTTGGTTTTTGAAAATAACATGTGTGCAATGCATGTTAAAGATGAAGTTCCCGAAAACATATTTCTACACTGATGACACATCTGATTTCACTAATCGAAGTACTCTTCACTGACAATTGCTTAATACTTCTGGAAACAGAGGTGGTTGTAAGAATATTGTAATGAAATTGGTAGTATAATTTGAACTGTAATGGGGCATTCATGTATTTTCACATGGCTTTGCTAATTTTCATTTTTATGCAACTGTAAAGAAATTTGTGCACCAGATATAATCAGTAATTACCTTAAAGGTCAGTACTTTTAACAAATCCAAAATTAACATTCTAAAAAAAAGTTTGATGNGATATAATCAGTAATTACCTTAAAGGTCAGTACTTTTAACAAATCCAAAATTAACATTCTAAAAAAAAGTTTGATGAGAAAATAAAATTATAGTTGCCCACCATAACAATTAACAATAAAAAAAATTGGAAAAAAAAATTTTTAAATTTTTTTTGTTTCTTTGAAGTGCTCGTATGTTTTAATGTCTTTAATTTNGATATAATCAGTAATTACCTTAAAGGTCAGTACTTTTAACAAATCCAAAATTAACATTCTAAAAAAAAGTTTGATCAGAAAATAAAATTATAGTTGCCCACCATAACAATTAACAATAAAAAAATTGGAAAAAAAAATTTTTAAATTTTTTTTGTTTCTTTGAAGTGCTCGTATGTTTTAATGTCTTTAATTTATTTTGCAGAGGTGCGATTGCGATAGATGTTGGAGCTTTGCTAACATAATTTCTTGGTTCTTTTTGCAGGAGTTGGACGGTGTTGTGGTTTTGTAGTGACAATTTTTTGACTGACGGTGCCTTGTGCTTTCTGTGTATTGTGGTGCGAGACATGAGTGTGTGCATGTGTGTATGAGGTTGGGGTCAGATTGCATGAGCAGTTCCAAGTGGGTGTGCCTGTTTTATGTGTGGTGCTATGGGCAGAAACTGATGTCCACTTTTGTGACACATGTGTCATCTTTGGGGTAGTCAGAAGTTACAGAGTTTCTTGAAGGTTTTTTTCCTTCTGTGTGTCATTTTGTGTGAATTTTGTCTTCGACTTTTTGCAGGCAACTGCTATTCCAACACTTTAGCAAACATTGAAATAATAATTATAAATATATCAAATTTGTGTGTTCTATAATGTTTGTGCTATTAGATGGTAGTAACAGACATTGTCTTGCAAGATGGATAGCAGTAATTTAAAACATGAAAATTGTATTTGGATTGCAATTATATGTTAGTTGTTTTAGATAAATTTGTGCACAATTCATTGCAGGCGTATTAAATTAGACTACTTTGTCTTAGTACCTGATTGTAGGTATCTTAACACACAATTGCAGTTAAATATATATCATATGTAAGAGCAAAATCATTGATGAGTATTTGCATTCAGACTTTAGACATTTGGGTTGCTGGAGACATACCATTTATTCTTGTGGAAGTATTAGGTATGCAAATATATTTTTACATGCATTTTTTGTGAAAAATTTATTTTTAGTTAACTTTGTCATGTTGCTCCCTTACGTATATTTTTTACGAAAATTTTTTGTACTAAAGTAAAAACTAGTTATGCATATTATCATGCAAATTTAAAACTTAATGCCCCAAAGTTGGACCAGTAGTTGCCTATCACACCATTATGTATATATTGTAAAGTTATTTCTTGAAATAGTGTGAAATTCATTTGGAGTAGATTGAAACGTGTCAGATAGTGACATAATATTGAACTGTTGATGATTTGCATTATTTTTTCATTTAGCTGTCGTGAAATGAGGTAAAATCCATTAGAGGTGGAATTACATTATTCCATAAATGGGGGTAGTATTTTCAACTCTGAAACAAATTGTATCATTCCTTTGCGCAGCTTTGCATCGCAGGGAAAAGGATAGATTCAGCACAGTGTAGTTTTCTTCTTCTGAAAATTCCTTGTAAGGAAATTGATTATTCAGGATACTCCTATTTTGTATGAACAAGTCGTCAGCTATGCTTTTGAATAGTGTCATTACAAAATTCTGATAAGAAAACAGTGACTGTTAAGTATTGTATTTATGGCTTATCTTTTTTGCAGTCATTAGGGCTGACACTTAAATTTAGGTATTACAATCCAATGCAAAATATGCATCAAAATATTTTATTTTATTTTAAACTGTTTCACCTCAAAGGTAGAACTTAAAATCTTCTAAGACCCTTGAAAATAAGCAAAGTTCTATAGGGAATAATAACCATCCCTGATAATTTTTGGTTAGGCAGTTCTGCAAAAACTTTTAACTCCAGTGCCATTTTTTGGAGCCAGAAGATAATTGCAACACAGCATGCAGTTTAAGTCGTAAAGAGAATTTCTGAATTCATGCTGCCACAGTCCTACCAATATATCTAAAAGTGCAGTGATATTCACTGAATCTAGAAGTGATGGCAGATTCCTTTCTAAGGAGGTAACTAATTCTTTGGAATTCAAATTATTAAGATAGATTTTGTGCATTCCATTTGTAATATGAGGGGAGGTATATTATTGATGTTAATGGTAGCTATTGTAACAAGGTGTTCATACCGTGGATATTAGTTGTAGCAGTATAAGAAGAGATGTACACAGTACATTGTTGGGTTCTGTTGGCATTATGGGGAGAGGTACACATCATGAGTGTTTTTTTTTTAGCAGTATGAGGAAAGGTATAAATGATGGGTGTTTGTTAGATGTATGCATTGTGAGGTTTAGATAGTGGTAGGAGCAATATACTCTACAGGATTTTTGTTAGCAGTAAGAGAGGAGGTATGCATTGTGGAGGTTTTTGTTAGCAGTGTCAAGAGAGGTGTAAGTTATGGATTTGTGTTGGCATTGTTGATGTGAGGTATGTCCTGGGCGTTTCCTTGGCAGTGTGATGAGAAGTATGCATATTGGATGTATTTTGGTAGCAGTATGTATAGATGGATCCGTTTAGTTGTTTTGATAGTGTTTTGGGGTGGTTACATAGTGGTGTTTTAAGTAAGCTTGTAAGGTAGTAGATGTATTGTGGACGTGTGATAGCTTCTGAGGTAAATTATTGTTCATTTTAGAGGTGTTTAGGGGATAACTAATTTTTTTTTCAAATTTGTTTGTAAATTGATGTCATTTATACATTTTTCATCTTTATTCAATTCTTTTTAAGGCCATCTGCCTAAAAAATTTATTTTTTAATTGCAGGTTTTCTGACCTTGTCGAATTTACCATTAAGTAACAACAGAATTCATTTTCATTTTGTTTTTTATAAAATGTTAATATTGTGTTATTGAGCATTTCACTTTGTGTTTAACTGTTAGATTATTGTTTGTTTTACAAAAGAATTTTCCACTTCCTTGGTTATCACAATTGTGGTGTATCCTAAGCTTTTTTAGTTGTTTAGGTGTTTGTCTTCTTTCCAATTCAGCGAAGTAAATGGATGGCATTGGCTCTCGGAAGGCTGCAGTGCCAGAACTGGGAAACACTACTTCTCGGAACTCTGGTCAGCTGTGGGACTTGTTGGCTCATGCCGTGGCATGTCTGCTAACTCTACAATTTGTTCCTGCCTCTCTTTCTCCCAGTGGTATGTGCCAGGTGCTCAAAAGGGAAGGAACAGTTCATTGACAGGGTAACCTGATTGTAGCCCCTGCTTGTGTAGTACTCGCACCCAGCATTCCCCCAGAGGAAACCAGTCTAGCACCATGCAGGAAAGATGTTGACATGTTTGGCATATCATTGTATCTTCTGGCAATAGGGAGGGATGTTTACCAAGTCCTCATGGTTATGGGAGGAGGTGTCTGATGTGAGGCAGCCACCCCAAAGATTTCCATCAATTGTTTGTATGTCATCATGAGTGATGGCACAGGCCACTCTCCGAGGTCAGAGCAGATGTCATGGCGGGGTTGAACTCAGTCACGTTGATGTCTACAACCTGTCAGTTGTGGTGATAGTTAAACCTGTATGGCTGACAGCAACTTGGCATGAATTCAGGTTCACCTATGGGCAGTTATCCATGCTGCTGCCAGCCTTCAGGGTGGTTTTCCCCAAGGAATAGGGTGCCGAGTTGACCTTCCTTCAGACCCCTATTTTCCTTTGCATTTGGTACTAAGGGCCTTGAAAGGAATTGCCACACAATTTGCTGGAGCACAGATCCACTCCTCTCTCAGCATCCCGTCTAACGAAGGTAATGTCCCTAGGCAACAGATCCTAGTGCACCTCTGGACCTTGGACACACTTTCTTGAAACCTCCATGACCACGATGAGTAAACAATAGAAGTGCATAATCTGTTCCCAGTTAGGCCTCGGGGTGTCATGTCTTGGGACGCACAGTGGTATGCACTGCTTACTACTAGTACTCCCTGCACGACCTCTCCTGCCACCAGTGATGTACTTGATCTCCTGGCACTCGCTGGTTGGTAGAAGAGTTCATTGACGAGGCACTGTTGTGGTAGGATGCTTGATCACAGATACACCAACAACATTGCCTGTCAGAGAGGGTGTTTAGCTAGGGTGCATTGAGGTGCAACCAATAGGACATCCAGCAGGTGACTCTGGTGACATCTCACAAATGTGTTTAGTCCCTACCAGTAGTTGGAACTTGTCAAGGTCCAGGTAGCTAACTACAGTAAAAGGTTGGATGTCTGCTGTAGAATGTGCCCCAGTTACTCCCAAGGCTGATTGGTATTGTAAGGTGGAGGCTCACCTACTCAGGGACCCACACTGTTCATGACCAAACTCCTCAGTATGACAGCTGAATCTAACAAATCAGTAACAAAAATCAGCCAAATGAATAGCAGTGAGCAGCCTGATGCACATGCTTAAATAACACCCCATAGGGTGGGTGGAGTGGCACATGGATGGGGACCAAGTCAACAGGTAGACAATGTAATTCCTCTGTCACAGTACTCCACACTGTGTCACGAGGCTGCGTACTTCTGCCGCACTTGCACATGACCAAGACATGCGTGTCTTATTGCTCGGTGATGTCACATAGCTGGGTGGTGGGCAATATTGTGTGTGTAGGCAGACACTTGAGCAGAGGCATGGTGCAACCTACAGGTAGGGGAGAACTGATTACCCATTGTGAGCTAAACCTATTGCACCGTAATAAGCAAAGGGAAACACATCATAGGTTGTTGTAATTTTAACATAAGTGATTTTTTCGGAGCAGTGTTTTGATGTAACTACTGCATTTTGGTTGTTCCTCATGAAGTAAAGAATTTTAGTATTCATGAGCATTTTTTTGCAACTTCTTCTATTACTGAGGAAATTGTTCGTGAAACATATCAAGTAATATTTGCAATGGTGATGGATGAATAAATGTAAATAATTTGCGAGTTAGAAATAAATAATTTTGTGCAAATATAATTTGAATTCTCGGAAATTCCCCTTAATAACTCCTAGGACTTGTAGTGGGGATTGAGTAGACAATCTTTTGAATAGGAACCTATGTCCGTAAATGTACCGTTTCCGTGCTATAACCACTTCAAATCAGGTGTGTGTACAGTTAAACGCAACAATCTGTTTCGGTCTTCTGCAAAGGATGTGTAGCATACAGTACTCATCCACTACAACAGCGGCTCAATGTGGCGACCACCAACCTCGTTGGACACATTGTACCTACGAATCATGTTCTGGTAGACTCAATCCATCACACCTGGTGTCCTGTCAATCTGTTGTGCAGTGACCATAACTCATGCCAGCAGATCTACCTCTGTCTCTACAGGAGTCTCGTACACCATACTCTTCATGCGACCCCTCAAGAAATTGTCCAATGGAGTTAAATCCGGTGATCGTGGGGGCCACGCGGTTGGACCATCTCGGTCTATCCATCTTTGCCCGATTCTGTGGTTAAGATGTCTCAGAACGTAACGTATAAAGTGAGGCGGTGCGCCATCGTGCTACAACCACATTACTTGATGGACTTTCAATGGCGCAGCATCCAAGAACAGGGCCAATACTTGTAGGAAGATCAAATATGCGGCAACCATTAGTCTGGGTGGAAGAAGGTACGGCCCAATCACATAACCGTCCAGAATACCAGCCCACACATTGATAGAAAATCTGTGTGCTGGAATCCCTGGACATGCATGGCATTAGGGTTTTCATCTGCCCAGAAATGGCTGTTTTGAGAATTGAGAACACTGTCCCTAGTGAATTTATATTCATCCGTGAACAAAACACGACGTGGGAACAGAGGCTCGGCGGTGCAGTGGTGCAGGAACCATGTGCAGAAGTCAACACGAGGTGCAAAATCGGCTGGACCCAAAGACTGTACCCTTTGGAGGTGGTAAGGATGTAGTTGTTGCTCATGCAGACCTCCCAGACGATGCTGGGAGCAACACCCATTGCACGCAAACTCATTGGCGGGTTCTGTTCAACATGATGCAGTACAGCCTCTTCCAATTCGGGAGTGTGGCATCTCTTTGGAGCACCACAGTCCTTCCTATCAGCGGTGAAGGTACCTCGTTCTCGAAGCCGTTGCGTAATTGTGGGGGAAAGGGTATGCAATGGCATCGCATGTGTTAGATAACGCTCTTGATACAGTCGACGAGCTGCTCTTCCATTACCCTCAGCAGTGCCATACACAAGGATCATGTCTGTGTATTCTGCAAACGTGTACTCAACCATGTTATTCGTAGATGCGAAGGCACGTGAATGGGGCTCAAGGCAAGATACTGAGGCAGGGTAGAAGTCACGTGCCATCAGGTGATCATCTGACGTAATGTACTGATTATATTAGAACAAAATTTTCTTAAAGGTTGTTGTCATTTCAATATCAAGCAATAATGTTGTTGATTCATATAGGAAAGTATCTTCTTATGAGTATTTGGAGACTTGCAGCGAGGAATCTTAGTGTATTATCATATCACACATGTCCTGGTAACATGCTGTGAAGATTGTTGAAGTTTTCAACCAGACTTGCTCCAGACAAGTGATAAAATGAGCAGGCAGTTTCTGAAGTGAGATTTTGCTTTCATGAACTATCCTGGAGGCAAGTGACACAACCAGCAGGCAATATTTTAAGGGATTCAGTTTTTCCATCAACCTCTCTTGTAACAGTTCTGAAGAATTAATTCTTTTTCACCAACTTCTCTGAAAGCAAGTGCTACAATCACTTGGTCATTCTAGGAGTTTTTTTTTTTTTTTTATAGTTTATTACCACGAAACAGTAAAACAAAAATGTGAAATGAAAGTATTGTGCTGTAAATTAATTTTTGTTAAAATCCTAGTGTCCTAGACAGATATTACAAAAATTACTGTTGAGTATAGTTGTGAAATTGTAGGACTTTTTCCCCATTTAAATTGCACTTCAGATATTTAGCTTTATAGTTCTCTTGGATTTAGAGTTTCTATAATTTTTGTATACTGCATATTATATTTAATTGGCTAAAAACATGGAAATTCATAGAGAATAGTGGGAAGTCAAAAAACTTTGGGTTTGTTTGTGCAATTTTTTTTAAGTCTGTTAAGCCCCTGCTACAATTGCAGTGTCCCCTGTCCTCGGATGTCCTCTGTCCTCACTGAAGTCATGAGACTCTCACACAATTTGCTACTACAATATATGTCCAAAGGTGCCCCAACAAGTAGGTTCCGAAAACTACTACCAGGTAGCAGTAAATGCTTTGTGCCATTTTGTTATGAGTCACGAGTATTGGTTGTTATTATTTTAGGGTGTTGATTTAAAGGCGAATTTGATTATTACAGTAGTTCATCTGTTTTGGTTGTTATAAGAACATATTTTCTTTATGTTTATTCAAAATTAAATTTCTTCGTTGAAATAAATGTTTCTTCAAATTTTGCATTTTTGAAAATTCCTATCTTTTATTGAATAATTCAGGCCATAACTGTAGGGCGCATGTTTACAATTTGTCTCGCTTGGCAATGAAACATCCCATATTCGTCTCAATGTCAATGTTTACAAATGTTTTTGTTTAATATTTACAAATTGCGCGTGGATTTCGCCAGTCAATTCTTCTTCTTCGTTCATGACAAATTCGTGGTCAGGGGACAATTGAGGGAAAAACATTAAAAATTGACCAATTTGTTGCGGACCGGCGACAGAGGACATGGCTCATGACGTCACACGATCACATGGGCCAATCAGTGCTCTCTGCATCAGAGAGGACATAGGACATCCAAGTACAGGGGACATGGTATAGTAGCAGGGCTCTTAGGGTACTGTTTGTACGGGTATGTAGTATGTATGTGTATCGTATATTTTGTGTATCACATTGTTTTACAAAATAATAGATGTGGAAAGAAATAGTTTTTTTTTAAATACTGAAAATTTAAATTTGTAAACTTTTACATACTAACATTTTTAATAGAACTGGGCCATTGCATAAAGTTTTCATTAATTAAAAAGTAGTGGACTACAGTATCAAAGTTACAGATGTTATAAAAGGAAATACGTATTGCTTCCACTACTGCACATACATTTGATAAATAATTGCAAGTGTTTATAGCATATGCAGTATTGATGCAGTCATGGACCTACAAATTGGTCTTAATTAGTACTTGGTCAGTACAATATTTCAGTTTGGATTTGAACACAAACTTTGTGAAACCCATTGTTTACCACGTACCATATTATGGGATATGTCACTAATTTAATGCCTTGTAATATACACAGAATAAATAGGAAACTATTATTCTCGTTTTGTTGTAGGCTATGTTTTTGTCAGTTCAAGCTCAACATAAAAAATATTTAATGTAGTACAGTAATGTGTAATGGTACTGCTGCTGTTAATGTCTTTATTCATGTTGTTGAAAATTTATTAAATTATGTGATAGCTTGGCTGTAAATATTTAGAGCAGAATTAAAACAATGTTATACTAACATTGTTATTCATTTCTACTATTATAGGTGACTCATCTTTGATTGCAGTTTGATGATATTGTAGTCTATAGTAGAGAAGTTTTGAGGATTAAATACAAATATTGGGTTGTTAGGCTCGAAGTCTGATGTTGAGTAAGAAATGATGAAATTAAGGAAATTTTTAGTGTGTACACTAAATCCTAGTTTAAAACTCAAATTAACTTATTAAATCTAACAGTAAAAGAAGTGAATTTACAAAATTCTCATAAAAATTTTAGTTAAATTGTTTTTATGAATGTGTTTTTTTTTTGTGATAACATTGTACAGTGCAACCTCATAATTGCAAGAGGGGTGATGATGGTACTAAAAAGTGTTGTAATTATAGTACTTGCAGTAGAACCTCACTTTTGCAACCCCATTTATTACAGCCATCCACCTCTCTTTTACAACCCTTTTTTAAGGACCCAAATTAAAAAAGTAGAAAATTTGATGAAAATATGTTGAAAAATAAGCTTGTTTCACTTTTTTTGGTTGGATGTGTTGCATTTCTCTTGGTATGCACTGTATTGCAAGCAGCGTATATCTATAGATAGAACAACCCCCTTTCTTACTAGGCTGTCAGTGCTAGCTAATACCCATTTACTTCCCCCCCCCCTTCCATAGCTGTCGGAGTGGTGCCGCTTGCAATGCGGCTATCCATATGTCACGCACTTGTCTTGCCATTGTGATCACGCTTGCTTGTGGGTGTAGTACCTTCTCTCTTTTCTTATTATGGCTTGCATTTGTGCATTTTTTTTGGATGCCTCTTTGTTTTGATTATTGTTTGTTGACAACACATGATATTTAATCTTCTTGAACTCAGATTTGGTTATATTTTTGGTTTGATTTTGTAAACAATTGTTAATGACCCACGCCATTTTTTTAAATTTAAATTTGGTTACGGTTTGACTTGATTTAGTAAACAATACCTGCAATTTTTTAAATTTTATATTGACTCGTGATTTTAATAAAATGAGTGAAAAGCAAGCCAGCTTGTTGCTCACTGAAAAGTATGAAACCCCTTCGTGAAGTTGCAAGAAATAAGTCAAAAGTAAACGTTGGATCAGCATTACCATCAAGTCATCAAAGAAATCATAAATTTATTTAGAAGCGAAGTAAATAAATAGTATTCAGCATAGCCTGTTTTATTTACAGCTGGTCTTGTGCTGTAAATATACTGTTGGACAATAAAAATAGTGCACACAAAAGGCTGCATCGGATGGTACTGAAACTTTATAGAGGTAGTGATACAGGTGCATAATACACATGACCACAAAAACAGAGCAGCAGGACGAAAGTCTGATCATTTTCAATAGTGCATCACACCCCCTTGCACTGCACAATACATTCTGCAACATGGTTTGGCATGGAGTCCAGCAGATACCAGATGTCGTGTGGCATGGTGGCAGCTGGCATTTTTACTGGTCCCGTACATGCTCCNGCATGGAGTCCAGCAGATACCAGATGTCGTGTGGCATGGTGGCAGCTGGCATTTTTACTGGTCCCGTACATGCTCAGTTAGGGATATGTCAGTGTAGCATGCAGACCATGGTAGTGTTTGGACATGACTGAGGCAGTCTTGAGTGACCCATGCCATGTGTGGTCTGGCGTTATCCTGCTGGAATATCGTAGCAGTTGTGGGTGTAGAATCTTGTACACATACCACTGAGCCATCAATTTTCCACGTAACACGACGAGAGGGGATCTGCTATCGTAGGCTGTGGCTCTCGGACCATAATGCCTGCCATGGGGAAAGTGTGTCGACGGCGAGGTTGGGATTGTGGTATTTACCAGGGGCCTTCCACANGCATGGAGTCCAGCAGATACCAGATGTCGTGTGGCATGGTGGCAGCTGGCATTTTTACTGGTCCCGTACATGCTCCGTTAGGGATATGTCAGTGGAGCATGCAGACCATGGTAGTGTTTGGACATGACTGAGGCAGTCTTGAGTGACCCATGCCATGTGTGGTCTGGCGTTATCCTGCTGGAATATCGTAGCTAGATTCCCAGCCAGAAATGGGAGCAGTTGTGGGTGTAGAATCTTGTACACATACCACTGAGCCATCAATTTTCCACGTAACACGACGAGAGGGGATCTGCTATCGTAGGCTGTGGCTCTCAGACCATAATGCCTGCCATGGGGAAAGTGTGTCGACGGCGAGGTTGGGATTGTGGTATTTACCAGGGGCCTTCCACACCTTGGTGCAATGATCATCAGTTCCCGTGATGAAGCTGCACTCGTTACTAAACATCACACGTTGCTGGNACCTTGGTGCAATGATCATCAGTTCCCGTGATGAAGCTGCACTCGTTACTAAACATCACACGTTGCTGGCCTGTGGTGTTCCTCGTCGCTCTGGACTTGCACCACTTCATTTGGAGCAGCTGCTGTTGCGGAGATAATGGCAGCACACATTATGAGCACTGGGATTGCGGATTCGCCTCTGCAAGGCGTCTGAAAATGGTTCATGGGCACACAGGAGCTCCAACACTGACCAGCATCATGGACCAGGTTGCCATGGGATCCCTCCATGCCTAGCGCACGCAACTCAGTTGTCGGAGGGGGAGCAATTTGGCTGCCTTCCCCTCATCCGACCAGAGCTTGCCTGTCCTTGCGTAGGGCACATACAGGTCATGAGACCTGTGATGGGGACTTCTGATAATAAGTTAGCAATATGGTAATAAATCATCCTATTTTCCCACATGAAGACAAATAAAAACGGACTTCGCACTCGCCAAAAGTTAAATGTTGCACTGTGTTTAGGCTTTTTTTGCTGACAAGGGATGGTCCAATATGGCCTTCTAGGCTATCATTTGTTAAAAAATATTTCTGTCTATCATAATACATTTATATTTAATTAAAAAAACTGGCTATTTTCATTCCAGAGAAAATTGAAAATTGATATCATGGGAAAAATTGCAAATTTTGTGATATAGGGATTGGTTGTGTGTCAAAATCTGTTAAATATTTTCTGATATACCTATTGCGGCCACCCCTCAATAACTACCCTATTCTGGAAACCATGAGGGTTCGTATAAGTAAGGTTTTGCTGTATATGAAAATGTGCACACAAAATAACGCTGTAGAGAGATTAGTTTGAGAGGTGAGGGGGGGGGGGTGATTATGGTATTTATTCACTAATATATACACAAATTGATATGTATGCAACATGAAAAGTGCCATAGGCTAGTGTTCATTAGGAGTGATGCATAACAAGAATTAATTTTAATATTTAGTATATGAAAACATGTAAACAGTCCACAAGGGAACACTGTAAAAGATAAACATGGCTGCCTACAGAGCGAACAGGTAGCAATGCAGACATGCTCTGCATAGCACAAGTGAATAACAATTGAGAGTTTTCTCATTCTAATTTGCTTTTTGCATTAAAATTGTTTACCTCAACAAGTTGTTTCAAAGAACATCTTAGTCCTTTGGCACTACAGTAGTTATTAATCAAGTATTTCTTAAACAACACGTAGCAGTTTAGTGAAATATAAAAACAGTGAGGACAAAACACTACACAACATTAAACACAAAACAATTGATTATGGATAAAATGGAAGAATATGTTTATCAACTTGCCCCGTTATGGATTTGTCTGCACACAATAGCATTAAACTTGATTTTTCATTCAAAAAACATTTATGTATTGTATTAAAAATATTTCGAAAATGTAGCAGACACATTTTCTATTTAACATGTACTATACATAAATAAAAAACACAATTTTTTGGGAAAATAATGAATTGTTTATTTCAGTTTTTCTGCACTCTTTTAGCAACAAAATTTGCAAATTGCTGGATGGAACGTGGCTACGTCTTACCTGCTAGCATTTGATTATCTGTAAAAATTATTCAGCTTGTCCAGAGTTTCCATATCTACTTTTCTGTGCACTTGTGAAGTAACTTCGACCCGAGTTTCGTCTTCACGTTCCAGAGTTGTCCTCGTTTGTTGTAAGCTCAACGAGTTCATCTTCCGTTGGTTATCCACACATCTGAATGTCATCATTGACTACAACTTACTCTTCAAATCTGCAATCAACTTCNCATCTTCCGTTGGTTATCCACACATCTGAATGTCATCATTGACTACAACTTACTCTTCAAATCTGCAATCAACTTCTTCTCAAATAGAAGGCACCACCTTTTTGGCTCTTGTAGCTCATCTCTTTCTTCTGCTGTTCCTAAACATCTGGGTAGGCGTGAAAGCCAGCATTGATGTTTTGAGGCTGCATTTTTCCCCAACACACCGCAAAGGCCCAAATAGTATCAATAAAATGTCTAGTGATCNATCTTCCGTTGGTTATCCACACATCTGAATGTCATCATTGACTACAACTTACTCTTCAAATCTGCAATCAACTTCCATCTTCTCAAATAGAAGGCACCACCTTTTTGGCTCTTGTAGCTCATCTCTTTCTTCTGCTGTTCCTAAACATCTGGGTAGGCGTGAAAGCCAGAATTGATGTTTTGAGGCTGCATTTTTCCCCAACACACCGCAAAGGCCCAAATAGTATCAATAAAATGTCTAGTGATCGAGAAATGCAGGATAAGTGGGAAATGTACGAGNCGAGAAATGCAGGATAAGTGGGAAATGTACGAGATTTAAAATGCTGCGGGAAATGTATGGGAATTTTTCCAAGTAGCTGGAATTTCTTCTAGTTTATGAAATCTGTGTTAGAACATCAGAAATGGTATCAAGGGAACTCAACGGTAAAGAATCTGCACTGCCTTTAGAAGTCTCAATACCACAGCACGTTACTAATAATGGTGTCAAGGTCACGCAAAGAGAAATAAGGAAATAACAACAGGATGCCCTTGGAGCCCCATGCTGTGATGGACGAGGGCGGTAGGGGTTGGTTTATTGCGGCACATAAGACGTGACGTCGGAATGCCTGTCTTCACACCATGACCTGAGTCTGACCGCCTCTGCAGGCCTAGTTGTTTACTGAAGACATTTTTGTAAAGAACGTTGTTTGTGCGTGCATGTTGTGGTCGTATGTAGAGGTGAGCCGATATGGTTTTTGAGACTTTTCCGATATTGCTGATACCAATACCGATACTACCTTGACAAGGAAAATTAACATTATTGCATGTCTCAAAAAATTAAAAACCTTATTTTTAAAACATTTAGCCGAATCAAATTCTAATTGTCTTCATTTTTACTGTTTCAATGATAGGCCTAACTATTAGGATAAATATAAATCTAGAAACCACATATTAAGCCTAAGCATATTTATAAGACAAAAAAAATCTCCAAAAGCATGTCATAATGCAATGAAACTCTTAAAAAAAACGTAACACTTCAAATTGTGCGTACATTCAAGGTTCCGTTTTAAATTTGTGGTGCTATACGACCTCAATGATGTACCTACCGCCTCTCGAAACNGTGCGTACATTCAAGGTTCCGTTTTAAATTTGTGGTGCTATACGACCTCAATGATGTACCTACCGCCTCTCGAAACCAAACATTAGCAAAATAACATTTGTCGGAACGTAAGAACACACAACGAATGTCATTTTTTTAAGCACAAGTCACTTTTTCTTCCAGCCATATTATTTTTTTTTTTTATGTGTCGCTGTGTTCGCGGTTTGTTGTGAAAGTATTAATTAAGACAAAATATTTTTGGAGGTAATCGTAAATATTAANGTGTCGCTGTGTTCGCGGTTTGTTGTGAAAGTATTAATTAAGACAAAATATTTTTGGAGGTAATCGTAAATATTAACTATTGTTAATATTATATATGTGTTAGGCTGATTAAATGTCAAGTTTTGTTCATGCTGCAAGCTTGTCTACAGANGTGTCGCTGTGTTCGCGGTTTGTTGTGAAAGTATTAATTAAGACAAAATATTTTTGGAGGTAATCGTAAATATTAATTATTGTTAATATTATATATGTGTTCGGCTGATTAAATGTTAAGTTTTATTCATGCTGCAAGCTTGCCTACGCAGATAAAATTCAGTAAATGCAAATGGTGGCTACTATTGTTTTGTTGTATACATGTATTGTAAACAATCGTGCAAAACGTGCCTAATTTTGCTTTGGAAATAAACAGAGCCAGTTGGGTACTTTAGTAAAAATCAATTTAAAAATAGTGATTATTTTAATAATACCAAATAGTGAGCTAAGCCACTCCAATTATGGCAAGTTGAAAACAGCATCATCTTAGATTCTTAGGGCAAAATATTGGTTATAATATCTGCAATTTAAACATGAATTGCACACAATTCCAATAATTACGATATCGGCCGGTATCGGCTCAGCCCTAGTTGTATGATAGTGTAATTCAGCTGCTTATGCAAGTTTAATTTAAGTCTTAATTAAACCACTGACATGCTGAAGAATTGAAGCAGAAAATCCCATTGCAATTATACAATGCAGTGAAGTTTATTAATTTGGTTTGATAAGTAGGTATGTATTTTAAACATAATTTAAAATGTTAGGCCAACTTAGGTTATAAATACCTCCTTCTGTACCTCTCATACCACAGTTGACTACCTGTTTTTGCATTGATCGTATGTAAAATGATATGAACCACAATTATTTCACGGACCATCCAATTGTATGCCAGGCATTAAAACATTCATATTCCTTATTGCTGAAGCAAGTCTCAGTGAACTAGGGAGCATTATTCCTTTGCCTGTTAACAGTCTGTTATGTCACATTGAAGGAGTTGTATAAGGTTAGGTTGTGTGTTTCTGGAAACAAAAAATGTAGCTTTTGCTAGTCTAATTTGTGGCATCTGGGGATTGTCATTACTTAATCAAATAAATGTCTGAAGGTATGTCTCCTTCCCATATGCAGATTTCAGTTTACATGGGATGGGTATCATCCATTTTCGTTGTGGCATTTACCAACATACAAAATTTTTAAGCCATCAAATAGGNTTTCAGTTTACATGGGATGGGTATCATCCATTTTCGTTGTGGCATTTACCAACATACAAAATTTTTAAGCCATCAAATAGGGTGGCTTTTTTTTCTCCTTCCCTTTGTTTCCTCTCTCCCTCTCCCTCCCTCTTCCTTTTCCTTCCATAGCACGTTCCCTATCTGCACCACGCCCTCGGCCACAGACAATTGGTTCTCCACCATAAAGTGAATCGCTTACAAATCAAAAGAAATTGTGCATGGAGAGCCAGGTATGCATGGCGCGAGGCTCCGTGTAAACATAGGTTCCAAACTTCACACAATGTTGCAGCATTGTTGCCTTGGTATTAAATAATAATAAAAATATTTTTTTCAAATCAACCTAAATTTCGTAGATTTGCACTACTCTCACAGTAGATATCTATTATTTACTGCTTTGTAGGCCCAACAAAATATATATATTAAAAGCCCTTACACAATTAAAAGCTTTAGTAATTGACTTTACTTTTGCTTTCCGACATGTTGTTTCCTATAGGGCTTGATATGATGGAACTGCACAAGATAAAATCAAGCACTCTTGACTTTACGATTACGAAAAGTTAAAACTTAAAGCCAAAGTCAAGCAGTCATTTTGCAGAGAATCTATCGCAGGTTATGTGGAATGTTATATTAAACCAAGCATGTCTAAATTAAAGAAATGGCAAACAAATGTAATATGACGAGGAAACACATGAATGTATGCTTATGGAAAAGTAAACAAGCAAGGTTTTTTGTTTGAAATGAAATGTTAATATAAATACGTAAGCATATTTTTAAAACAGATACATAAAATGCATTCTTGGGTGATATAAAGATTTACAGAACATGATACACAGTTTTACAAAGATTGCAGAACCATTTTTTTTATTTCAATTGTGTAAATTTTGACTATATGATTGTAACATGTGTCTGGAGCTCGGCCAAGGGAGAGGAAATGCAAAGTCAAATGCTAAAGTTTTCTACTGTGTAAGGGAAGTATTTAACTAATTGCAATTATTTCTTGCTTTTATTACTAAAATTCAAGGTTAGCACAAAATGCCCACAACTCTTCAAAATTTAAAATAAACAAATTATCAGAAAAGTTAGCTAACTTTGTCTTTTTAGTTTTGTGTACTGTGGCCCTCAGCCAGCACAAAATTTTGGGACAATTATCAGAGGCTGCATTATTTATGAAATTACGTACAAAATTCTCGATGCTGCAATCATGTTTGCTGTTCACACATTTTATTACGGAATTATATATAGAATTATGTTGTGTGTGTAGCGGGTCTGGTTATATATTTTTTTTGTTTGTGTGCAGGAGCTGTTACATTGTTATAATGTGTTTTGGTCAAGTAAAATATTTTTTTATGGCTGCCATATTTCCTTGTTGCAATGGTGATAAAGCTATAATTTCATACTGCGGAATGGTCTTGAAAATTAACACTTTTCAGCGAGCCTTCAACTACACGTAGTGTAATAGAAAATTACGTTGTCTGTGTGCCACAATTTTTGCCTGAATGCTGGTTTTCAGGATGGCAGGAAATAAATAATGTGATAGTTTATATTTACTGATGGTAGTGTAACTTAGGTTTTGGTTTTTTATCTGGTTACATTCATTCATATTTACGAGCCCCTCTGTGTGTATACTACTTGAAACAGCAGGTTTACAAGAATTACTCNAAAATATTTTTTTATGGCTGCCATATTTCCTTGTTGCAATGGTGATAAAGCTATAATTTCATACTGCGGAATGGTAAACGTTTTTTACGTGGTCTAGAAAATTAACACTTTTCAGCGAGCCGTTCAACTACACGTAGTGTAATAGAAAATTACGTTGTCTGTGTGCCACAATTTTTGCCTGAATGCTGGTTTTCAGGATGGCAGGAAATAAATAATGTGATAGTTTATATTTACTGATGGTAGTGTAACTTAGGTTTTGGTTTTTTATCTGGTTACATTCATTCATCTTTACGAGCCCCTCTGTGTGTATACTACTTGAAACAGCAGGTTTACAAGAATTACTCGTTTTTCACAATGGTGTGAGGCCGGCTGGCTATCGCCGGTTTATGGTGAGACATTGTTGACATTGCTTTTGTCTGCTTCGGATGACGATGAAGATACCAGGTATACCCTCCAATAAATATCGGTGCTACCAGGTACACCATCCAATAAATATCGGTGCTACCAGGTACACACTCCAATAAATACTGTTACCTTCAATAAAAATTGGCACCACTAGGTACATCCTACCATAAAAGACGTTGAACCCGGTCCTTTGTGCAAGTCACAAGTTGGGTAGCCATTATTTCTTGCACCACATTTACTCGGAACACAGTGACCTCAAACAGACAGTGGTGGTATGACCGTGTGGTCAACATTGTCATATAACATGTGTGCAGATAATTTTTGACCTGCCTAAGCAAGTGTGTATGTTTTCACGTTGGACAAAAGATGACAATAAAAAATTATCATAGCTGACAACAGTCACCAGACATTTTTCAGGGATGCAACAATATGCGACTATAGCAATTGTGTATTTGTGTTACCAATATAAAATGTGCATGTTTTTAATGCAAAAATTTGTAGACTGTCAACAGACAGATTGAGTGGAACAGAAACAATCTCCTTTAATTGTGTTGTGTGTTGCATTTTTGTGTATTTGCAGTAATACGAAATGGCAAGCACATGTCACAGTTTTGATGTTTTAAGCTATGTTGCAAAACTAGTGATGGCTGTAAAAGAGAAAATGGAATGAAGACAAAAATAAATGCTATTAAGTTGAGCATCATGTTAAAAAAACTTTTATTCAACAATTATGGTGACAAGTATAATTACAGTTTTTTTTTANCTAGTGATGGCTGTAAAAGAGAAAATGGAATGAAGACAAAAATAAATGCTATTAAGTTGAGCATCATGTTAAAAAACTTTTATTCAACAATTATGGTGACAAGTATAATTACAGTTTTTTTTTACATCTATAACTGTACTTTAAGTTTTATATGATTCATAATGTGCATTTCTAGATATAGATTGCAAAGGTTAAAAGGAGGGAAATAATTTTACCTATTATTTAGACTTCTTTGTTGAAAGTTTATTACAGTTTACCAGTTCACATATTCATTGGATTTTGGAAGACATAAACAGGTGTCTTTTGCACATATCATGTAATTACATAAAGTCCAATAAGATCCATAAGGCTTGTTTTCAAATGATCCCAATTGTGTGCATATTTTGATATTGACAGCACACTGGCAGTTGTAGCTCTAAGGAACTGGTTTCAGTAAATTATGTCTCTGTCAGATGTTTCTCTGCGATCTTCAGTTTGCTGTGTGACTAGGGTGAGAATTGTGGTGGCGTTGATGATTGTAATGGCCCACATATCAAGGAGGGAGAGGGAACATCACAAAATATCTGTGTTGTGTAATATTTTAAGTGTGAACATTTATTGAAGAATCTGTGGAAAATTTTATTTTTATCACTGCAGGGAGAGGAAAACCTACTTTTGAGAGGACCCAGACCCACACTAATGAGGGTAGTCCACATTTTGAAAGGAAGAATTTCAAGCATCATTGAAGCATGACTGACACTACGAAAGGTGATGAGAAAAAGAGTAATTTAATGGGTTCAAGTTATGCAGATTTAGCAATAGCCATGAATAAGTTACATCGCAACAAGATTATGCCATGTGTGCAAAGGAGTAGTGAGAACTGTGTTGGGTCACAATTCATTCAGTGACATTTTGCTAAAACTTTGGCACTGTTGATGAGACATCAATTTAGGGACATGACCGAACAAGATAGGTTAAGAAATGAGGTGACACAATTTACAAAATAAGCAACACTGCGGCAATATGGGCATATTGAAACAACGTAAAATGAGAAATTGCATAGAAGTATGGTGCAAAAAAGCTTCAAGGTGGACAAAAAAAATGGAAAAAACAAAGATACACATCTCATTTAGAATGTAGGTGTGCATTTTATTTAAATTGCTAGGTGATGACTTATTAATACTAAACCTATAGTTTCTGATGAAGGTATTTTGCATTTCTAAGGTTTGCTATGATATTAACAAATGTCAACTGTAGCCTATGTATTGGGAACTGCTGCAGATGACCTAGAAACCAAACAACAAATAAATTCTGTGTACCAGGAGCCAAGGAAGACATAATAAATTTGTATGAAAACCAAGGTGTTTATACTCAAGTTCTTAGTTGTGAAGTTGGGAGACTACACTTTCAGAGGGAAAATGGTATCCACAATTGTACATTCAGTTATAACTGTTATTACACGAGTGTATTCAAAGATAAGAGTGGATGCTACCTTTTCACGTTTCTGTGACTCATGAAAACTGTGGAAGAACACCAGTTAATGACCGTCAAAGATATTGAATATATTGTGAATGAAACTCGCAGGAACAGGGTTTTCACACTTTCCCAACTGCAGTTGGCGGCAAGAGACGAAGTGTGTGTCTGCGGAGGGAACTAATTTGAAGGCGATAATGATTTGCTGATTCCATATGTTTCATTTGATGAGATTATTCTGTTACTTTCTTAAAGATCTCACGATTTGATTCAAAAGTAATTTCACATAGTCGGTAGGCATAATGACACATTTGAATACACCCTTCATTTGAGAGAATTTTAACACTCATTATATTGTAATATGTGTAACTACTTGGGTAGAGACAAATATAGGTGGTACCTGTGCACATTTGCATAATTAACCAGAAGTTACTCATAATACTAGAAAATGAGTACAATTTTTAATGAGGTGAACATTCAATAATGTTTTATTTTTTTGGTATAGACTATTTTTGATTAGTTAACGTGTTGCATTTTTGCATCCAGAGTTTTTGTGCAGAGAAATAACCACAGTTTAGTGACTATATCATCTTACTAAAAATCACAAATTCAATTTTTTTTAGTATATTTTTTTATGTATATTAAAATAATAGTAAATAATTAGTCATTCTTTTATATTTTTGTAAATGTTGATGAATTAATATTTTTTGAATACACAATCAACACTAGATGATAGTCTCAAAACTTACATATAAAAATCTTGAAGGTGTTAACCAAAGTGAAAATGCTAACTAAAATGTAAATTGTGACTTTTGTCTTTGTTTTTTTTCATAATTTTCATCTTCAGAGTAAAATTTTGTACATTTTGAAACTGAATGTTTATACTAATTGCAACATATGCAGTTTATTACAAATGCCTAAATTAAAATAGTTATGTTTTCTAAACGAAATCCTTGCAAGAATGTAGTGATTATTCATTTGTTACTTCAATGACAGTTCGTTTTTCAATGCTGCAATGTTTCATGTTGAAGAGTATGTTTGTATCTGGCATTTCTCAGTACCAGCAAAATGCATATGGGCAGCTGGGTTCATTTTTATGCACAGTGAATGAACAGTTTTGAGAGAGTTTCTGACCATTGCACCTGTGGAGTGACATGTTGGTGATTGTGTAAACAAAGTACAGGCACTATTAGTCACGTTGCCTGAGCCATTATTCTGTTTATAAGTTTCAAGTGTCAGTTGCTATAAAACGTCATGTCACAGAAATTCAGACCATAATTCAAGGAAAGAAATTTTACTCGTGAAGAATTTGTTCATTTTAATTGGCCTATTGGTTTAGGAATATAATTTTTCTGCACAGTGATAAAAGCATTGCATTAAAATGGCTCAGGCAGCTGCTTCCCCCCTCACGTTATAACTTTTCTTTCACAGGTTGTCATCAGAGTTTTGTTTCTCTTTGTGTGTTCTGTGTTCATGCATTCAACTGTGCTTGTGGTGTGTATTAGCAGTTCTGGTGCCAGAAAGGTTGCAGCCATGTGGGATCACTCTGCCAACTAGAATCGTTACCTGTGAGTACACTTTACGTCACTTTGACAGACTAGCATTCATTATTTAAGTGACAGGCTATGCTTTGAATATTTATCAGTTTTAGTTTCATCACTGTACAGTACAGTAACCCCGCTTTAACATTGGGATATCCTTTTGAATTCTTTAGCTGTATGGACAACTACTTTTTAAAACCATTCAGCTGGATTTTTTACATTTTCAAAATGGCTACTTTTGGTCCATATCACTGTGCTTTATAGTACATAGGGCAGACATTTTTTTTGAATATCTGTAGAACAATGCTATAGCAAGACAATTTTACAGATTACCAATTACTGCCACCAAAGAATTGGAAATTTGCTGGTTCGCCTGGAATGATATCCCATTTGCACAACTCGTTCATACCAAGTGAAGTTTTTTTACATAGTTTTGGAAAAGTGGCGACAATCATATTTTCAAGAATATGGTTATTTAAATAATTTTTGTCTTAATGTTAATATACTAAGCCATTGTTTAGTTTGCAAAAATATAGGAAAATAAAGATGGGGGGTTAGAAATATAATACTATTTGCCATCTTGTTTTAATATAAATGCATGTTGAGTTGTTTTAAAGATTATTGCAATGGGGGTGAATGATTAAATGAAATATTTTGAACATACTACGTTGCTACACTATGTTGTCACAGAAAACCAAGTCTGACTTTTAGTCCGCCTGAAGATGGGAGCAGATGTTAGCTCCCAAAACATCAGGCAGCTCATCTAAGAAAACCTGCTGTGTTGTCATCGTTGTGTTTTCCAATTTTGTGTAAAATTTTGTCTTCGCCTCAGTTTTTGTCTGTGCTGTCTTAGTTGTGTTGTTAATTTTTTCAGTCTTTTTGTTTAATAATTCATTTTGAAATTTTATTTTTCTATTTTGTTATAAATATGACAAAATTTCTCATGAGATTTTTTATTCACTTTATTTATATATTTTAACTACAGCCACTCTTTGCTCATTTTTCGTGTTTGTTTCATGTTTCAGATTTGGTTTTCTGTGACGAGATAGTGTAGTAATAGAGTGTGTTCAAAATATTTCATTTAATAAATTTATTTAACTGCATCAAAAACATATGTAATTTTACTACATTTTTGCCCGTTTTTTTGGTAGAACGAAGTTGTACCAGCCCTGCATTATAAGATTCTTGTATACTGGTAAAAATTTCTACAGGTTGCAATAAGACTGAAGACTGTGGTGTTTCCTTTGCTTTTGTAATAGTTGTTCATATTTCACACTTTTTATGGGCATTCTGTAATTTATCATCTTTCCAGTGTTGCCCTAAGGGAGATTTTACATTGAAATGACAGGTGGCACATTGTAGGTGGCGTGTGCCATTTGCCACTAGAATCTGCCAGGATTTTTTTAGCATGCAGCATTCTTTTTTAGTGACGCATGCACAGTGAATGGTGCAGGCGCAAGGAGAGACTGGTGCTGTTTTTGTCGGATGGCAGGAATTTTCCCATTTTTTGGAAAATTTTTAGTAGTTGGTAGGGAAAAGGGAACAAATGGTTAATAACTAGGATTTGAAAGTTGTTGAAAATTTTAGTTTTACAATCTGTAAAATTATGTGTTTCAATCAGTTCTGTCAGTACTGTATAAAACATTAAATTCTCTACTTTCAATACATGTGGATGTGTACAAATCACATTTTAAAAACCAGGTTTCCAAAGGTGTATTTTTATAAAAGAAAAACACTTTACAGTGCAACTATGCAATATTTTCTTCTATCAGTTATCACACTAACCAAAGCAATAAAATCTACATCATTCGACATTCTGTGAACTGTGTAGGAAACCAAGCCACATGTTAACTTGCCACATGTTAACTTATCACTTGCCTCCTGCCACCCGTTCTTTCGGTGTGAAAATCCCCTTAATGTTGCGTGAAGACTGAGACAAGGACTGTGATATGGGCAGGAAAACTGTGGTTCCTTGTATGAGCATGTTCTGGGATTAAATAGATTTCAACCCAACGTAATGTTTTTTTTTTTTGCATTATTATACACAAGTTTGTATACAGGAAATTTGTGCGTTCACAAGATAGATGGTGTCTCATCTGTTGGTTTTTGGTCCTTTCTGTNACAAGTTTGTATACAGGAAATTTGTGCGTTCACAAGATAGATGGTGTCTCATCTGTTGGTTTTTGGTCCTTTCTGTAGGTTGAATTGTTAAATATAAATTGATGAGGTGATAATTAAATGATTTTGTTCCTACAAGGATGGAATCTGTGATTTTTTTTTTTTCTTCCCTAATTCCATGTTGTAACATGTATGACATAGGAGCACAACTGTGCATTGAATATCTGAAAATTCTTTATTCTACTCTTCTTCCAAACACCTTTAAACTTGTAGGCATTCCACTATCAACATTCCAGAATTGTTTGTTTGAATATAAATTTTAACAGTTCTGAATCTCAAAAAAAGTTAAAAACTTAAAATCTCGTAGGTAACTGAGCATTTTTGAAATGAGAAATCCCTGGTTGGTTTCTTCTTTACATCCATTATGTAATGTTTTATTCATATTAATTTGTAAATGAAATATTACAATTTATAGATAAAATATAGAGTTGTGCAAATGTTAGGTGTACCAAAACGAAAATAAACTTTCATTTTCATTTTGTTAAAAAATTTGGTTACCGAAAGTTGTAACAAAATGAAATCCTCTATTTCTATGAATGTTAGGCTTTGTACTGAATCTTCGTTAGTTAGCAAAAAAATTTTTTCTTATTTTATAACTACAATAACTACATTAAATGGAAATTTTAATGTAGGCAAGAACCCATGTGGTAAATACTCCATATTCTCCATTTTTGTTTGGTTTTGCAACAGATTTGTCACAAGGAATAACGTGCTAAAATGTTATAAAATTCATTCAACTTCAGTTAAGACTGAGCGCTTATGAAATTATTATTTTCGTTTCAATTTCATGAAAGTTCATAACATGTTTGGTTTTTGTTTTGTGAGAATAAAGTTACATCGGCACAACCCTAAAATATGTAAGCAAAAATTCAAGTTAACCAAAAGTAAGATACTTGTATGTTAACAGAAGTATAAAATACTTGTGATTCATGACAGATTTAGGAAATGACCAAACACGTTATATGTGGGGCTAATTTTCAACTATTTGATTCAATAAGGGTGAAGATACTGCGAATATACAATACTTATTTCCATGTAGGTACAGTGGCTGTTCACCATATAATGGTCACAAGAATTATAAAATAATTTTTGAAAACCTGTTTTTGAACATTTTTTGTACCATAAAGCTGCTTCAGATTTTGTGGTTAGAAAAATGTGTTCTGAAAGATATGCATCTAATCTTGTAAAATAATTTAGTTTGAAACTAGTTGTAAGCATCTAGTCATGACCTTTTTACTATAAAATTAACTGACCCCCTGTTCACAGTGTTAAGTCCGACTATGTGGTATGCACAAAATGTTTGGGGAGGAGGAAATGAAATCTGCTTAGTTAAGGCAAATGCTGCACTGTACTCATAGTTTCGTTTGTCTTGCAGCGGGAATGGACATGTCCCACATCTACCGAAAGTCTTCTTTGGGCCCTATGTGTGTGCCGGATGTTCACGTCAAAGCAAGCACAAGTTCGGTTGGTGCCGAGAACTTGCCATCTTCGTATGTGCCCTTGGAAACTACCCACGGTGAGTGTACATAATGACAAACGCAATGAATTTGCTTTTGGAACTAGAGGGTACACCCAGGGGGTGGGTACTGGGCACTTCCCCTCCCCCCTCCTCCTCCATACAAAAATTTGTTGACACATCATCAGAAACTATAGTAAGAATGTTAAATTTTGTCTTCTTTCGTGGGATTTAGGTTGCTTGGAAATGCAAAGGAAGTTGCAAAGACATTGCTTGATTATAGCAAGCCTTTAGAGTTACTTTTAAAAATTTCAATTCGGTAATTTTTAAACTTTATCAGTTTACAAATGATGATGTTGCCAACAAATAATTTTTTTAAATTTTATTGTGGCTGGTAGTATTGAAATATATTTTGCACATACATTAATTAAAATTGGTTCTAGTGTAAGTTAATTTTTTTGTACTGTTGGAATTCACTTCTTGATTGGGGTGAATTGCAAGGTTATTGTTAAGAGTATTTATGGTTATACATATGGAAGGGTGAAATATGGCAGTAAAATCATTAATGGAACTATATTTTAGTACTTCGAAGCAATTAAAAGTATTAAAAATGTATATAATTCACAAAATATTCTCAAAAAATTGGCAGTGAAATGTAAACAAAACACATTAATAAACAATTTTAAAATTACATCTTTATTGCCAGTTTTGTGATGAAGTTTTAAATTTCAATGCCTCTCTTCTTAAGACAGAAGGGGTTTCCACTTTGCCCACAATTTGCTTGAAAGAGAATTCACAAATTTCCTCAAAAGGAGGGTAAACAAAAAGGCAACCTTCAATTGCATCTTTTGAATGGATTATTTCTCTTGATAAGTTTCCTTCAAACATACCATCACCTTGTACTGGTTATTTATGCACCACACCAATATAAAATTGGCTGAGGAAGTGTGCTACCAACCAGTCTTTACAGCAAAAACATCTTCAAATTTCTTGCTATTTCACTTGAAATTGAAATGTCTGTTGAGATGTGGATGGAAATTCAGATTTCATTTCTTCAATTCTATTGGTTATTGGATCTGGTATTTTAGTCGCAGCACACTCCTTGGGATCATCCGTGTTCTCAGAATCACAGAAATCCATCCCTTGGATGCTTCGACCAGGTACAATTGGAACTTTTTTCCTCTACTAACGGGTTTGGTAGGTCATTGTACCGTATTGACTGTAATATATTGACGTGTGACGTCTTTTGGAATAGAAACCTTGCTGACCCCCTTTGCGAGTGCCTCTCAGTCGACACGTGCCACGAGGCAGGTGGCGGATTGCAGTTAATCGTGTCCTGCGGCTTAGGCCTTCCCTACCACCCTCCCACCCCCCTTNCCACGAGGCAGGTGGCGGATTGCAGTTAATCGTGTCCTGCGGCTTAGGCCTTCCCTACCACCCTCCCACCCCCCTTAGCCTCTAGCAAGCCCGTGAGATCTGTTGAGCGCAGAGGTTTCACGAGATAGAGAAACACAGTTCGCCTAAATTCAGCTGATGAGCTGGATAATGGTGCCGAGGACACCCCCCCCCCCTTTTAGCTAACACCAGGACAATGTGGAAACGCAACAGGAAATAGCTGACAGAGCAAGCTAGGAGCAAGGTGCTACCCCCGCCCCCAACCNACCCTCCCACCCCCCTACGCCTCTAGCAAGCCCGTGAGATCTGTTGAGCGCAGAGGTTTCACGAGATAGAGAAACACAGTTTGCCTAAATTCAGCTGACGAGCTGGATAATGGTGCCGAGGACACCCCCCCCTTCCCCCCATAGCTAACACCAGGACAATGTGGAAACGCAACAGGAAATAGCTGACGGAGCAAGCTAGGAGCAAGGTGCTACCCCCGCCCCCAACCATCAGGAACCAGGGCATGGGTTTTGAAAGGCATTGTTCTGCGTTCTACCACCTCACCCCCTCCCATAATAATAGAGACACATGCCGACACTTAAGGAGGGAGGCTGGCATGCATAAACACCCCTTTACGAGAGAAGTGAGGGGTCAGTTGATTATTACCGCCCAGAGTAGTCAGTCAGTTGAAGATCGCCAAGCAGAGAGTTAGGCCAGTGCGGCCGGGGGGAAGGTTCGGACCCCTGGCCACGTCAGATACGTCAGCAGAGCAGCAACCACAGTGAGACGACACCTAGTGCGGGCCTGTTTCCAAGGCCGCCCCACACCGCCGGAACTCATCCCCCGCTGATATCATACCAGCACCCACAGCTGAGATAAGTATACAGTACGCCGTCCAGAAAAGCCCCCCTACACCACGAAGTCGGAAACAGTTAATACGAGTAGTCAAATTAGGTACCACACCTCGGAAGTGCTGCTGTATTCTATTTGTGTTAAATTCGAGACAATATATTCGTCCTTAAAAATGAAACAGTAAAAGACTACATTATTGCAAACCCCTTAACCTTCAGGCATCATATAGTCTATGCCGGGAGGACGTAACTACGACCCTACACGCCACCCTGTCTTCCACAGTGGTGTAGCGTCNGCAGTACAGCGTCAAGTTAAATTGGCGCCCTGACGAGTGGTGTAGCATCAATATTTACCATTGCATCATCAAAAACAACAGAAGTGGTTTAAGTTTCTGTACTGGAATTAAGACCATGATTAGGCACCTAGGGAGAATTTGCTCAGCATCTATAGAAATAATGCAGCATTTCCGAAAACCTTCCACTACATTCTCTTTCTGATTTGGTTGAATATTGGTCATCAGTTTTCAACAGGTGTGGAAACAATGTTTTTTTTCCATTCTGCTAATATTAAACGCCAAGCCATCTTCAGTGGTCTAAAAAATGACACATCTGATGGTTAGGTGGGTAGAATTGGCTGGAAGAAAGACAAATTAATTACAGCATTGTGTTCAATACATTTCTTTACGATGTCAAGTGCAATATATATTATTGAAAATTGTCTCCTATGAGGACACATTTTTCTCAGTTCCTAATTTGTTGCAATATTTTATTGCAACTTCCAACACCCAGTTCTCAAAGCAAGATGCATCAAACTAGCTGAAAATGGTTCTGTTGTAACGTGCCCCCTTTGATCCACCTACTGTCCAACTCTTAAATTTTTTGAGTTTTATAAACAACATAAGGTTGCAGAACCTCACCATTGCCTGCTGCTGCAAACTTAAGAGATGTTGCAGATTTGCTGCGATTGACAACACGTTCCGGATATTTCATTACTCGTTTAGCTATGATTTTCTTTCTGCCAGGGTCATCTTGTAGGTTTGTTTTATCATAGTTTATTATAAGTAAAAGAGAACATCTCTCAGCGATTCATCAAGATGAGCAAAATATGACTTCAAGATATGATGGAAATAGGCTGCTAGGCTACTGATTACATTATAAAAAGTAGAAAAAAATGCACAAGTACTCACAGGGCGGTACTCATGGATATACACTGAGGCGACAAAAGTCATGGGATACCTCCCAATATCGTGACAGACCTCCTTTTGCCTGGCGAAGTGCAGCAACTCGACGTGGCATGGACTCAACAAGTCAACAGTTGTGGCCTGGTGACATGGCGCATTGTCATCCATAAAAATTCCATCGTTGTTTGGGTACATGAAGTCCATGAATGACTGCAAGTGGTCTCCAAGTAGCTGAACATAACCCTTTCCAGTCAATGATCGGTTCAGTTGGACCAGAGGACCCAGTCCATTCCATGTAAAAACAGCCCACACCATTATGGAGCCACCACCAGCTTGCACAGTTCCTTGTTGACAACTTGGGTCCATGAATTCGTGGGGTCTGCGCCACACTCGAATCCTACCATCAACTCTTACAAACTGTAATCGGGACTCATCTGACCAAGCCCAGGAGAGGCGCTGCAGACGATGTCGTGCTGTTAGTAAAGGCACTCGAGTCGGTCTTCTGCTGGCATAACCCAGTACAGCCAAAGTTCGCAGCACTTTCCTAACTGACACATCCGTCGTACGTCCCACATTGATTCCTGCGGTTATTTCACGCAGTGTTGCTTGTCTGTTAACACTGACCATTCTGCGCACACGTCGTTGGTCTCGGTCATTAAGTGCAGGCGGTCGGCCACTGCGTTGTCCATGGTGGGTGGTTATGCCTGAAATTAGGTATTCTCGGCACTCTTGACACTGTGGATCTCAGAATTTTGACTTCCCTAACCATTTCCGAAATGGAATGTCCCATGCGTCTAGCTCCAACTACCATCCCGCGTTCAAAGTCTGTTAATTCCCGTCGTGCGGCCATAATCACGTCAGAAACCTTTTCACATGAATCACTTGACTACAAATGAAAGCCCAACCAATGCACTGCCCATTATACATTTTGTACGCGATACTACTGCCATTTGTATATTTGCATATTGCTATCCCATGACTTTTGTCACCTCTGTGTGTGTGTGTCTATATATATATTTTTTTTTTTGTCCAACATTTAGTAACTGTGCCAACAAACTTCCTGCAAAAGTGCACCCAAACTGTTATGGTAAATATTACTTTATTCTTTTGCCTTTACCAACAACACTCATCTTTTTCCTGGCAGTTTTTTTTACATGCATAAGTTGAGAAGTGCCTAATCTGTTCCAAAGTTTACGATTATTTGCTGGGAAATGAAAACCTATTTGAATAAATAAAATCGTTAAAGAAGTACAGTCAAAATGTATATAAACCTGAACTGAGTGAGTGATATTAACTGTCAATTAACAAAATTGTGTCTAGCGCTTATGTACATCTGTTTTTTGTGTGAACACTTCTATATTTTTTGCTTGCAAAAAAAATATTCTGTAGCATCTACAAACTATGTGGAATTGACTTTCATATTCAGAGTGAAAACGCAAAAGAAATGTTTTAATTTTTGTAACCCAATATGGGATACAATTTTGCATGCAACATATTTTAAACTAATCTGCGATATAATATTCTAATTTTGTATATTTCCATTATTGTGAAATTGTGTGTCCTGTTTCTTAGTGTCATTTTCTTGCAACTGTACTTTTTTTTATGCTAATTACGTGAACATATCTTCTTTTTGAATACCTCACATTTGGTAACCCTATGCTATATAACATACTTGAGAATACTATATGAACCCCAAAAATCAGCACACAACACACCCAGGTGTGCAAATTCTGCTATTTAATTTTTCAGGCAAGTATAAAAAACATTTTTACTTGATTTTGTTAAAAATATTTTTATGTAATCTAAATTTAAAATTATTTTTTGAAGGGTAAATATTTAAGAAATTTACTAATCAAGTCAAGTGTTAAATTTGAAGCATATGCAGTAAAGATATATCTCATTTTTCTCTTATCATGTATTTTTACCCATGAACCATTTGCTACAATTTAAAACTCTTTTAGCTGTTGTATCTCAATCATCTAAGGAAAATTTTTGCACTCCACATTTTTAATATCCTCCCATGAAAAAAGTATTGTTATCTATTCTGTTCTAAAAACTGGTGTGTCAGTGTACAGCTGTGTTGCACAAACTATGCATATGTTATGAAACTATATATGGCTCAAACTGTACCATATTTANTGTCAGTGTACAGCTGTGTTGCACAAACTATGCATATGTTATGAAACTATATATGGCTCAAACTGTACCATATTTAATCAAAATAAATGCCTCCAATAAAAAAAAAATGGCATCAGTGAAATAGTGGGGACATTATAATTGTGATTTAAACTATTTTGACATCCAGCAACATACAGTGCTGTCTGTCAATTGATCAATAAGATTAGGGAAAACTATTAACAGGTACNCTATTTTGACATCCAGCAACATACAGTGCTGTCTGTCAATTGATCAATAAGATTAGGGAAAACTATTAACAGGTACAATCTGAGCATGACACAGACAATATTTAAACACAAAAGGCCACACCTTAAGCATAAAAAAGCCTAAATACAGTAAACAAGCCATTATTTTTTAGTATGTAATTACTGTTTAAATAGTTATTTGTCTATGGAAAACTTGTACAACCTTAACAAAAACTTTAAATGGGCATTGCTCGCCTACCGGACTGGACACACTCCAAAACCTTAATCTCAACGTAAGACCTGCACGCGTGTACGTAGGGTACTTTTCAAATTTGTTTCTAGTGGGTGATACATAGATAAATATGTAGTATTTGCTAGTGAATTATTTTTATGATCCATTAATACAGAAGCTATTTCAGTGTTTGTATTTATTACCTGTTAGGGGATATTTTCATAGTGGTAACAATCATATTTATAACAAATACACGCAGCAAGGTATGCAATAGTACAGACAGAAATATGGTTCTAAAAGAAAATGTTTTCAATGTATTTGCATTTACTGTATTNATATTTACAGACTTGCACTTGGAAACACAATTTTTAGAAATTTTGTAGGTTTAAATTTTGGGCAATGGACACTTGTGAAAATTACAGTGAATTATATTATTTAGTAATGCTGTATAATGGTTACAGTTTTACTCAATTCATAAATGTGAATAAATTACATACTTTTTAGGAATGTGACGGATGTTGCAATATCTAGTTCTTAGAAATGCAAAACTTCTGCTGACACGGGTCATACAAGTCATTTGCACGTTTTCCCCATATTAAGTCTGGCAAAACTTTTTCATTGAACTAAATCATCCCTGTTTGGGACCACCAAATGCTTGTAGTTAGACAAAGCAATACAGAATGCAAATGCTGTAGCACTATTGTGTGATACGTCAGCACATTATGGATAATTAGCATCATAATAATTTTGTTTATTTTGTGGTAACCTAGTACCAGACCTGCCACGTTTTTATGTGCAATCACAGATTTATTTAGAGATCAAAATTTGACACTGCTANGTAACCTAGTACCAGACCTGCCACGTTTTTATGTGCAATCACAGATTTATTTAGAGATCAAAATTTGACACTGCTCTGATCATGCTATGGTGCTAATAACACAAGCATAACTATAGATACATATATGCAACAAAGCATACCTATTATGCACACACTATATAGAGATGTGGCTATATTGTTTATTAATTGCAAACAGTGCTGTAAAATTGGCGTACATTAAATGTATTTAATAATTACGAATTTGTAACTTTCCAGGTTAAAAAAACAAATTATCTGTGAAAAAAATTTTTAATGCAGCATCCCACAACAAAGTGTATTCATAATGTATGTTTCCACCTAGAGAAAAGGAATACACATAAGCAGATTTAGCTGCTCACTAACTATGTTGCCAGCCATGTGTTCAAAATAACATGGTGTTAAGGTTTAGGTACAATTTGGAGTCTTGATTTTTTGCCAATAAAACCTCGGGCTCTATGGTAAATACAGTATTATATATTTGAGTACTGTGCGTGTACCATAGCGCACAATAAAAGTTAGTGTTTTTTTTTTTACTCTATGTAAAATTTGCAATAATTATTCCATGGCAAGTGAGTTTAAAGGAAGGTGTGATAATGTTTTAGAAGTGAAACCATCGTGGACAATAATTCTGACACCCCAAGCTCTGCCCTTCACCTTTTCTTTTACCACTTATTATTGTCCCCATCCCCACTCAACTGTCTTATGTGGCTGTATTGAGGAGACTGGAGTGATGCTGGAATGCACGCATTCACTGTCTTGATTCAATTTATCAGAACTGAGTCAATACATGTGTGGTTCTAAGCCCATTAATTAAGGAGGTTTTGTCATAGATCTTTCAGAGCTTAAATGTATGCTGTAGCATAAAACCTAAACTTTTTTCATTTAAGTGTCTCCATTCTCCTTTCTCTGCAACATGCAGTGCCCGCCACCTTAGTTGGCAGATGGTGGCTGTTCATGCGAGAGTAACATTCCAAAAATTTGAGCAACGGCACAAACAATTAGTACACCCATAAATTAAAATCTTCTGTCCCAAGTTCAACAGTTATTCTAACTTGAAATATTACTATTATTTGGCAGAAGTAATAAGACACTTGGCTCCTTTGCCACCCACCAACTAAGGTGATGGGTACTGTACCTTTGTTTCCTTCCACGCTTATTCATTATTATTTGTAATTTTTATTTTTTGTCTTTGCTGCTTGCTACTTTGTTCGCTACTGTGTGTTTTGTATATATGAACAGTTGGCTAACCTGTAGAGTGATTGTTTCAGGTGGAATGGAGAAAGAAGCTGTACACACACACATCATGTGGCAGTCTGCCCCCATTGATGTGCCCAAATCAGAAGACAGGAATGACAGAGAGGCAAAGAGACTTCACATGATGAAAATGACTCCGCCTCCGCTGTTGCCGCTCATGCCGCGACGCTTGCCCATGGTCGAGTCGGACGTGATTCGCTTGAAGACGGAAGTGCCGGACGGGCATTACTCTCCAGAAGAGTTGAAGGTCATAGACTTGCGAATGAAGCCACCCACGGTGGTCCAGCCTCTCTTGACGGGCACAGACCTGTCCACCTCTCAGGCTCCCTCAATGGCGACACTGCAGCATTTAGTCAGTGAGAACAGTGGATCTTCCCTCCCTGCCCAGAGCGGACAGAGTGTGGAGAAATTCCTGTTGAGATTGGAGAATAAGCAGCCAAACATGGCTCAGGAAGATCAAAAAAATGTGTTCCCCTTGGTTTCTGTGCAAGATGCTCAGATCACCATCAAGCAAGATGAGCCTGGACCAGCATCTGTACCTCTTCTTAATGACAGCTTCCAACAACACGCACCAGCTACCCAGTCAACTTTGCTCACAACACTGATGACTCCCACCATGCCAGTCATATTTCCATCTGGGACATCCACTACCACCGCCTTGATAGTTGAGCAGGCTGAAAAGAAGTTGATGCTCGGTATGACCAAAACTGAAGTTTCAAACATCTTGGAAAGCTCACTGGTAAATTCCTCTGTAAACTCTGAAGGTGGCAATTTGAGCATTGGAACATGTCATATTGCTCAAACTCCTTTGCTGCCTGCATCCCACACAAGTCTTGATGTGTTGGTGTCCTCAGCCATCAACACCCATGTACAGGCACAGGCGACATCCACAGAAAAGCTGGATGCATTTGTCAATTCCACAGTTGAAAGCCACCTCATGAATGCAGCTCCGGTCAATCCTGGCACAACACTGCATGAACAGAACTTTGTAAGTGGCTCAGCAGGAGATGGGCAAACTCTTTCGCTCAATATGTTAAACATGGGTTCATCCACTCCCTCCTCGACTGTTGGAAATTTTCGGCTTGCAGGAATGGAATCAAACCCTCAATCTTCACAGGCTGGACTTCTCAATAGTGTGGTGTCTTCAGCTCTAGATAATCATCTGCTAGCTACCACCAAACCTGTTATCACTGAGAATGCACAAGTTACCAGCACGAGTTCAACAGACAACAGCAGCATGAACCATGTTCTTTTACAAGGCCCTTCCCAGGCTTCCAACACACTTCTTAGCCACACGGTCACGGAACCTACGGTGATATCAAGCGATCCTCGCACGTCTCCTATTGCCCTCAAGAACATGATCCTTAACACGGCAGCAGCATCGTTGGAGGCTGTGCCATGTCCCACAAGGACTTCACCAATCGCCATCAAAGCAATGATCCTCGACTCGCACATGAAAGCAATGGACAGTCGAATGATGATGGCAGAAGGCACTTCTGAGGTGCTAGAAAGCAGCAGCACCATTCCAACACTCCTCTCAACTGATGTGAAGTCTGATCCAAATGTACTGACAGTATCGCAAGTTCCTGCCTTGCCGCAGGCAACCCCTGCAATTCAGCCAGGTGACTCTTCATCTCAGTCTATACTCGATAACATTTTTGGGACTGCAACAACCACGCAGAGCTATGCCACAAGCTCGGAGAGCATCAACACGTTTGTACCTCACTCTGTAACGAGGATCGCAGAGAAAGAGTTGGGCACGCAGTCGTCTGGGTCACTGATTGTTCCCACAACTGAAAACAAGCTGGAGACATCCACAACCTCCATAGTGTCACCATCACTCTCCCAGCAGAACGCATGTGTTTCATCTGTGGATGTGCCAGCCGTGAGCATTCCAAGTAAGCGTGTGCCAGTTGTGAGCATCCTGACCAAGTGTGTGCCAGCCGCTGGGACCAGCCAGAAGAAAGCAGAGGAAGGGGAAGTTCCACAAGAATTGACCCAGATGTCGGAAAATGATCTTTTGAGTTACATCAATCCCAGTTGTTTCGACCAAGGTAGGTAAGCACAGTGGAATTTTCTACTGTCTCAACAATTATAACCAACATATTTTAAAAATTGTATTTTAAATTTTTTTTTTAATAAGCATACGTGACTTTAGTCCAGTTTCTAGTCATTGCCATTAAACAAGCTGGTGGTCAAAAATAAAGGGAATAAATTTACTTAAGTCAGTTGTAAATAATGTTTCACTTTATTGAAATATTTTTAATTGTGCAGTGTGTATCTATGCACCATACAAATTTACATATAATCTTAATCACTAATGTATTACCACACTGAAACAGTTACATTTCGTAACCAAAGATTTCTCATCTTACTAATAAAATGCAGAATTTTCAGGAAAGTAAACCATATATTCTTCAGAATAAACAATCATCTTGTATTATCCTGCCGTAGGCCGGCTGGATTTTTGGCAAACTGCTATCACCACCACCTTCACCTCATTTCCATAATTTTAATCATTTTCCTGCCTTATTTAATTTTGTCTGGTTATCTCTTTTTATATGGGCCTTCCTCAGTGTATCTACCTCAATTATATTCTTTCCCAATTTGAGTGCCTGTTTTTGTATTAAAATAACTCAACATCTTGACAAGGACTTAATATTATTTTTATGTTGGAAAGTCAAGTTGAAATAAGTGGTCTTCAGCTAGTACATTTGTAAGTCCGTTCAAGTCAGGTAATTGTAATTTTTTTGTGTGTTTGGGTTGGGTAATTCCTTTGTTGCATAAAAAATGATTGAATTTGTGATTTAAAAAAGTTTTGTAGCTGTGTATTTTGGATGCACTAGTTATTTCAATTTGCATTTGTGGAATCTGTTTTCATGAAATATCACAAAACTAAACTGGTGCTGTAGGATGTGAAGTTGCAGTGATGTTGTTTACTGTTTGATTTTGCACACTTTCTGACTGCATTTAAGAACTACCCTAATGTATTCTTAATTTTATGCTATCGTTCATTTTAAATTTATTTATCATGNCAAAACTAAACTGGTGCTGTAGGATGTGAAGTTGCAGTGATGTTGTTTACTGTTTGATTTTGCACACTTTCTGACTGCATTTAAGAACTACCCTAATGTATTCTTAATTTTATGCTTTCGTTCATTTTAAGTTTATTTATCCAGACTTCTTTTAGCCTACTTTCCGAAGGAAAGGTAGGCTTATGTTATCATCCGAATGTCATTCTGGAACGTATGTCCCTCCCTAATAACTTTTAAACCTGACAAACAGAATTTCACCACACTATGTTAACAAACTATGTCCACGTATAGTATTTAGTAATGGCATTGGACTTAAGTTCTCTATCATGTCGGTTATTTATTTTTGAAATGGCTGCAATGTTAAAAGAAGTTAGGATAGTATGTTATATCCTTGGAACTATTCAACCAATTTCAACCAAATTTGGTACGTTGATAGTACATGATATGAGCATTGAAGTAAGAAGGTAATAATCTTGTTGGTCCGTCATTTTAGAACATAATGTTATTGGTGCACCATTATGGAAAATACAGCCAACTCTTAATTAACCAGGGTAATGGTTGGGAGGAGCGGCCTGTTTAACCTGAATTGCGGTTAACCCAAAAATTGGTCTAAAAGCCCTTGTAGGCCTTGTAGGTGTACATACAAAATGTGAAAATCGTGCCGAATTTCAGTTTGCTAATTGGTGCTCTAAAAATCGTATTTACACATCTGAATAAAAAGTTTTTGTTGAAACTTATTTTTAATTGAAAAGGATAAATTTTAAGAGCAAAACGATACCCCAGTCCTTACTTCAACCAAGTGAGCTGAAATTAACTAAAAACGGCGCAATAAGTCGTGTGTTTACCTCTCCTGTGGGGAAATGAGAATTTTCGGATTAATAAAATGCTTTTATTTTAAGAGTTAAGACATCTTCACTTTAAAATGATACTCTTGTGTAAATTTATTCACAGGTGATTCACAAACATTACAAAAATCACAGTGTTGTGTACTGCAAATGAAATGCTGGGAGCAAATGTCGTTTCTTAATCAAATGCACATATGTAACTAGTGTACGCAGCATACAAAAAAACAATAAGATTTAATGATAGCACTGAACAACAAACAATAAACCTAAATTACTGCACACAAACAAGATGACTGTATGAACTTTGTGAAACCATTATAAATATGTTCAACACAGTAGCATACTTACAATTTGAAATAAATCTATCCATGTTTATTTTTAGGTAATTTATATACTGTATTCTAGTGCAGAAAATGCGTAGCCGTACGTAAATGGGACTAAACTTAACAGAATTTTAACACACCACCATTCATATTCACTGAAAGTAGTTTTTTATTATTTTGTTTCTTGGCAGCATTGTCTTTTTTACAAATATCCGTACAAAGTCGGCGTAGCACCAGTTTGTCTGTTAATGAACTATCATCTTCACTTTCTAGATAATCTAACAGATTCCAAATGTTTGAGAGCCTCTGCATGTAACACTTTGTTGTTTACAACCGTAACCGCCTCTCCTTCACTGTCGCTGTCATTCCTCTTACCCTCATTCAGCGAACTGATGTCATCGCAGCTAAACATTTTGATGCCTGATTCACAACTATGATAATTCAGCCAGTCTTGTATGTTTTCTTCGCCAACTTATTCACCACCATTCACTTCATTGGTCAGTTTTACTAGGTTTGCTGCTAATTCCTGTTCATTTTATTCAACACCTGCAAACCCATATACTTCCCCATCCTCATCACTGATGAAGGGCATCATTTTTTTCCATGCATTGCGCAGGGTACTTGGCTTAACAGCATCCCAAGCAGCTGATACTTAGTAAATCACATCTAACACAGTAAATGCCTTCCAGAAGCATGTCAAGTCGTTGCCCTCACTAACACACTTCTGAAACAAATTCGACCTATAAATCAGCTTCACATTTGAAATTACCCCCTGGTCCATTGATTGGATCAGCAAGTTAACATTTGGGGGCAAATATGAAAATATTGCCATCGTCCAACTTCAGGAGACTCATTAGGATGAGAGGGTGCATTATCAAGCAGTAGGACGACAGCTTTCATCAGCAGACCTTTGGTTTCCAGATGCTTGAACCTTGTCAAACCATTCTTTAAATCACCCTGTCCATACATTACCTTTTCTGATTAAAGTAATGGACAGGTAAGATAATGCTTCAGTTCCTTTGAAAGACTGCAGTTTTTTTTAGCCTTTTCAATTACTGCCAATTACCCCCAATTCCATTTTGTGTGTTCCTGAAGCATTAGCAAAACTTAAAATTGTTAACCTCTTTGCTGGATTTATGTTCCGGGGCCAGATTCTTCGGCGTTGTAAATTCTTTCCAGGGACGAATTTTCACTTTTCATGAATTGTTCAGTGTCTCAAAATTTTTCTGATGCCGACACGTCCGCTGACAGATTTCCCCCTTGAATACTAATTTTGTGTTGCTGTTTGAAACGAGTTAACCACCTGGAAGAAGTATCAAAAGTGCCTTCCAAACCCAGCATATCAAAAAAGCATTTTGCTTAAGTAACACAAATTGCTCCCGTCACTGGTGTACCTTGCGCCCTTAGCTGGTTAAACCATGTTACCATCGCCTGGCCGAGATCATCATATGTCAATTTCTTCATTGTTTTCCTTTTCTGCATTCCATTTGAATCCGAAGATGAAGCNCCTGGCCGAGATCATCATATGTCAATTTCTTCATTGTTTTCCTTTTCTGCATTCCATTTGAATCCGAAGATGAAGTGAACATGATTAACTTATCTTTCTGTTTCAAATCGCGAACTGTTTGTTCGCCAATGCCGTACTNTTCTGTTTCAAATCGCGAACTGTTTGTTCGCCAATGCCGTACTGCATCACCAATTACTTTACTTCACCGCCCTTCTCTAGTTTGTTAGTAATCTCAAGTTTCTGTTAATACTCAACATGACACGCTTTCTTTTGCAACCCAACACAACATGTTGGCAAATTGCAAGGAAAACTACATGCAAAAATTATTTCTTTACTTGCTGCATTTCCTAACTTGGAAATAGACCGCACCGAACGTGTTAAGTCACGAGTAGCAACTGTTCAGATGTAAGTGTACTGGAAAATCAGAGGATGTGGTTTTGAATAATTAATTATTATAGACCGCGAAGAAATAAATTATAATGACCTTTTTTTTATTCATTTCTGTCTCAAAATTACGGTTTTTTTAATAGTGAAATATAATTAATTTCTAAAAAATACAGACATCTGCCACGCGCTCAAAGTGTCACCAACATGAAACGGCCAGGAGGGGTTCATTCTTTCATCCCTCCCTCCAACTCCCCTTCGCGAACACACTGCCCGATTGATAATTTCTCCTCGCGTTCTCAGCTGATCGAGTGCGTACGGGACATTCAAAATTTGTCTTGCATTTGGTGTCATGTTATTTTCATTTTTAGAGGTTTGAAAATTTTAGGTAAGCTTGCATTTGGTGTCTGATTACATCAATTATATATTATATTTTGAGATGATATATTCTTTATTCAAACAAGTTGAGGTGAAACCGTTTTTAATGTTTATTTACAGTAATACTTTTTCTTAAAAAAATCCCATTTTTATTGTGTCTACTGTCTAAATCTCATTCACAGATAATACAGCTCTCATACTCAAAATTAAGTATAATGTCAAACTTGTATTTTATTGACGTACATATCAGAACCCACATCTACTGATATCTTGCATGCATGGAAATTTTTTGACAGTCCCTGGAAAAACTGTAAATGGGGAGTCAACTGTATTATGAGAGTACTGGACCACTTAGCATTGGAAGATTATACTGGAAAACTAGCTGAGAGTAGCCATTGGAAGATTATACTGGAAAACTAGCTGAGAGTAGCCATTGGAAGCATCAAATATGCTTTTAGAGATTATGATTTGCCAACTTTTTGTTACATAATATCAGGTGATAAAATGCAACATTTATACCATATTTAGGGAACAATCATCGAATTCCCACCAAATTTTGCACACAAGTACTNTTGATGAATCAACAATATAGTACTATTCTATAATTCTCTAAAGCTGGTTCATACTTTTTTTTTTTTTTTTTCAAAATGGTGCAATGTAAATAATTTAATTTTATTTATTAAATAATTTAACAAATTTCAACCAAACATTTAATGTTGACATTATCTATTAGACACATCAGATATGCCTATACAGGGCCTGTTTTTATGCCTTTGTGTACAATAGTGCCAAATGAGAAAATGTTTTATGCTATACCTCAACCAGTCAACCTATTTCCACCCAATTCTGCACACAAGTAGTGCTTTCCATGTAAACTTACATTATTTAAGTGATTCACAAACTTTTTATCAAAATGATGCCACTGTCTCTAGATATTTGAAGTTGCTAAACACAGTCCACCAAAACTTTATACTGAATACAGTTGACTCGTGATAGTCCGACACTTAACAATCCGACACGCTCGGTAGTCCGACGCGCCTGTTAGTAGAGTCACCCGAGCTTCATTTTGAGTGCTTTGTTTACCATACTGTTTGTCGTTCCTGTCCCTCCGCATGCCTACTCAGTTGCNCACTTAACAATCCGACACGCTCGGTAGTCCGACGCGCCTGTTAGTTGAGTCACCCGAGCTTCATTTTGAGCGCTTTGTTTACCATACTGTTTGTCGTTCCTGTCCCTCCGCATGCCTACTCAGTTGCTTGTTTAGATGTCCGAATTCAGTTTCGTCGCAGATGTGTTAGTGCATTGTTACAGTACGTATTTTTGTTTAAAGAGTGATATTATAGTGTTGTGAATTTTTCAGTTATACTGTATAGTGTAGTGTTGTGATGGCGAGCACAAGTTCAAAACGTAAGCATAAAACATTAAATCTATCTGATAAATGGGAAATTATTAAGAGATATGACCATGGTGAAACTCCAACGTCGATATGTACTTCGTATGAAATAGAGCGAGCTACAGTTTATGATATCTTGCAAAATAGAGAAAAAATTGAAAACTATATGAAGTCTGTTGATGAAAAGCCCATTAAAAGAAAAACCCTTAAAATGAGCGAGTGTCCTCAAGTTGAGGATGCTCTTTACACCTGGTTCAAACAACAAAGAAGCAGACATGCACCCATTTCAGGAGATATTTTAAAACAAAAAGGCCAATTTTTTTATGATGAAATTACAAAAAAAAACTGACTTCCGTGCAAGTGATGGTTGGTTTGAAAATTTCAAAAAGCGCCATGGTATTAGATTCCTACAGATGAGCGGAGAGAAATTGTCTGCTGACGAGTCTGAGATTTCTGAATTCATTCAGAAACTGAATGTAAAAATCACTGAACTAGGCCTAACACCTGAACAAGTTTATAATGCCGATGAGACTGGCTTAAATTGGCGGCAACTTCCATGCAAGACGTTTGTCACTCAAGAGGAAAAACATGTTTCTGGAAGAAAACTTCAAAAAGAACGGATCACACTGATGGTATTTGCTAACGCTTCAGGAAGTCATATGTTAAAACTATTGGTTGTGGGGAAATCAAAATCTCCCGTGCATTTAAAAACATTAAGGTTGAATCTCTGCCAGTTACGTACATGAGTCAGTCGAGCGTGGGTCACTAAAGAAGTTTTTCATGATTGGTACACTAACAATTTTGTCCCACAAGTAAAACAACACTTGAACGAGAAAAAGTTGCCAGTGAAGGCCATTATTTTATTGGACAATGCACCAGGACATCCTGACAAGAAAAAATTGAGAGTTAAGACAGCTGATGGCTATATAGAGGCTTTGAACTTGCCAAAAAATACAACCGCTCTCATTCAGCCGATGGACCAAAATGTTATCAAGACTCAAGGCACATTACAAGAAGCGCCTACTTACGGATATCATAAGTCAACCTAACACAGGCATCACATCCCTCTTGAGACAATTCAACATCAAGGATGCCATTGTCAATGCAGCATTTGTTTGGCGTCAAGTAAAATCTCTTGCGTTAATAAAATCGTGGAAAAATATTTGGCCAGAAAATCCACTTTTTCCAAAGAAAGATGACAACAAATCTCAAGACAACAATAACGACTCTGAACCAATTTTGGAGGCTGCACTTGCAATTTGCAATCAAATTGAAATTCCACAAGATACCATGGAAGACTTAAAACATGGGTTTTAGATGATAACCTTGATGCTATCACAGACAAAGAAATTATCAAGGACATCACAGAACCTGTTGACAACACGATCCAGGAGGCCTCGGAAACAAGATTCACTGTCAACTACGATGAAGTTTCACCAGCTGCAAACACTTTGTTATGATGGTGTCAGGAGAGAGGATCTGACTACGAGCAAATATTAATGTTAAAAGACATTCAAGAACAAGCATTGACTGACAGTTTACGTAAGAAGAAACAGAAGACTATCCCAGATTTCTTCAAAGTGTAAATATATTATTGTATGTATGCCTTTCATTTAAAAATTTTGTTTAGTTTTATATTTTGTACTGTATAATATGTAATTCATGTTTTTAATACACGTACGTAAATGTTTTCTCATCCTTGTTCTCAATTTGTAAAATTAATTGTTTTCATAGCCTATTGTCCTAAATGGTCCAGCATACAAAAATGACTGTAATTCCTGTAACTTACTGCTACTCGTAGAGTTTTAAAAAACCACTTTTGGTAATCCAGACACTTTCAGTAATCAGACACCCTCTCTGTCCCATACCTGTCGGATTATCAAGGGTCAACTATGCTACAAGTACTACCTGTATAACGTAGAGCGATAGCAATGACCATAGATAGAGCAAGAGCGATAGAGTGAGTAGAAGGGATATATACAAGTGGGAAGGTGCACGACAGCCCATCACAAGAGTGTTGACGAAGGATACACCGGTATAGGTGAAACATGTTGTTTATTTACACAGTGTATCACAGTGCTAGTAGTTGTATTAAGTTTTATCAGATGTTTGACAAACATGTTGACATGTGTTTATTTGATATGTTATGTTAATGTGAATAAGCTTTTTCCTTCCTGATGACAACTTAAAATGACGAAATTGTATTTGTCCATGCGTTTTAAACGGTTTGAAAGTATTAATAAAATTGTGGGTCATATTGGTGAACATGGGGTTTTCGCTGTGAAATTGCAATTTAAATTGCTCTGTGCCATACATAGAGAGATACTTTTCACTGGAACAGACAATGAAATAGCTCTATCTTTACCTTTAAATTCTTTTTGCTGATGTTGTTCATTTTGCCAGCTTTTATATGTCATTTAATTAATTGCAAAATTTTCGTTTGTTGTGAAACTTTCAAGACTTTCACAAAAGTAAGAAATTATCTAAAAGGTTTTTTTNTAATTGCAAAATTTTCGTTTGTTGTGAAACTTTCAAGACTTTCACAAAAGTAAGAAATTATCTAAAAGGTTTTTTTTCTCCAATTTATATTTTTGCCTATACCAATTATAAATTTTTTTAAAAATAAATTTATGGTATTTATGGCTCACATGAAACACTAAGTATATTCTTTAAAAACATAATTGACACTGCCAAAATAGCGCCAGAACCAAAATATCAAGATGTATTTTCAGCACAAACAAAAAAATTTCAATGAAAAATAAGCAAGTAAGCTTCAACTATAAGTAAGGAAGCAATGTGCTTTAAAAAATCATAAAACAGATGCAAAAAACAAACATTCAAACTAATCAAACGTGGAAGTAACATGCTGGAAAAGCACAAAAAGACATAAAAACTGAAGGAAAATTAAAAAATTTGCAAAGTGTTGTATTATTGTGGAAAGTACATTAAGCTGTACTTGTGTGCACATTGTGTATTCTTCCACCATACGTAAAATTAATATTACCTTGGGCTTAAACACTTTATTAGTGCATTGGTCAAGTAAAACTGTGAAACGATTAGAAAAGTAAATATTGTACAAATTTTCTCATTCCCACGGTTGTTACCAGCTTGACTGAGCATGTCGGTCAGTGTGCCTGTTAACATTCCGATATTTGCACCCCTCAGACGAACACCAGTGGTCACACTGGTGTTCGTCTGAGAGATTCATATTATGAAATCAACCATAACACAATAAATACTCTTAAAATTTTTGTAATAAGAGGTATGAGTTATAAAATTAATTTTAATTGCTCTTGTATAGAGAATATAAGCAAAAGTTCTAAAGAAAGCAGATGTGTCACTGAGACACAGAAATGAAATTCTGACGTAGTTTGGTGGTTGTAAATTTGTCAGGCAACAAAACATTTAGAAAATTTACATATGAATGATTAATATTGCTTTGAAAAGTACTGCATGTTATGTAAATTATATAAAGTTATGTTTTGATTGATTAAGGTAAATCTAAGCATGAAATTATTTAGTAATTACGATTCTGCACCTCTTACCGTTTCAACACTTCACAATTTAACCAGCATTGAAAATATTTATTTTAATACATAAATTGTGAACTCAAGAAAACTTACTTGCAGAATAGAATGCAAGCTTAAATTAATCCTTATAAAATAAACTTAAAAAACTATATGCATTTGGAAACTTTGGGTTGTAGGAATAAAATAGTAAACCTGTTATTCCTTGTATCTCACACATGACCCTCATTCATGATTTTCTTAATTGTCTCCAACTATCAAATCACAGCCATCAGAACAAATAAAGACACAATGCTGAAGACATATTGGCCACATGATTGGCAAGGTTTGCACCACTGTTGTTTTTTGCAGGCATATATCTTGAAGTGTGTCTGCCAGAGTTACCACGTTGTTGATTTGCGGGTAGAATTTCTCGAATTCTCGCCAAAATCGATAGAGGTAAGTTGGAGAGCATCAATTGCTTCACTAGCTGGCTTAAATTAGTTTTTGCCCCAGCTGTAGAAGAAATAGCCGATGTTGTGGTACATCATTCCCGTTCCCCAAATAAATAATCTGGGAGTTAATCCCTGCAATATTCAACAATGAAAAGAACACAACCATTGGTCACCTTATGGCGTGTGTCTGAACATATTTTATTCACTATATCACCACCTTATTTTGTGCTCATTATAATAGGAGATCATTTCAGTTTTGTTTTTTCACCCGTGTTTTCATCTATTGCATTGTCCATGTGCAGACTGGAAATCAAAAGGATGTTTATTTTTATCACTCTTATTTTGCTGAACATCAAAAACTATTGTTCCTTCTTTCCTAAATGCAAACATACTGGTGAAAGGTTCCCTGTTTTTCACTCCATTTTGTTTGGGATTTGCCACTTGTTTTTCCTTAGCGTGCCCACAAAGGATAATCTACGTTTATCTGACAATACTTGCAGTAGCTTTACATCACAGCCTGAATTGTGAATTGGTGCTGTCATTCACTCCACTACATCAGCACTTTTGTTAATGACATGAGAGGACCCTCTGGTTGCCTGTGAGGATACATTCAAGGTTGCACGTGTAGAACACTTTGGAATCAACTAATGCAATTATTTTGATGGCATATTATTGTAATGTTCCCCCTTATTTATTATATTACTGCCTCTCATTTGGATTGCCATCTTGTAACGTTGCTGACTTATTACACTGCCGAATGTTTACGTTGCCACTGCTTGCTCATAGGTAGAATACGAGACTCAGTACCAGGTGACGCCTATTTATTAAGAAGAAGAAGTTCCAGATTAGTTTGCTTTATATTTTATTTATCATTGAAGTTTCACAGTTCACAGACGAAGTTCCAGTTTGCAGAGTACGAACTTTCACAATTAATTATACCAGTGCAGAAAACAGTGCCACAGTCGTTTACGGTTTATTAATGTCTCAAATTTGCATCGCAAGACTAAGTTACGGAGGCAGGAGGGATGTTCGTTCCCTCCTGGCACCCTAACAACCCACGCCCTTTCGGACTGGTGCCTCTTTTCACGCCCGACGCGTCTTCTTCGACGGTTGGTTACTTTGTTCCTTTAGGCGATAGGCACCACCAGTATATATTGGGCAGGCCTATCCCCCCCTTCTCCTAAGATAAGCGCATGGTATCCGGCATCTGCCAGTAGCGTCATCCAAAACTACGCTGTGTCCCGCGCTCACAACATGTTATTGTACCCGCAACTGCGTCACAGGAAACTAAACTGTTGACACCGTCCACTTCCAGAGAACCGAACATCACGTCGCAGCCGGAAAGTTTCTGTATAATGCTGACGCATAACCATAACAACAACTTTCGAAATGAGACGGTAAACGGACTCCTGTTACAACGTAAACAGCAGGTGTCCGTCCGATAACCTTCAAAAGCACACGTCTGCTCTATAAACAAACTATCACGGGAAACGAACCACCGCGGCTCTAACTTTAAACCTGATAACATATTACAAAACTTTCCAAAGCTAAATACACACGAAAGAATTTTACACCTGTGTCCCGAAAAATTAAGAATATTGCATCATTACATAATGTAAAAGAGAGCAGTGGCCTCTGAAGGCCTCCAATTTCTCACAGTGTGACTTCTGCATCAACACAATAACACAACTGGCAATTTTTCACAAACTATTAAAATATGTCGGGAATAGGCGCTAGATGGTCGTTCTTCCAAAGTTTCTCGATCATCAAATCTCCGTGTTCGCAGTAAGAATCAAAACCTTTGAAGACTCGTAGTCTCTAATCCCGAATCCATTCTTGTCCCACAGATCTTCAAGGTTCTTTCTTTCTGCTGTCCAGTTTAGTATAAAAGTCAGATGAATGCTTTTATTTCTGTTTTATCTGTAGGTAGTACATCTCTTTCTCGTGCAAAATGTGTGTGTATCCTTTCGATGTATTGATTTGTAAATGTAACAATGATGCCAAGCATTTTTTTTTTTCATCAAATAAACACATCCAAATATCAGAACACTTTATGTTTTTATCCTTTTATTTTACTCCTGGAAGCCTAGTCAATAAATTTTGTTTCCCTTTTTTTCCTACTGTTCAAGATAATTGTGCATTTTTAATGAAAAAGGTGGGATCTAGGCAGTAGTAACAAGAGGGCCATTTTTGCTAATTAGGTTGTGCTTCTCAATAAACTAACTCCAAATGTTAATAATTCCTGAAAGTAAGAGTTGTATGCAATAGGAGGGTGCCCATCCATGTTATTTTTAAGAAGAGGAGTATTAATGAGGATTAGCTCTTAGGTTGAAAATCCAGATAACATAAAACAATGTCCGCAGAGTTGTAATTTCATTTTACTTAATTACCAATATTTTGGAAAAAATACGGTTTACAATCTCAATCCGTAAGGGCATACACCTCCCTTAATATTTGGTTTAGGAATAAAGTGTCCCATATGTTTTCCTTTTACGTTTTCATAAAGAATCACTTCCCGAAGTTTGTCTGTCTAATTGAGAATCATCCTGTATAATATATAAAGTGGTAAATCATTGCCTTATATAAACAATTTGTATATTGTATTTTATAAAAACTTCTGCAATCAGACCGACACTGCATATTTTACACGTATATTAAGTTATTTTTAAAAAATATGAACACTGATGTATGAATTCACTAATTATAAAAATTCTTACGGGCTATTTTTACACTAGACACGTTCTTATGGCAGTGTAAATACACAAACTAAATCTAAATATACCTACAAAAAGACAAACATGCTGACATAAATTGTCTCCATATTCTTTGTCAAAAAACAAATCTTGTGTTAACAAACTCAAAATTATCATCACATTTCTTAGACACAAAAAAATATAATGTGTACACAACTGCATTTCATCAACAAATTTGAATATTAAGTTTACATGCACCTCACTTTTTTTTTTGCTTCCTATTAAATTTTTTATAGACAGTTTACGCTCATGACTTATGATTACATTGAAGTACTCTTAATATTTTGAAGCAACCATCGCACAATTTCACATTGTTGGATTTATAAACCAAGTATGGCATTTTAGACATTACATGCAGCAAGATTCGTTCAAAATTGCACAAATTGTTTATTAAATATTCTGCATATTCATGATGTAAAAAGCTGAACACTGTCATTAGAGTAAAGTAACTCTGCACTGTCATAGGTTTTCATTTGTATATAAATAACCTGCAACATGAATTTACCTTCATTGGTTAACTTTGTGAGAATATTTTCGTGGCGTGTAATTTATATATTTCATATGGAAGGTATTTCCTGCAGGTTTGCAAATAAAATAAGTTTATTACAGCACAGTTTAGCCAAATATCAGACTTTGGCAATGAGTGGTTTTAAATAAATGAAATACTAGGAGAGGGTAAGAAATGAAGCTAACTTATGTTGTAATCCTCTAGAGGTAAAATAGTTTTTATACCAATTACTCTGTGTGTGTTGAGCATTCAACTTTTAGTACTATTGTTTGTTCATGTTTAATCCATACCCTTGGGTGAGTAAATTGAGATTCCTATCTAGTTCATATACACCAAATCTCTTAAAACAGCTTGTTCAAATTGCTAACTGCTATATTGGCAAACATTTTGATAAGTTTCTAGGAATATACTTTACAGCAACATGCATTCATTGAATACAGTATTTGCTACTTGTATCGGTTCTTTGTAAATCTAAAATTTGACTTATACGAGTTTTTAATTAAATAGTTATATACCTCACATATTTCGCCTGCTGTGCTCGCCTTTAAAAAGGAACTTATGTTGTTTATATGGTTGCGCGGGCTTTACAAAGGCATCTGTCCCACTGGACCACAGCACTGCACGTCGCATGTGTCGCCAGAATGGGTGAGCTGTCCAGTATTCTCTTTTATCGTATTTGGCATAAATTCATAAAATTCAGACCATGTAAACTTGAAACAATGACAGTCATGAGATATTATGAATGTGTTAGAATAAAAATTACGTGGTAACACACTTGTATTTCTAACATGTGTAAAACAAAATAAAGACATGAATTACAGGTACTTTTAATGTTTAATAATGCAAATTGCAAGGCTTTTAATACCTGAAACTATTTCAATTCATAGCCAAATTTTACCGAGAGTATTGTTGTCATCACTACTTTAAAATGGATGCAGTTACGAGGCAGTGTTTTTATTTTTCCAATGTTAAATTCAAGAGCGCTCCTGTCTTGTGAACTACCTATACTACAAATTATATGTTAGGGTTTTAATTTTTCTGGCACAGTATTTAAGTTGAGGCAGTATGGATACTGTTTATTTTACAAAAATATTTTGAATATGATTTTGGTCTCATCAATACAGAATGTGATTACAAGTTGTTAAAAATCATTTTCTTCTTCTCTATTTTGTTTCATCTCTCGGGACTGCGGTGGCGTAGTGGCTAGGTCAAACAGTGTTTGATTCGTGGTGGGGCTGCTCCTGCATCTTTGCATGTGGGAATCATGCTGGAAAAATGCAGCTAGTCAGTGGGGTTTTCCAAGGATCTTTTGTTTACCCTGCCCTTGCACTCTGACCCTGCTCCATACCTGCCTCGCTTCGCCCTTGTCGGTTCTCAAGAGCCACCCAAACCTCTCCACGCACAGATCTTTCACCCTATCGCACTCTTTCCCTCATTTTCCTTTAAATTAATTGTTATTCATTTACTGCACTTTTAACATGTAATAATCTTGACTGTTATTGTGTATTCCTCATGTTTGCAGTGTAACAGCTGACGTAATGGAAGCTGATGAGGTGCTCAGTATTACTGCGTGATAAATTCACCCACCAAGCCTTCGCAAGTGGCAAGAAGAGTGACCCGTGCATACCGGCTGAAGTTGTTTTGTAAAGTCAAGATATTTTTACAGTAAAAGAATTGATATATGTATTGTTGTGGGCTATATGTGAAAAGAAGTGATTGATACATGTTTCAGAGCAATCTCTATTTGAAATGTTTTTATTTGTTGATTATTTATTTGTGTCATATCTATATTAATTGTTTTGTAATAAATGTGTTTTCGTTGTCTTGAATGAATTTTCAGTGGTAACAAGGACATTAAACTATTTGTACAAAATAGTATATCAAGAATAGTAATATTTTATGACATTGTGTTTTATAAATGTACGTTGAAATAGCCTGAAATTTAACATATAATAATTGTAGGTCTTTGTGTAAGCCTGGAAGAGCAGGAACCCTGTAGAAAAATGATGTAAATAGTGGGCTTCGTGTTCAAATGCAATTCGCTATAAAATAAAAGAACTGCTCGTTACAAAACATGAGAATCGTTTACTTATATTTTGTAACCTTGAAACGTGTACGTGTGTCATTGTGTGGCAGAAGGTTGTTTTGTGTATACCAACATAAACATTATGTATGTACTTACGGCATTTCTGAGAATATGATCTTACTAAGTGTGTGCGCAGTTACAATAATGGTCATCTCTTGGTCGATATCACAGAATGTGCTTTATGGTCAATCATTCCATGTTTTAACTAAATGACTGGCAACTCTCACAACCAACAGATTCCAAATCTGTACGACTGAAAATAAAACTAAACGGTGCATTATACTTGGAACTGTATTTAACAGTAGAAAGTGTACAATGGAATATTTATTCTTCAGTGATAGTGTGTCTACAGCAGATTACGTCTGAACTCAATATAATTTCCCATCGGGAGATTAAAACATATGAAACTCTTTCGTTTAATGAAAGACAACTGTGGCTTGCCTGCTTTATGTGTTAATTCTACATTATTATTTTTTTTTTTCACTGATTATAACCCAGTGTCAGTCTTTTCATAATAATACATGTTGTTTATCAAGAATGTCAGTGGCTTTATTACTGTGTATTATAATAAATTGTTTAAGAAAAATTATCTAGATTTACTTTTATCTTCCCTTCCCCAGCCACTCTCTCTCTTCACTGGTAGATTTGATGATTGTATTAACATACTGCATTCTTAATAAATGATGCAAGATTTCACATAACAGCACAATATTTTCTGTCAGCATTAAGAGTGGTCAAGTTATACACACGAGTAAATTTTTTTCTAAAAGGAAAGTTTTGAATTTTACCAGTATAGTAGTATTTTCAGGGGGGGTGTTACAAATACATACCATCTGCACAAGTGGATAAGTACTGTGATAGCTGTACTGCCAAACAGATGAAGGCAGAAACTATATACCGTATTTACCCACGCACCACCTGCCCCCATGTAAGACCCATAGCACTCATTTTGAATATCATCCCATTGGAAACAAAATAATATATTTAAACATTTTCATTGTTATCACCTTGTATTTCTGTTCACAGGTGTGTTGCACAAGCTATCCAAGACACGAGCTATACCATATTTACTCGAAGTAAATGCCCACAATTTTACAAAGGTCAGCATCTCTGAAATAGAGAATGGCGTTATATGTGATTTAGGCCATTTTACCAACCCGCAAGGTATTCTGAGCGTAACATATATAGATGAGACATTTAAACACAAAAGGCTAAAGTCTGCACATGTCTTGCAACTTGGTTTAGTAAATGTGTGTTACTACAGTCCCTTAGTTGCAAAGGCAAAGCTTGGAAACCACTTTCACAGGTGCACTACGCAAGCAGCCCAGCCAAACACCGTGCCTGCAGCCACTACGCAAGCAGCCCAGCCAAACACCGTGCCTGCAGCCACTACGCAAGCAGCCCAGCCAAACACCGTGCCTGCAGCCACTACGCAAGCAGCCCAGCCAAACACCGTGCCTGCAGCCACTACGCAAGCAGCCCAGCCAAACACCGTGCCTGCAGCCACTACGCAAGCAGCCCAGCCAAACACCGTGCCTGCAGCCACTACGCAAGCAGCCCAGCCAAACACCGTGCCTGCAGCCACTACGCAAGCAGCCCAGCCAAACACCGTGCCTGCAGCCAACGCAAGCAGCCCAGCCAAACACCGTGCCTGCAGCCAACGCAAGCAGCCCAGCCAAACACAGTGCCTGCAGCCACTAGAGAATTGCTGACCAAAATGTGCTTCCCGAGTGTAACAGTGTATTCAAGCAACCCCAAAAAGCAGTCTCTCGCACATTATTTTCCCCTAAAACACAATAAGAATGCAAACACACAATTCAATTTACGTAACATGAGTACGTATGATGGTGTCAAAGTTGTTCATAGGCTTCACTTAATGGATTACTATTTTAAGAGGCAAGTGACCAGAGATGATCTTGATTTTATTTTTAATATGTTGTAATATAAGGGTAAAGACAGGCTGCTCAAACAAAAAATACACTTTTCTGAATGGCTAGAGCAGGGCCGTTGTTTACATAATGATTTTTCTCATGTTAATTTTTTGGTGTTTTCATGTATGATGTTCAAGGGTTAATATGTAATTGTTTTTTAAATTATCATCTTATGTTTACTAATTACGTACATTGCAATTTTGAGCAATGCTCTATTTGTTCCATAACTGTGCCTTCAGGTTTGCACCACAGTCTCTAGTCTGAAAATGGGCATTGCAGGGTATGGCCACGTTACGTAGTTGCTCCTGCGTCTGCGACTTTCTTTGTCTAATCATTACGTGCAATAGTGGTCTCGTTTGAGATAGAACCTTTAAAGTAACTTCTTTTCACCCAGGAGTAGTGCTGCACCACCTCCTGCAAGTTCATGTTCACCCCAGGAATTATCTGCAAATAATATAATGATGCTTGCTTTACTTTACTGTGTTGACTGCAGACAGGCTTTTGAGAGTTAGGTATGTTTTCGTGCAGAGGAACTGTTCTGCTTTTGTGTAAGTGACCTTGTGATTTACTGCATTAAAATCAATCGGACCCTACTGAGTGGATAATCATTTCAGATCTTAGTTGCTTTACAATTACTTCGGGCGCTGTTCCCCCAACCAGCATCGCAAGTATGAATGAGCATGTGGAGAGGCCTTTAACAGCTCCACATTCACATAAGTTTGTCAGTCTTAGACTTGCAAAAGTTCTCTATGTTTTGAACATGTTAAGGTTAGGTGCTTCACAAGCTACATGCAATTCAACCACCACCCCTATCTTGCAGTATATCGGCGTGTAGGAACAGGGGAGTGTGGCCAGGCAGGTGGTTCATTGCATGTCCCCAAACTCGCTGCAAGACCTTTGAGGACCGCCGGTAACAAGTTGTTTTTGGTGGGTAAATGCCCCACAAAAAATGTACATAAGCTGCTGTAAGATTAGCATGCTGCCTCCTTCCTCACCGCTCTCAATCACACCACATTGATGTGTGATGGCCTGACAGGCTGTAGAGGGCAGTTGGCACTGGATTGCAGTTCAAACTAGACTCGGAGGCGGTAGCTGCCCTCTTAGCTCTAGGCTCTTGGATGTCTAGTCGTGTCATGGGTGTGGTCCAGAAGGGATCAGACCACCAGAACCAGTCTTATCACTCCAACCGGCGAAAATAACAATGTGGTGGATGGAGTGAATCGGCTGGGCTGGATGACTATTCCCTTGAGGAATAGACATGGTGGCCTGTACCTACCAATGAACTGTAACGGAAGTAAACTATGGTAAAACCAGGTGAAGGGGACCTGGGTCTTAACTAAATAAGAGCAGATGCGACTAGGTAGCTATAATACTAACTGACCCTAACTATAGTCGGTTCATGACTGGAAAAGACTTTCTTGAAGCCCTGCTAAAGATCTACTTTCAAGCCCATTTCGTATCCTTCTGCCAAAGGGTAAACAAACATTGCCATGTGGCAGTCACATGGCAATGTTTACATGCAATGTTTACATTCCACTGTGTGTACATGTCCGTCCGTCCCTCTCTCTCTCTCTCTCTCTCTGTATAGGTTTGATTTTGACTGGGGGATTGGGTGAGGGAGAAAACTTTCACCTTGATTACATATTATAGACACCATACTTTGCAATGAAATGTGTCAACATTCAAGGAGTCCATCCAACAACATTAACATGGCAACGCCAATCTCTCATAAGCCCCCGGATGGCCGTGCTGTAGAGAATTTGTGCGATTCTTGTTTAACCTAATAACTCATTTATCTGTTTTTTTTTATACTAAAATCAGCTCTTTATTATTAGATTTCTCATAACGTATGACTTTAATTTGTGCTAACCTTCTCGTACAGATTCCTTTTGCTTTTGAAATCTGTATNTTGAAATTTGTATAAGAGATTACTCATAGTGCGTTCTAACGTGTTTAATATTTTTCAAATTTATTTCAGGTTTGCTTAAAATTTTATTTACTGTATTTTACGTTGTATGTTGCGGTAGTTTTTGTGTGCTGCAAGGTGAATAAAAGAGAAGTCACCAACGCCAACATGGCATCATTAACCTCACCGAATCGTTGTATTCACTAATTAGGCGAGGGGAAATGAAACCCTGCAACGTCACGGAAAGAG
>NQII01001365.1:436836-456427 GCA_002778355.1 Clitarchus hookeri
TTATTTTTAATTACACATTGTAATACCACCTTTTGGTTAGGTGATTCATACACTCACATTTGAGTCCATATAACCCTATAATCCTAGGTTAGTGTAAAACCCAACAATCCTAGGTTAGTTTAAAAATGTAAAATAGTGATTCACCCATCGTGGGGATAGGTTCTGTTAGGTTATGTGGGCACATGTTACGAAATTAGTTGGACGTTAATGCCCCTCGTATATTCGTGTTCTGCATCATTAGTGGAGTGGAAATATACCATTTTCCGTGAAATTATTGTTATTTTTTACAGAAAAGCCCCTTAAACTTTATAATTACCCAAATAAAACGTTAAACAGATACGTAGACAACATTCGACGATGTTATCAAGTTATTAACAAATTTTCTTTATGTTCTTGTAAACACATTTCGTAGGCCAACATAATTGACCTTAGCACACACAACTTGCAAACGCAAAGGTTAATACTACATATATTTTAACATACCTTAGAACTGTGGATCTGAAGCGTTTCAACATTTCTGCCGCTCTTTCCGCGACGTTGCAGGGTTTCATTTCCCCTCGCCTAATTAGGGAATACAACGATTCGGTGAGGTTAATGATGTCCTGTTGGCGTTGGTGACTTATCTTTTATTCACCTTGCTAGAACTCATGACTGCACACAAAAACTACCGCAACATATAACGTAAAATACAATAAATAAAATTTTAAGCAAACCTGAAATAAATTTAAAAAATATTAAACAAGTGAGGACGTACTACGAGTAATCTCTTATACAGATATCAGAAACGAAAGAAATCGGCACAACGAGAAATAATAAAGAGAAGATATTAGTAAAAGAAAAAAAAACAGTAAATGAATTATTATAGGTTAAACAAGATAATCGCACAAATTCTCTGGCACCTGTGTCGACCACATCTCGCCAACAACACACGGAACGAAGTTTTGTAAACAAATGGCCGCTCTACTTTCACCTTGAGCGTGATCATGTGAGTATGCAAGAAACATTGAAATCAAAGTATGTTAGCATCACGTCATTAATAATTGGCATAATAAGATACAAGTCTTTTCAAAACCCATTTGTAAGCGATAAATTAACAATTACGTTAAAACTTTAGAACTATTTCCTCTCTTTGTGCTGGCAACCTAACGGCATAACTGTATCCGCGCTCGCCGCTGTTTGTAAGGTGATAAGCATGTAGCTAACGGCTAGGGTGTTTTTTCAAAGGTTGATTTCCAAAAGTTTCTTCCAGTCGTGAACCGACTATAACTCGAAGGCTGTTGTCCAGCAGAGAGAGAGAGAGAAAGAGAGAAAGAGAGAGAGAGAGAGAGAGAGAGAAAGAGAGAGAGAGAAAGAGAGAGAGAAAGAGAAAGAGAGAGAGAGAGAAAGAGAAAGAGAGAAAGAGAGAGAGAGAGAGAGAGAGAGAGAGAGAGAGAGAGAGAGAGAGAGAGAGAGAGAGAGAGAGAGAGAGAGCACTACACTGGTTGCTAGAGTAACCGCTTCACCTCTCGTCAGGCATGTAAGGCAGAGTTGCCAACCATACAATCCTGATTGTACAAGTACGATAATTTCACGTGGTGTACTATCTGCAATCCAAACTTTGGATCGTACCCATGCGTTTATCTACGAGTCCATTAAATCTGCAGTAACTATATTGACTCAATGTTTCTTCCGTTTTTAAACTCTCCCATAAGGTAAAATATCTTATGTACTTATTTATAAGTTTGCAAATTTTTGGGTGTTTGTTTACTGAAAATATATTGGTATACGTTGATACTGCTTGATGATTTTGTTTGTAAGCAGAGTTTAGACAATTTTATTTACAAGCCATTAGAAATTTTTTTTATAAATGTACGATACTGGAAGTGGTTTGTATAATCTTTCCTAGAAAACTATATTATCCTGGATGCAAGACTGAGACTCGCCGAGTCGGAGTCGCAGACACCATCAGCACTGCACCGCAGGGATGATGAAACGGCGGTGCGTTTTAACGTCTTTTACTCCCAGTTATTAGACGTTTGCATAAACAACCAGCTTAAAAATGATTATTGGAAATCTGAAGTGACGGGACCAAAAAAATATTTTGATCACTGCAATATCCGCAACGTATTGTGGTTCACATTTTTTAGCACTCTGGGATTCTTGAATTTCCTTACAATGACAAGAGGCAACTTATGTTTCCCTGATGCATTGCTACAAGCCATAGCAGTTAGCCTATCTTTGCTTTTCTTGTAGTCCTAAGCCAAATCTTCAAGCTTTGATGCTAACATTTTGCTTAGACGCATCCGGTAAAAAAACCCAGTTTCGTCAGCATTATAAACTTGATCTGGTGTAAATTCTTCAGATATAAAAAAATGTTCGAAGTCCTTTTTAAATTTTTCAGCAGCAGCAACATTACTAGACAAGCTCTCTCTCCAATCAGAGTAAGTTGGCGAATACTGTGTCGGTTTTTAAAATGCTCTAGCCACCCTTGGCTAGCAGTGAATTCTAGGTCAGGATTTGGTAACTTTTTGTTTAAGTTCAAAGCTTTTTGGGCCAAGATCGGTCCAGATATAGGCAAACCACGTTCTCGCTGAGCACTGTACCAAATGAATAGTGCGTCGTCTAATGCTTCATTTTTTGCTTTTTTTTGCAGTTCCTCTGCTTTCCAAACTGTTTTTAAATATGATTTTACAACAAAAATCTTCAATTTCTTTTCTTTGCTTCTTCCAGTTGGACACTGTTGAAGTTCCAACTCCCAATTCAGTAGCTATTTTTTTTTCAATGCTTATCCTTTATCAATTTGATTAATAGAGTCTAACTTTTTATCCATTGAAACCACGACCTTCTTTTGCGTCAATCCACTTCATATTACATCATGTGAACATTAAATTAAAAACATCCGGATGATCCGAATCACCGAGGGCCGGATCAACGAGGTTTTACTGTAACTTGGCGCCCAATGTTTCCATTTTTTTGTAACAAGGGAAGGTTGTACATACCGTTTTCGTGAGTAATTTTATTTAGAAGATGTCTGTCTATTGACATAAATTAATATTTCATTAATAGATTATCTGATTTTCCCACAAGAAACTACTTGAAATGGAATTTGCGCTCGCTTAAAGTAGCTCAGCGCCTGATGTTTACATTTTTTTGTGACACGAGACGTTGGTATGTACCATTCTGGGGTGTAATTTTATTTGATTGACATCTGTCTATTAAAATAATCAAACATTTCATTAAAAAAAACTTGTTATTTTTCCACTAGAGATGAACATTACAAGGGGTCATCGCAATAGGCATAAGCAATTTGGTGACATTGACTCGAGTGTTTAACCATCCATGAATCGGAAGGTGGGTCCCCTTCCGGGCAACTAAGCCTGGATGTAGACCTGTGTAATGAGGCTGACTTGGCTGGCGGTGTCCAAGAGCATTCAAAGTACCTGTGGTGTTCCAGAGGATAAAGATCATGAACAAGGCCAGTAGACAACTACAGTAATGCCAAAGTACAAACATCAGACGTAACGGAAGACAGCACTGCAGGAGACGGGTTCAGAACGCTGAGCAGACGCAGGCTATGGCTGCTCAGCTGACTTGATAACAAGGTATGGTGGCGCGCTGCACACTGATAACAAGATGAAGACAACGGACAATTAGCGGAACGGTGCAAGGGGAGAAGGCAATCTAAACACAACCTATGTTGTTTAGCAATGAAAAATCGCTCCTTTGGATTCTGTTTGTAAAATTCTAGACATTTGTACAAATTGTGGATCTCAGCACATATACAGCAACCACCTTGTACAGAGTAAGCCAGGTATTTTGAAGATGCTTGCGTACAGGGCTGTCTTCAATAAAGACATGACCTGTATGGGTTTAGATTTGACGGTCTGTATATTTGGCCTTCTGGCAGTATTTGAACTCACAGCCTCTTGGGCTCAACAGTGCCTTTCAAGGAAAGCTAGCAAGTCGTCCAGAGTTGGCAATTTAGTACCCAGCATCATCTCCCACTGTGTTTGAAGAGTATCATCTAACCGTTTGCACACAATAGGTAATAATATTAAATCCCACTGGTCAACCAGCACATCAAGGGTATTAAGAGCAGACAAATTTTCATTAAGAATGCACAATAGATGATGCAACGAGGTGGGCGAGTCAACTGAAGCTGAAGGTGCCTGCAACAAGGCCTCAACATGCACACTGACAAGAAACCGTTTGTTTTCATAATGATCAACCAGTAATTTCCATGCAACTTCAAAATTGGCAGCGACTGAATCATACCATGGGATTAGCCATGCAGTGCAGTGTTAAAGTACACCAATTTTTCTACAGGGGTCAAGTCATCACTATTCTTAACAAGTATGGCAAACAGGTTGGAGAAATTTGACCATTACCTGGGGTTACCCTCAAAGGTAGGAAGAGTTATTTTAGGTCAGGATATCCACGAACTCATCATTTTAGGGGGAGTACAAGCTCGCACAGTTCCCTTTGATACATCAGTTATGGCATCTACAGTAGCCATTACTAGGAAATACTTCTCAAAATCTGTCAAGCAAGCAGCATGCTCATCCAGGTCGACCTCTACCGACTCATTTGCAAACTCAATGGCAGATAATTCTACAGCAATGTAGTCAGCATCAAAATTTTCGCAAACCTTTGGAAGGTCATGACTTGTTACAAAAAACAAATTATGTTTCAACGGGTCCTTAGCAACTTCTTGTGCGAGATCGTAGGCGCGTTTAAGTTGACCCTCGCCAGGCGAGGACGTAAAAGCGCTGCTTGTAATTCTGCCATTTAGAGAGAACAATGACTGAATACAATGAAAAACAATGCAAACTACAAAAAGAGGGGAAACAACTACCAGCGTGTACAGAAAAACACTACCTTCCCACCTCACTAATACAAATGCAATTGGAGATCCATGAGACAAACATGATAAAAACACAAACCTCTACACAGCACAGTATCGGCAGTTGTTCATTCCACATACCATACAGGCCTGTCTCCGTGTATTCCACACAAAAAACATATGATAAAAATGCTCACCACGTGCAATTCCAGCGATGATACAAAATGCTGCACAGGATTATACACAAAGAACTGCCAAGCCACGTGCATCAAACTGCTTAACAATGGGGAACGACAACAAATAAGTATTCATCGTTTCACAGTTCATTGAATCACAGATGTATTTAGGTCTCTAGTCTTGAACACACCAATTCCAGTTTATAACACTTTACACACACAGTTCACGAGTCCACGAACTTCTGACCGGCACCATCAATGTGCACACGCAACAAGCAAAAGAATGACTATTGACAAAAATGCTGGCACGAATCTGGCCCGGAGGAACAAAAATGTTGTGTTAACAACGCAACTGGTGAACAAGACTATGACAATAAACACAAAATTGCATTGTTAAGCAACCCTATAGTCAAAAACACACAACAAAAGCAATCGGATTACAAACAAAGAGGTTACGATGCCATCTTGACTGTTTCTGATCGAGAAGCAGGCTAGGCAACCTAAGCAGCCAGACGTTCCCTGCTGTATGCAGTCGCCAATAATCCACTGACAAATTAAGTTCACATCCACGATACACTATGTACACTATATACACTCCAAACAGTTGCAAAACCAAACCAAACCAAACAATTGGAAGATATGGAAGTATTTATCCAGTGGTTCCTTGCAAATATTTAAATTTCTATATTAAATAATTATTTTAGTTATAAAATAATGAAAGCAACCAAGAAGGTTTATTGACAAAAATTTGTTTGCTGGTGCACTAAACGAACATTTTTTAACCACCTGAATATTCACCGAAAATGAGTATTTTTTGTTTCCTTACAACTTTCCGTAACCAAACATCTTGCTGAAGCAAAAATTAAAGCAGTAATTTTTCATTTCCGTTTTAGTACACCAAATATCTGCACAACACTGTCCTTCAGTCACTACCTTGTTCTGCAGCATCTCATTAGACCAGGTCAAGCCAGAACCAGGGGCCTAATTCTTTACCTATTTTTACTAGATAAAATGGTATTCTTTAATGCAAGGTATTGAGTTTAATAATTTGTTGCCATGACTGCTTTTTATATGCCTCATGAGCTCCAAAATAAAAAAACAGACCCTGCATCAGTGGATAACATCCAGTTTGACATCACCTTTGTTATCCACATTTCCATTGGCACTTGCATTCAGAGGCACAAATCCACATCCCTTGCAAACTATAGTCGCATACCACGTCTAGGCTGACAGACTCCATAGTGCATTATGGAAGCAATCTGACTAGACAAGCCTGCGGACTGTAGGAGATCTACTTGGACTGTGCTTAGTAAGGACCCCAGCCACCAACAGGTCTCTGCATCACAATACCAGATTGATTACACCAACTACACAAAATGGAGTACCTCACTGTCTAGTGAGCAAGTGGCAGGTGTTGAGGTCACAACCCAAGGGGAAGGCTCTTCCGAGATCACTATTTTCATGAACACAGCTCCTATTTCCCAGACAACAGTTAAAACTTATGAACTTGCTACACTCAGTTCTTAAATTTCTTGCTTTATGAAGAAAAATTTCAAGAATGTTATATTTTTAGTTATATTTACCATATCCTGCTGTAAACATACAACATTTGAAATACAAAAAAAGTAATTAAAAATGCAATTATGTAACATGAAATTTATTTACCATAACATCAGATGATAACTCTGTACTGCAGAGTAGAAAATTAGCTAAAAGCAGACATTCACATATCTAAATTTTTCTTCTTAAAAGCTTAGGGCTCCCACCTACCTGGTGCTTGAACTGCATGCAGTGTGTTTGAAATACACGGTTTTCCATTAACCTATTAAACGTGTGTCCAATGTGCTGATCTACGAAAGCATCACACACTTCAGACGAGAACTGTTGAGCACTTCCAAAATGTCACGCACGTTAGAAACACCATTGCAGAGCACTCCAAAAAGCTAAAAATGGCTTTTACAAAGCGCTGTATCTTAAAATATACGCATAAGATACATACATACATAATAGGGTTACCGCTGAAAGTCCCATAGGTACACGCAGTTCAAAGCCTAGTGCTTAGCTACGATAGCGCACTAGATGCGTGTGACAGTGTCACCCTTATCGCTCCCGCGCTTCTCAGCCTCAAATGCAGAAAAAAGCTCCAAGTAGGCGTGAGCCTCAAATATCCAAGCAATCGAAAATTCATAATTTGTCGCATAAGTCTAGTAAAATTTGACTTTCCATTTCGAGAATGACATAAGAAACCAATAAAGTGAGTGTAACCAAGTTAATAGTTAATACAGTCAACACATTCTGAACAAGAGAATGAAGAAACAAGATGCCAAAAGAATTGAAATTATCTAACACAGGGTTGCCACTGATCTTTGAACAAAAATCCTTGGTCCAACCCCNCCAAAATCCTTAAAAATCCTAAAACTAAAAGGTATATGTCCGTTTAAATAACTGGTGATACATATTAGGTCATTATGAACATAAAATATTGAACACTTAATATAGTTCACATTATTACAATAAAATCTGCAAATAAACATCACCACAGGTAGAAAAGTAAGAGAATTTTCTATGATTTACATACAAATTCAGGCAAGAAGAGTACATTATATTTGCAAGATTCTTTTAGCAGTAATTTGTGAATGGAATGTCTTTTTTTTGTTATAAATGGAGAGACTGTTAACCAATTAACATACACTGGTCACGTTTCCTTAGCTTTTTGTGACAAAAATATTGGCAAATTATACTTTTGTTACAAATTATTTTAAAGATTAACCCTACACTTTGTTTGAGACTAAAATTGTCTGTTTGATACATGTAAGTGGCCCTAATCAATCCAAACTTCAATTAACAAAATCTATTTTTAAAACTGTGCAACATTACAATGTTAAAATACAAGCCATTATAATAACTACTTATGAAGTTACTGAAATTACTAATATTTGCACTTCACTACTGTTTTGTTCAGTCGCATAATACTTGCGTAGGGTCTTTGGTAGTACATTTTATGGTTCATCGCAACAACTTCCGTGGAATTATTAGCTTCTACTTTTCACGAAATCATGCGGGGCAATCATAACTTTTTCATGTGGACAGCTTATGAACATAACACATGGCAATTCTCTACTCATTAAGTATATTTGTTGATATTTTACACATCAACATGTAGCAAAGTGTACAATTTTTTTTGTCTCCCGTAAACTTTCCTCAACTTTCGAAATTTTAAAATGTCATAACAACAAAACACAATTCAAGATAATGAACACACATTCCGATAATTAAATAAGACATTTTTCTGGCATTACAAATATTTTCCAGAAAAACCATGTTAAAATGAGGAAAATTAGAAATAACTTAAATGGCACAACATTCAAATACAAATAATCAAAATATTAGTAGCTACATTCCTGTGCCATGTAAATTTTTATGAGCATATTATGTTTAGATTACGTACAACGTATACTGAAACAATTTTCGACTAGAATAGAAACTTTACGTGCACGATGCTGCAAACGCGGATACATTGTTTCTTAATTACTACTGTTTTCTCACTACGTGGTCACGGGTTTTTTACTTCTGTTGACAGATATAAAAACAAACATTGTTGATTATGTAATGATTTTCAATATCGTGGAACACAAAAATGGAATCTTGTCTATTATTGTTTGAATTGCCGAATTGTAATATTCATGTAACGAATTGACACTTTCAATGCACCCCAAAGTACTTTTTCTTTATGTTCCTACAATGGTTCAAAGTAGGAAGGAATCTCGATTGTAGTTAAAATAATTGCCACTGAAGTGTTCATTATACTTCGAAAATTCAGATGCCGGTGTACATATTGCATAATATGACTCCAACCTATCACCTGTAAACAAAATTCAATGGAAAGGAATGAAAGAAAAGCAGTGATATTACCTTTAAATCCATTAATCCTTTGATGATATAGAATCAATAAACGCTGATAAAATCTAAAGAAAAAAATTACAACCCTGATCTAACATATACCNGAATCAATAAACGCTGATAAAATCTAAAGAAAAAAATTACAACCCTGATCTAACATATACCGTATTCACCCAAAAATAAGATTACCCTGAATGTAAGACAATCCCCATATTATGAGATCATGTTTCAATAAAAATAAATCTACTCACAACTTCCCCATAACACACATCACAGAGGGAGATTAGAGCTCCTCTTACCTACTTCCGTCTAAAATGCAATTTCTTGCTTAGAAAGTCACTGCATGGAATCACAAAAAAATAGTCAGTTCAATCACTTTTTTCATTTTTTTTTTGCTTAAATCACTGCATAAAATTAAAATACTAAATGACTGAGATTGATATTATAAATGTATACTATAATAAACATTAATATTTCATTTTTTTAAGATATTAAAAAAATACTGTATATGGCATATTATTTTAACTTTTCTTTCAGAAAATATTTTCAGATTACTTTTTACAAACCTCTGTTTTGTTTACAGTGTTAGAAAAAGACGTGACCATAGACTTAAATAACAATATGAACATAGATAAAGCCTGCATCATAAAAGTTGGCGAGATTTTGACAGTTAGTGAGTGGCACTTGACATATACGAAACAAACAAAGTGCCATTTACAAAATCCTGTATCAGCTGATGCACGAACGAACAAAAGTTAATATTACGTTGGCTATTCTGAGTGCACTGTCGACGCACATTAGACAAGCAGAAAATACGCGATAAGAAAGAGTTCCCAGATGAATTAATACATTTTATTTTATGAGGTCACAAAACAGTGGTTGTTAGTATTACAAACTAAACTTCGTGATAATGTAGTAATGTATAGGTGTTCAAAATGAAATGCACAATAAAACAATCTGTATCCAAATGAAACGAAACTTCAAAAAACTTTTTCACATTGTATCACCACTCTCCAAATATGCTTTCCATACGTGCTTGATATTAATTCCAAAAGCATACAAAAATGTTGCATAATATTGTTGAATTATTTTTTCTAATAATTTGACGAAATAGATTTAAAATTTGTGTCGTTCCGAGCCAATAATAGAAGAAAAGTCAACTTTTAAAAGAACAGTATCTATTGAGCAAAGGAAACGGCTCTCACCTCGCTGTCATGGCGTGCACGCCATCTATCCTCTCTTTCTCGAAGCAATACCAGCCAACGAAGAAAGCTTCCATGCAAACAGATTTAGAACAGATACCAATAGTTTTATTTTTCCGCGAGCTCTGCATCATTTTTAAAGTAACTTATATTTTGCGTACAGCGATTTTGAGNAAAAGTAAACATTGGTGCTACTTTCGCCAAACTGTCAGAATCACACCAACTTACATGAGACAGACTATACTAAACACTTGAAATAAATATGTACAAATAGTGCCACCCTTATGGAACCAAAACCATGCATCATTTACTGCAGGTCATTTGTAGTTGGTAGTTTGGAACACGGCCGTAGTATGAAAGTGTAAAAAGTGCACACTACTTTCATACCATGTTATCTATGAGTTTAATGTTTTGAATTCCAAATGGCCAAAATTATTTACGTAGCAGCAGTATGTTAATGCTATAACCACAATGTAAATAGAGAAGTTTAGACATAACGGAATTATATTTAGCGTTATAATCAACTACGTGTGTCTATATCTATATGAAAAATAAATGCATTTACATGTGATGTGGTTGGCAGTCGAGTGGGTATGTAAACATTGCGTGTTATTGTAGGTTGAAACGGTTTGCTGTCAATTGTAAAACTACTCCAATTTTTTTTAAATACAGTTTAAAGTGAAAACTATTTTGTCTTATTTTCGGGTGAATACGGTATGTACCAGTGGCATTCATTAACTGCAGTGCAGCATCACTGTATGCATAAACATTTGATGGCCGGCAAAAGAACGCACAAAAAAAGTGAAAGACAATTTCTGCAGGCTTTGCGAGATGTTGCTAATTTTACATCTCTAGAAACTGTTGGAATCAGAAGAAATTTACCAGAATTTTTGCCTCTTTTCACTTGTGCGTGTTTACCTACTTGTACAGATAACTTCACAAACACAAGTGTGTGCAACAAGCAACTAAAAAATGTATTATGACTACACTCCTAACTTTAAATAATAAAATAGCAGCATACAGTCCCTTCATTTAAATAGAAATAGGTATAAATTTGAACTGAAATCGCACTGAGTACACACCTTGACAAAATTTGCAGTGATGACAATATAAACAGAAAATATTTATATCAGTGCACCACAGTTACATACGTGGAATGGATTACACAGGCCAACTAAAAAATATTTTGTGATAACTTTTTAAATAAATGCAGCTGAATCTTATGTATTTTTGAGTGCTGAAACCGAATCTGGCATCAGTTTTTTTTNATAACTTTTTAAATAAATGCAGCTGAATCTTATGTATTTTTGAGTGCTGAAACCGAATCTGGCATCAGTTTTTTTTTTGTATCACCCACAGTTCTCTCACAATATGCATTTGTATTTAAAAATGCAATATATGCAATTGTATGAAAAAAAAATTCATTACANGTATCGCCCACAGTTCTCTCACAATATGCATTTGTATTTAAAAATGCAATGTATGCAATTGTATGAAAAAAAAATTCATTACATACATTTTAAGTGTTTATTTTTTGGTATTTCCTTTCTCTCTGAAGCTTCTTATGTAGCTTTTTCTCCGATGTGATGCATTTTGTTGTTCTCGGTGAAGTGACCAGCAGTAATCACCCATCATACTGACATTCCACCGTCCCTGGTAACGTTTCTCCATCACTCTGATGTCCAGGTGAAACCGCTCCCCCTGCTCCTCACTCGCATCACCCAAGTTGTCAGGAAAAAAGTCAAGATGGTTGTGTAAGAAGTGGACTTTAAGGCTCATCAGGCATCCCAGATTTTTGAACTTGTCTATCATATTAGATATGATAAGCTACTTTTCCTTTGTAGTCATTTTTGTTTCAAAGTTGGAATCCAACATCATTTTACGAATGTCAGGCCCAACGAAAACCCCTTCTTTCAGTTTGGCTCCTGATAAATGAGGAAACATTTTACATAAATACTTAAAANTGATAAGCTACTTTTCCTTTGTAGTCATTTTTGTTTCAAAGTTGGAATCCAACATCATTTTACGAATGTCAGGCCCAACGAAAACCCCTTCTTTCAGTTTGGCTCCTGATAAATGAGGAAACATTTNTCAGGAAAAAAGTCAAGATGGTTGTGTAAGAAGTGGACTTTAAGGCTCATCAGGCATCCCAGATTTTTGAACTTGCCTATCATATTAGATATGATAAGCTACTTTTCCTTTGTAGTCATTTTTGTTTCAAAGTTGGAATCCAACATCATTTTACGAATGTCAGGCCCAACGAAAACCCCTTCTTTCAGTTTGGCTCCTGATAAATAACAAAACTTTTTACATAAATACTTAAAAAATTCACCATCTTTAGGCAAGGCTTTTAAAAACTGTTTCATTAAACCTAATTTAATGTGAAGAGGTGGTAGAAGACTTTTTTTTTTGGATCTATTAAAGTTTTATGCAAATTTCCAGGTGTTAAGGTTTTTCTTGCAGGCCAATGTTTTGTGGACCAGTGTCGATCCCTTGTTCTGCTGTCGCTCTCACATATAAAACATGGAAATTTAGTAAATCCCTTTTGTTGGCCTAGGAGCAAGTAAACAACCTTCAAATCTCCACACATCATCCAATCGTGAGCAGGATAGTTAATTTCCTTTAAAATAATATCTACATTTTTGTAAGTTTCCTTTATATGGACTGAATGGGCCACAGGCAATGAAGCATAAGTATTACCATTGTGTAAAAGAACAGCTTTTAAGCTAATTTTTGAGGAGTCTATAAAAAGCCTCCATTCTTCACTGTTGTACACAATTCCAAATTCATTCATTAGACCACCAATATCATGGCAGTACACCAAATCCTGTTCTTGCTTTAAAAACTTAGCGAACTGTTGATCTCTTGTTCTATATTGATAAATAGATGCTCCAGGTGCCAACAAATGTTTTTCTTTTAGCCTAGAGCCAAGCTATTCAGCTCTCTCTTTAGTCAAACCCAAATCTCTTACCAAATAATTTAACTCAGCTTGTGTAAACAACTGAGGTTCTAAATTTTCTGGAGGACATTGGAACTCATCAACATCCGGTTTGCCTTCATTAGATTCAGTTTCACTGGACTCAACAACTAAAACATCATCAATAGCCTGTGGTGGCTCAGGGACAGGAAGTCCTGGACCATGACCGACTGGCCGAATAGCTGATGGAAGATTAGGGTAGACGATTACTTTCTTATTTTTGGAGTTATATCCAGTAACATCAATGCTACAAAAATAACAATCGTCTAAATGATTTTTTGGTTCTCTGTATATCATGGGTACTACAAATCCAAAAGCTGTCTTTTCTTTTTTTGACCATTTTCTAAGGTCTTCAACACAAACATAGCATACCTTGTGTGGAGCCCAAGGTTTTTCTTGATCACCGAGTTTTATTCCAAAATATACCAAGTACACTTTTTTTTAACAAACTCTGTAATGTTTCTTTGATGTTTTTCAATTACAGACTCACCACAGTTATAACAAAAACTGTTAGGAAAGTTTTTACAACTACGGTTAGCCATTCCTAAGAGCACATGGGCAAAAAACTGAAAAGTGAGGTTGTGTTGACTGAAAGAAAACAAACAGTCATACCACCACTGCCAACCTAATTTCATTTGGATTTACTGTATATTTTAGTATATTAATAATGTATATCAAGTATATAAAAATTTATATAAAAATATATAAATAAAGTATATAAAAATGCACAGATAATAGATAAAAAATGTATTCCTCACATTTTGTATATTCAAATGTGAAAAAATGGTGGGTGTTAGAACTTTTTAAATTATTATTTTCAAACTCTGCAAACCAAAATCCGGAAAAATCATTAAAAAAAAAGTTTTTTTATCGTTGGCCTGTGTTATCCATTACAACATAATTTTCATACAAAGAAAGTGATGCGTTTATTATAAATTATGTTATTAAAGGCATATAAAAATCTACTCCCATTATTATACATATATACAAAGTTAATTAATGATCAAGGCAGGTACTTCCTTGCTTTTCACATACTTCAAAGCTCATATAATAAAACAACCAGTGAATGAGACAAGACCATAAAATACACAGCTTTCATGCATTCCACCATTATTTCTCAACTACACTACTTGTATTCATCACCATTATCGCACATTCCCACATCAATGTGTCTTCTATACAACCCGATAGATATATACAAAAAAGTCCAATCCCAACTTCAGAACTGGTAGATAGTTTATTTCAAACCTTGTGCGCAAGCTCCATAAAAGACGTCTCTAAAGTTTCCACATGGACACACGGTTCCACTGTCAGTCCACAGCCAAGAGTGGAGATGGATGGGGTACTGTTGTCAAAATGTGGACCCTCGGTGGTCTCGTGTGTAAACACTAGTGACCTCTTGCCCCCCAGGGAGTCAGGGCTTGTTGCTGGTTCATCGCACAGCACCTCTCCCTTCTCCAGGCGCATCAGAGTACAAACAAAGTGTGAATGGACCTTGCTGGGACTAAATTTGGTGCGGCCACTTGGGTTGTAGCAATTCTCTTCTGTGCACTTGCATGGGAAGCCCTCACGTTCAATCTACGACATGATGTGAGAACTGAGTATTTGAAATAAAAATAAAATCATTTACTGCATTTGCTTGGCAAGGTATAAAATGGTTACATGCAAACATTACTCTAGAAGTAGCTTTTCTGATATAACGCTATAGAAAATGAATACCTAAATTAATGTCACAGGTTCATCTTACACTGAAGAGCCAAAAAAACTGGTACACCTGCCTAATATCGTGTAGGGCCCCCCGAGCAAGCAGAAGTGCCGCAAGACGACGTGGCATGGACTAGACTAATGTCTGAAGGTATGCAGGAGGCAATTCACACCATGAATCCTGCAGGGCAGTCCACAAATCCAATCTGCGCCAATTTGAGAAAGGGTTGCACGTCTGTCACGTTTAATGATTCTCGTCAGTCGTCGTTTGTCCCGTTCTTTCACGATCTTTTTCCGGNTAGACCAGTTTCATCAGGTGACGTGTTGTAGGACACTGCAATATAGTGGAAGGGCGCTGTTGGTAGTAAACCCAGCAGCCAGGTAGCAAACTAGGGTGTAACGGGAAAATTGAAAACTAGCCAGTATAACTGATGAGTGTGGTTTGAAAGCTGTGGTTATCTTATGTTGAGGTCTGGCGGCTGTCTGGATTTTGTTATAAATTGATGCGTTGATTCCCAGCATTTGAGTTCTGAGCTATTGCTTAAAGATGGCAGGGCTCTCACAACTCTGACACAGTAGTAGGAATCAAAATCTTTGTTGTGTGATGCTGCATGTGCTGCAACTGGTTTGTCCTGTAGGTTATTGATGTGACCAGCTATGGCTTGTTTGGTGTCTGCTCTGTGGCCATTCATTCTCTGCCTGAGAGTGTTGGTGGCGAGGTCGATGTATTCTGCATAACAGCATCAGCACTGAAGCTGAAAAATCAGGTATTCTGTTGCACAGCTGTAGTTGCCTTGGATGGGGTATGTATGGTTAGTGAGTTTGCTATTGAAAGAAGTTGAGGGTTAGTGGATGGCACAAGAGCCACGATATGGGCTATTGCTGGGGTGGGATCCTCTGGCAGTGATAGTTTGGTTGGCATTTGTGGTAGGCTGCAGCTTTGGATGAACCAGTTTGTTGCGGAGGTTAGGTGGCTTTTTGAAGACCAATCTAGGTGGTTTGGAGAGCAGGTCTTGTGTTTGTAGTGAGGAAGCCAGTATTTTNTAGGTGGCTTTTTGAAGACCAATCTAGGTGGTTTGGAGAGCAGGTCTTGTGTTTGTAGTGAGGAAGCCAGTATTTTGTATCCAGAATGGAGAATGGTTCTGAGTAACAACTACAATAACCAACTTTACAAAGTAATGCCACCAGTTTCACTATAAAATTCAATTGATAAAATTCCAAGTCATACAAGATTATTTTTTGGAAAGACCACATGTAACCTTCTTATACCCACAAAATACTTTTCATTGTGTAGTTTTTTCATTAACAAAAATTTATCTAAAAGCACTAATATCTCAACAAATAATAATAATGTCAAAAACTACGACAATAACATAATTAATGTGATGTAAACCTAAAACATGCAAAAAGACTTCTTCCCACAATAAACACACTAGCAGTANTAGGTGGCTTTTTGAAGACCAATCTAGGTGGTTTGGAGAGCAGGTCTTGTGTTTGTAGTGAGGAAGCCAGTATTTGTATCCAGAATGGAGAATGGTTCTGAGTAACAACTACAATAACCAACTTTACAAAGTAATGCCACCAGTTTCACTATAAAATTCAATTGATAAAATTCCAAGTCATACAAGATTATTTTTTGGAAAGACCACATGTAACGTTCTTATACCCACAAAATACTTTTCATTGTGTAGTTTTTTCATTAACAAAAATTTATCTAAAAGCATTAATATCTCAACAAATAATAATAATGTCAAAAACTACAACAATAACATAATTAATGTGATGTAAACCTAAAACATGCAAAAAGACTTCTTCCCACAATAAACACACTAGCAGTANACAATAACATAATTAATGTGATGTAAACCTAAAACATGCAAAAAGACTTCTTCCCACAATAAACACACTAGCAGTAAGCTACCACAGTTCACTGGTACATACTCTCATCAAAATAATTATTGTGCTTACCAAGAAACAACCTACAGGAATGAAACGTGGTAGGTAGGTTTGACAATAAGGGACATGCAGATGATTCACATTAGAGACCCTGTCGTTTCATGATGCAAAATTAGCTGCAAAATTAACCTGTACATGGAAAATATTCAAAAATTTTAAAAAATTAACACCAGTCGCTGTGCTGTTGTGCGGATGTCTGTAAAAGCATAACTCCAGTATACCAGATCCATTATGTGCAGTCATTCCTTGTAGTGCGAATCTAAACATAAAACTTAACAGTCTGTAGCTTTCTTCTGCTGTGGTAACTTACTTGACGAACACATTATTGTCCTCCATTATATCACAATCAAAGGAACTGATATTCCTGAACACAGGTCTTGACACATATCTTCTTCTGTAGTAACGTGCTCGCCTCATGGCGCTGTGACATTAGTTACGTTCACAGACAATTGAAATCAACTGCTCCCGAACAAGGTTTATACACTACTAATGGTAACTTGCGGCAGCGCTCAGTAAGCTTAGGCGCTGCCACAACAGGCCGGTCCATAAGAGCAAGGTTAAATTATCAGCAGAAATACATCTGGCGCAACTGATAAGGAACTTCCGGGAGCACACAAACACGTCATATCTTGCAACTTGCATTCAAGGTCAAACCTGTTTTCGTATTTACTGAACTAAAATCTTCCTGGTAAATTGGAGTTATCCTTTTACAGACATCCACACAACAGCACAGTGACTGGAGAAATACCTAATTGTCCTAGTGTACATGCTTTCTATTTTGACTCAAGCTGTTGTTGGTAGCACTCAATGAAAGTGTAGTCTGTTTAGGAGAAGAGTTTAACAGTACTTTGAACAGTTGACGTGTTCAAGAGGGGAAGGAAGTGGGATAATCATTTAGCAGTATTGCGCGCCATACAGGTTGTGTGGATATTACCTACCATAGCAAGCTGTTGGCACCAGTGGATAGAGGAAGGCACGCACACACGATAAGCAGGATCTGGAGGACAACCACGAACCACACTGAGGAAGAACTCGTGGATTGTACGACATGCACAGAGTAACCCAATGTGAATCACCACGACTACTGACATTCAGTGTGCAGTAATGCCCATGGTGTAGCATCCGGTGAGTGTCAGTACCATTGGCAGACTGTTACGACGAATGCCCTTAACACCACATCAGCGTCGCCACAGACTAAAATTGTCCTGCTTTTGTATTAATGGCAATGACCAACACACACATATGTGGAGGCAACATGGGCAGCCCCAAGATATGTTTTTTTGGTGTTATGGCCAGTCCTATCCCCAGTTGAAAATGTGCGGGATGTTATTGGCCACTTGCAACTCCAACCCTACCACAAAATCTGCAGGAATTGCACGTGTGTATTCAAGCTGCTTGGAATGGATTATCACAGGACACCATTAGGGACCTCTATAACTCCATGCCATGACNCACGTGTGTATTCAAGCTGCTTGGAATGGATTATCACAGGACACCATTAGGGACCTCTATAACTCCATGCCATGAGATCAGGCAGAATGCATTTGCAAGCATGGCAGTTTGATGTCATAGTGAGAAACCTGTGTAGTGCAATAAATATTGCTCACACCAGTTGACTTTATAATATTTTCTTGTTCTTGGTGAATTTTCCCCTTCTTCAGAATAGTATTACAATATTTTATTGACAATGAGCATATTTCAGTACGCCTACAGGAACACACATAATTTCCTACCATAAAAGCTCTCAGGACTGGAGAGAGCAGAGGTAGGACCCATGGTTGAAATTGTACGGTCCCCTCCCTTCTTCCCACACAAAGGTGGTAAAAGGTTTCACTTTAGGCTTATTATTAAGTATACCAGGCAATTAATTTAACCCGAGTCTACAGAATAACGTGAAATAGATGCCTAGTATGACAAAAAGTGTCCAAGTATACATTCACTTTTTTGAGGGGGCAATTCAAACCAGCAAAAGTTAACTCACCGTCGCCACTCACATGACAAATTTACTATAAACCGTTTTTGCGATTCGTTGTAGGTGACACTGTAATTGGTGCAAAGTATATTATCCTTGGTTAGAAAAATTGGGAAGCACTATGTTTCATTTCCGAAAGAATCGGAGACACAAACTACTACATTTGTGTGTGAAACATGGCTGAGAGATAGAAAAGGGAGAGAAAGAGAGAAAAGACACAAGGATGCCACGTTGGTTGCTAGGTAACTGCTTCCTCTCTCATCAGTCGTGTAAGGGGAGGATCACGCCAGACTCACACCGTGCTGCCATGAGCCGCAGTGATAAATGGTGGCGCGAATGATGTATTTCACATACAGTTATTAGACGTTTGCATAAACAACCCACTTAAAAACTATCATTGCTGGAAATTTTAGGTGACAGGACGAAAACATATTTCAATTGATGCAATATCCAATAACGATAAATGCTGGTAGCTTTATCATTATTTATATAGGAATTTTGTCATGACCACAGAAAATTAACTGTGAATATGGTTTATTGATACACGTGTTTTTGGTACATTGAGAGTCCACTATATTTGGTTTTATTCCATACTCTCAGGTTAAATAAATCACCTGGTGTGTGTGTGTGTGTGTGTGTATTAGTGATGCAACGAATATTCACATTCACATTCGTGAATATTTGCATGTTTTTGAACATTCACATTTGCAAAAATGATGCCAATATTTTGTGAATGTATTTGGCAATGAAAAATGAAAATGTTTATTAAATAATAATGCAACTGCTATAATAAAGACATTTTTATTTATTAACATATTTTTTTATGTATAAGAGTGTATTTTAATGATATTTGGGAAACAGTCTTGTAGTTATTCACTAGAT
>NQII01001365.1:461217-483643 GCA_002778355.1 Clitarchus hookeri
GGTTGGGTAGCAGCGCCGCACTAATACTCCTAATCCGTCACACGTCATATTATGCCAGTATTGCGCTTAAGAACAAGACATTTATTTAAATTATATTTCATTTTGAAAACTGTTTAAAGGTTTTAATTACATAATTTGACTAAACAGAAATGTTTCCTGTAATTTTTAAGTATTTTCAGTCATGTGTATGTCCCTTCCTATGGTTTGCAAACAAATTTAATTGAAATATATTAGTTTATAATTATGTTATTTTTCAATGTTAATGTACTTATTTCAAAATTTTATATTTCCAATTTTTTCATTGTGTATTTTATTATGAATTTAAGGTGTTTTATGTTTGTTTGATTAGTATCCTAAGAGTAGTTTTACCTGTTACTCATATTTAAACTCGGGGGTTTTGTACTCAATGTTCGGGGAATAGTTTCTTGGCATTTGGAGTCAGCAAGACGTGTTCTTGTGCGCTGTGCACAAATATATATATAAAATATTAATGAAATGTTGGAAGGAAGAGCTATTGGTACCCTAGAAGGCTGGGGATACAGCCATTAGCTGCTGGAACAATGAGTTTCATAGAGACTTTGCCAATTGTGGTGAAAACTAAATATGTTGTAACCTATAATAGCTATGCTGAACTTCCACCCATCCAGGTAAAATATTTCCTGTTTCCTTCCAGCCACCAAGATGCGCAGCATATTTTAATACTCCGGAATCACAAGTTTGGGGAAAATATAAGTGAGTATTTTATTATCTCCAGTGATGCGAGAGCCACCCACAACCCCAGCCATTTGAAAGACTGCAAAAAGACTGCGTNGAGTATTTTATTATCTCCAGTGATGCGAGAGCCACCCACAACCCCAGCCATTTGAAAGACTGCAAAAAGACTGCGTTAGACTATTTTTCTCCCTTTAACTTTTATTGAATTTTTACAATAGCAGCCGGTGATGTAAAATTATGGATGTTTACAAATTGTATTTTTAAGGTAAGTGGTTATTGAAATTTTACAGTCGCAACAAAATTTGGACGAGCATATGATTCAAGAATGAAGGACTGCACTTAAAATAAATTTTCCCCACTTCATTTTCCATTCTAATTCCAAATAAATGTTTACGAATAGCCAGCATTCAATAAAAGACGTCAACATAATTTTAAAAATTATAATGTTTAATTAGTTTTGCGTACAAAATGCTCTACATGTACAAGATATGAAAATAATTATGCTGCTTTCATTGTGTTGAAGACTGCCACTGTAATTAGACATTTATTCTGTAATAATGTATACCTCTGGTACATTATGTTAAATAGTTTGTGCGTATAAATGTTTAAAACAGAAAAAATACTAAAATGTGGTGGTGTTCTCAACATGTGACTTGTATTATTGTTGCACCCAGCCATATGTTAGCTGTTTTGTCTGCCACTAGAGGACAGCAGTGTTGCAAGATTACATGAGAGGACAGCAGTGTAGCAAGATACCTGGAGTGGAAAACNCTGCCACTAGAGGACAGCAGTGTTGCAAGATTACATGAGAGGACAGCAGTGTAGCAAGATACCTGGAGTGGAAAAAAAGCGTGACCTCATGTCCTAAACAAGTTTGGCCCTCCAGGCTGCCAGATTATTTATGGAAGATACAGTTTGTTCATTGCAATGTACACTTAAAGTGTGACTAACGCCTTTTAATGGTTCAGTGATGGCAAACTGGAAATTTTCGGCGATAAACAACAGGTTTTGTTGATGGCACGTTGCGCCAAAACTTGGGGCAGATAAACATCCTGCGATTACAAGCCCCACCGGTCAGAGGAATTTTAAGTCATGTTCCACACTCGCGTACGAGCACGTGATTGTTATGCTGTTCATTATACAGTCCTCTTCACATGCCAGTGTAAATTCTAATGTTGGGATGGTCACAGTTCTTTGAATCGTTAAATAAAATGGTGACTGCAGCAATACCCGAGCTACAATTAGTAATTTTCAACTATCTTCTAGCCCAGGTGGACGAGGCTAGAGCATTGTACGAAATGTCTAGAAAATATGCATCGAAGGTGGAAGACTTTGAGTTGGCCTTTGAAGAGGTTATGTCGAAGAGAGAGGAACTGCTTTTCTATCTGTGCTCAGCCACCTTAAGAAAACCCAAGAATATTAGATGAGTGCAAGGAACAGTTTGCAACATACGAGACAGTTTTCCACAAGTTAAAAAAAGTGTACAGTAGGTTGGAGAAAAACGGTTGTAATGACGATGCCACACAGCAATGGTTCACAAAGACTGGGAATCCTGACTGCAGTGCTACCACCACAACCACTGCCGGTATTCAGTGGTAATAGAGCTGAGTGGACAGGCTTCACATTTATTAAATTCAATAGTTGGCCAAGCTCCACACTGTATTCAATTCCAAATAATTGTAATGGTGCATTTAATACTGATTTTAAGGGAATATTTATTTTTAATTTTGTTTTTGGCAAGGAATGTAGTTGTTATTCAGTATTTCAGATGTTTTGGCATTATTAGTATGTGTATTTGCCATGAGTTTGATTTTTCTAAGGGTCGTCGTTGGAATTTACATCGGGAATCAGTGATATAGGGCTGTTAAGATATTCAATGGTATTCTTTCTTTTCGAGTATGTTCTGGAAATGCAGTTGATTATTATATTGGCGCAGTTTGACTCGCATGATAAAATGGTTGCGATTGGATTCCTACCAGTGTCCAAAGGGACTCTTAGACCCCTATTACACGAAGCAACTAATTGCGGGCAACTAGTGGAAGGAAATCATGTGAGAAGTATTAGTTCAAATGAAAGCCACCCGGCCAGCAACAGTTGCCAGACAGTTGACAAATCGAGCAACTGAACGGTCAACTTTCAGTTGCCAACACTCGAGCTGGGGCATTGTTAGGGCGCTATTACACAAGGCAACACTGCTGCAACAAGTTCCCTGCGCCACTGATTGCCAACCAGTTCTACTGTGAAGCAACTTCTCCACCACTGTTGAGCATCCACACTCAACTCATGTTAGTTAGTTGAGAAAANGGAAGGAAATCATGTGAGAAGTATTAGTTCAAATGAAAGCCACCCGGCCAGCAACAGTTGCCAGACAGTTGACAACTCGAGCAACTGAACGGTCAACTTTCAGTTGCCAACACTCGAGCTGGGGTATTGTTAGGGCGCTATTACACAAGGCAACACTGCTGCAACAAGTTCCCTGCGCCACTGATTGCTGACCAGTTCTACTGTGAAGCAACTTCTCCACCACTGTTGAGCATCCACACTCAACTCATGTTAGTTAGTTGAGAAAANACCAGTTCTACTGTGAAGCAACTTCTCCACCACTGTTGAGCATCCACACTCAACTCATGTTAGTTAGTTGAGAAAATGTCACCACGTAATGAGGAACTATTACTTCTTGCCTTGCTTATTAAAAAAAAAGGAGGCACCGGGCAAGAAGAAGGATGGATGTACATCCCATGTTATCTGTAAGAATGGAGAAAGATCTTCAATACAGCTTTGTAAGGACAAGAGCAAATTTTTCAATTACTTCCGGTTGTCTAAACTGTCATTTGATGAACTATCAATCATTGTTAGATACGTTTGCAAGGTAATCTGGAAATGTGTAAAACCAGAATCTTCCCTGAATTAACTGAAAAATTCTGGCTAGAAAAAGTTGTTGAGTTATTTGACAAAACTGACTTCCCACATTGCATGGCAGCTCTAGATGAGAAACACATTCGAACCATAAAGCCTGATGTGATTGGCGACCTCTATTGTAATTATAAGGACTTCTTCTCTATCCTACTAATGGCTTTGTTCGATGCATCATACAAGTTTGTGTGTGTCAGTCGATATTTGGGTGTATGGAAAGTCATCGGACACCAAAATGTTCAAAGACAGTGCATTTTATAGGAGAATTCACCATGGAACATTAAAGATTCCTCCACCACAGAGGTCATTCACAGGACTGTACAAGGCGGTACCTTTTGTATTTGTGGCCAATGAATGTTTTACACTTTTTACAAGTATACTCAGGTTATATGCAGGAAAATGTCTTACTCTAAAGAAGCGTATACATATTTAATTACAGATTTTTCCGAGCATGCAGTACTCTGCACATTTAGTATTAATACAAAACTTTGATATAGGCTGTTCATGGTAAAATAGGCCCTTTTGTAAAACAGCAAACCACACCTTGTCAACACAACGAACTAATTGAGGTTACCTGACTTTCAGCAATCTGGAGTGTGTGCATAAGGGCAGTGGCACGTGCCACTAGTTGCTAGTGTAATAGACTGCATACGTAACAATGCCCCAGTTCGAGTGTTGGCAACTAAAAGTTGCCTGTGCAGTTGCTCGAGCTGTCAACTGTCGGGCAACTTTTGCCGGCCAGGCAACTGCAGTTGCTTCGTGTAATGGTTTTTACTTGAACAAATGCTTCTCATGATTTCTGTCCACTAGTCGCACTGTCCTACTGGTTGCCAGTTGACTGATACATTCACTAAAACCGTGAATTTCAGTGTTTTCTGTAAATTAGTAAATAAGATTGTGTTCTGCTAATGTAGTACTTAAACTATTTAACAAGGTTGAAAACTCTGGTGTTTCTCTTGTAAACTAGTAAAGAAATTTCTTGGAATCCGATCACGTCTCCATTTTTATTTCATCTTTTATTTCCAAGAACCGCATTTCAAGTGTGCTGGCCATATTTATAGAACTTTCATTAAATTTCTTTTAGAAATTTTGCAGTGTACTAGCAGTATTTACGGCTTTTTTGTTTAATTTACTAGCAGTAATTATGGCATTTTCGTTTAGTTTTGTTTCAAAACTTTGCATTTTAGAGTTTATTTGCATGGTGAAAGATTTCATAATTTCTATTAATTGTTATACTATTCATTTTTTAGAATTACTACGTTATGTGGTTTCTTTAGTCGCTCCTTCATTTGTGACATTCTTGGGAGAAGTTATTTCTCTAAGCTCGCGTGATTCATCAATACTTTGTGCCTCACGCAGCCCCGTTTCCTCTCTGGCACCAAGGAATCTCACGCTGTCGCCGACCCCTTCGTGCAACAATGGACTAGGTTCACTAACTGTAACATCGCTGAGCGAGCTACGCAAGAAATACGCCTCGTGTGAGTGTGCGGGATCCATTTTTAACCAACAAAATAAAATAAAAGAAAAGCAACACAAAGAGACCAACACGAGTATGCTTCCTATAGCAACTGCTATATGGCCCCACGTTGGGCACCAATTTTCTCTCTCTGAATACACACTGAAGTAATGTGACGTATGTCAATGTGGCGTTAAATACTATGAGTATATTGCCAAGAACATACACTCAATCAAAATACACAAAACAGAGAAAAACACAAACATTCATACACATTTATTACAAAAGCACAAGGAAATAATAGTGTGAGAAAAAAACTGATGCTGTCCTTAATGAAATGATTCACCTTTTACAACATGTAATTACTGGGGAAGGTTCTCTCCATTAAAATAAACTGATTTGAGCTGGGCGCCGTAAAAACCAAATTAAATACGCTATAGTCCAAGATGTCAAGACTGAAACACAAGATTTTTAATTTAAAATTTAGTTAGCAAAGGCATGATATATGTTTCAACTGAGTAGCGGTTATGATAGAAAAATTGTCAATTTTCGTACAAATGTGTAAGAATCTCTGAACTTAAATTTTTGAATCACAAGTTCACATGTTAGAAATTATGAGATTTAGGCCAATGTACGCCTCACGTGTCAAATCGAACCACAGAGATGGCTGGCGTCCCTTCGCCATGCTGCTGCCGTTGCAGCCGAAGCTTGCCGTAAAAACAATAGAAAATCTACGAATTTTTGCGTTTGAGGGCCTCTTGCATATGTGCCCACGCTTTCACAAGCCTAATTAATGTATCTTTTGGCATTACTAATCTAAAATTTACGACAGCGCAGCATTTCCAAAACTTAATTCTCAGAACCCTAAAACTTACGTCGTGCTGTGATGAAAGGATAGCTGAAAGTCAAAATTGTCAAAGACAAACCCAAAATGTTCTACTGCGACAATAAAATGTACAAGGAGAGTAAAATATGCTACAGTTACTCTTATATCAGAAGGCTTATCAGCTATAACATTTTGCTATATAAAACAAATTAAACTACATTTAACATTTCTATGCAACTAACAGACAATATTCTAATGTTTTAAAATGAAAAATACAGTAATATAATTTAATTAGAAAAGCCTAAAATTCATTAATCTTTCTCAGAAAAAAAAAGGTGGATGAGAAACTTGAAATATAAATTAGCTGGGGCATTTCGTAGCGGATGATGCTTTCGTAGCTATGCCATATCAATACTTGTAACATATTCCTCAGAATCATTTTGACAGGTGGGAGCTAATCCCTCAATTCCAGCAGAGGGTGTGGAAGCGGTGCAGTGACGAGTATCTACACATATGCACACATGCATGTACGCACATGTACACATACACACACAGTAGCAGAGAAGCAAGTGGACTTCACCTCAGCCCGTCCAACATTCCAGTGAACCACTGGTCCCGTTGAAAGCCGAACTTGCCTCCACTGAAGTGGAAGATAGCACGTGTGACGGCAGTCCACCTTGGGCAGAATGGGATAGCGCACAAAACTTTTCTCCGAGTGACAAATGAGTTTGGAGTTCCTTATTTGCTGAGGTGTGTGATGAGGCAACCCTCTGGAATTGAACTAACTGAGTGCTTACTTGTGTGACTGGTTATTTATTATTATATTTGTTTCACCCTCTTTGGGGTACGATGAAACAGTCATTTCTTTGAGTGTTGCTCCTTCCTTTGCACCCAGTACTTCTTCATTCTTTCAGATCTTCTTCTTCTCTCCTCATCTGAGATGATGGGTTTCGACCTTATTTTAGATTTTTCTTGGAACCTTATCCCTTCGCTTTAAATTTTATCTGTACTGTTCTATCAAGTAATGACTTTTCTGTAATTTTTAATTCTCTTAGCTTATTGTCAATTTTTTGGATCCCTAGTTTTATCTCATTCATCTGTGTTAATTTCATATTAATTTAAATCAAGAACTGCATAATATCCGGTTGACTTATAGTCTAGTTGCACGTGTGGGTGGTACAGCAGTAGCTGGTGTATATGTTGTGGTGTTTGCCCCTAATTCTCCTAGATTGATTAGTTGCTTCTACAATTCAGGTTATTGGACCTGTCCCTCTGATGACATTGTGGTGTTTTGCTTCTCAGTGTTCTGTATCCCCTCATTCTCTCCTGCAGGCGTTGTATCCCACTGGAAAATGCCATGCGCTTCCATATTGCTGTTTTTAGGAATGGCTAAAGCACTATACATTCCAAGGAAGTAGATACACAATGTAATTTGATTAAATGGTGACATAAGAAAGAAGTAGGTAACTAGTAACAAAAAATGCATGAAGTTGACTTACATGAACTTGCAGAAATAAAAAAATCATCATGTCAGATATATGCAAAACTAGCAGCCCATGATCACATGGTTTTCAGATTAACTCCTCACATGTGTGACCTAAACTTGGTTGAGTTAGCACAGGCAAAAACGCACAACTAACTCTTTGTTGTTCATTTGTCTGTTTAGTCAATACGGTTGACAAGTTGGCATCCACAAAAGATTAGGCGGGAAGAACAAATTTGAAAGTTAGTTTATAATGCACACCACATGAAATACACATGTCTAAACATCCCGCCCACTTCAAACTAATTAACTGGTAATGGACNGTTTATAATGCACACCACATGAAATACACATGTCTAAACATCCCGCCCACTTCAAACTAATTAACTGGTAATGGAAACAACTTGACTGCAGGATGAGTCAGGACTCCCTGTTGAGTGAGGGCCTGGGCAACATGCACAATGCCATCTGATCCAGGCAGTATCTTGTTGATGTGCCTCAGATGCCAATGGAGGGGTGGAAGGTTGTTATCCCTGACTACGATCAATTCACCAATTTTCAGTGTGTCATTGTTCTTGATCCATTTGTCCCTGGGTTGAAGCTGTTAGAGGTATTCAGTATGCCAGAATTTTCAGAAAGAGCGCTGAATTTGTTGAATTAGTGACCACCTGCTTAATCTGTATGTAGGTTCCTTGGTGAAGTCCTGTTCTCGTAACACTTGAGGATAATCAAGGCACAGATAATTACAGTCAAGGCAGATAAGTCAATTGGGTCACTGGAAAAGGCAGATAAGTCATTTAGGTCACTGGAAAGGGCACAAAGTGGTCTAGAGTTCAGCATGGCTTCAAACTGAGTCAGCATCATGTACATTTCCTCATATGACAGTAGCTGAGTTCCCACAACTTTGCTCAAAAGAGACTTAGCAGATCTGATGCCTGCCTCTCAGAGTCCCCCAAAGTGTGGGGCTGATAGTGGGTTGAAATGCTAAGTTTTTTTTCTCCAGCTAGATTGTCAGTAAAACACTTGTTGGTGTCAGCCAAGAACTCTTTCAGTTTTGACAAGTGTTTATTAGCCCCTAAAAAGTTTGTACCACATTCACTATGCAAATGAGTACACTGTCCATGACGTGCAATGAAACGCCTCAATGCACCAAGAAAGGTGTCAGACAAATCGGAAGCAAGCTCTAAATGCACTGCCTTCATGGCAAAACATACAAAAAGACAATGTATGACCGCAATATGCAAGGTTTCCTTATTCGCACCATAGTAATTGGGATTTGCCCAGCATAATCAACACCAGAGGTGAGGAAGAGCTTAACTTGACACACACTACTGGCTGCAAGGCTTGCCATTGCAGGATTGTGACTTGTNCATAGTAATTGGGATTTGCCCAGCATAATCAACACCAGAGGTGAGGAAGAGCTTAACTTGACACACACTACTGGCTGCAAGGCTTGCCATTGCAGGATTGTGACTTGTCGGATGAGCATGAAAGCAATGAATACACTTACGAAGATGGCCTCGAATCACATTTTGTGTACAAAGTAACCAAAATTCACGTTGCAGTAATGACTGAATTGTACTGGGCTCAGGATCAAGGAAATTTTTACGGAGCTGATCAATTAAAATTTCTGCATGGCGACTGCACTTTGAGAGGCGAATATGATGTTTCTCATCATACACCAGGTCTGAATGATGAAGTCTGCCACCTACACGCAGGATTCCTTCTGCATCAACAGTGAGCAGAGTTGCAGGTCAGCCAATCTTTGCATTTCATCTGCAAATGCTGGTTCATGTAGCATTGATTAGGAGCAGTAAATGCATGCTGCATTCCATCAAGCAAGACTGAGCCTTAAATTGAGTTTAGCCTTGGATGAAGATTTTTAGTAACTCTAATACATATAGCAACAATTCGTTGAACCTTTTTTAACATGCACAATTTTTCAAGTAATTCCAAAAGGCATGACTTTCCTAATATTGCTGACAGGACAAGAGTTCTGCATTCATCATTAACAGTGGGTCTGTTAATGTTAATGACACGATTGCTCTGGAGCCATTTGCTCTTTGATTGATGCAAGCATGATGGTCCAGACCACCAAAGTGGATCGTATGCTAGCTGTCTAGGCATAAGACCTTGGGACGCACAGTTAGCAGGATTATCTTTACATTTTACACGAAGCCACCAGTCCACTGAAGTGCATTCTTGTATACAAGTCACCCGGTTTGCAACAAATGTCTTCCAACCATGAGGGGACGTCTTTATCGTGGAGAGTGCAACTGACGAATCAGACCATACATATATGCTGTCTAACTATAGGACAGGTGTAAGGGTGTCAAGCAGAAAATGTAAACATCTAGAAAGAAAAACAGCAGCACACAACTCCAACTTAGGAAGAGTAACNTAAGGGTGTCAAGCAGAAAATGTAAACATCTAGAAAGAAAAACAGCAGCACACAACTCCAACTTAGGAAGAGTAATTTGCTTCAATGGAGCTACCTTAGTTTTAGCCAACAGCAAATGTGTGGTGATCGTACCAGAGTTAGATACAGCTTAAAGGTACACAACAGCAGCGTAGCCTTTCTCCGAACTGTCAACGAATCCATGCAATTCAAAAGAGGCATCTGAAAAGTTGAGGGTGATGCTACGCTGAATAGAGATGGCTGAACAGCGATGCAACTGTTTGAAATGTGGTCCATTTGGCAATTATATCAGGTGCTCCATTCTACTTGAGCAAGCCAGAGTAACTGAATNTAAGGGTGTCAAGCAGAAAATGTAAACATCTAGAAAGAAAAACAGCAGCACACAACTCCAACTTAGGAAGAGTAACTTGCTTCAATGGAGCTACCTTAGTTTTAGCCAACAGCAAATGTGTGGTGATCGTACCAGAGTTAGATACAGCATAAAGGTACACAACAGCAGCGTAGCCTTTCTCCGAACTGTCAACGAATCCATGCAATTCAAAAGAGGCATCTGAAAAGTTGAGGGTGATGCTACGCTGAATAGAGATGGCTGAACAGCGATGTAACTGTTTGAAATGTGGTCCATTTGGCAATTATATCAGGTGCTCCATTCTACTTGAGCAAGCCAGAGTAACTGAATAAGGTGTTTTGCAAAAATAATGTCAATGGTGCAAGCCATCACAATGGGTCAAAATTCTGGCAATATCAGATAAAATACCTCATTATGTNTAATGTCAATGTTGCAAGCCATCACAATGGGTCAAAATTCTGGCAATATCAGATAAAATACCTCATTATGTGTACACTGGAGGAGTGAGTTGCAAGTTATATGAGAAGGCATCAGTGTTGGAGCTCCAAAATAAGCCTAATACTAGGGCTGAGCCGATACCGGTACAATATATCGAAACCGGCCGATATCGTAATTATTGGAATTGTGCACAATTCATGTTTAAATCGCCAATATTAAAACCGATATTTTGCCCTAAAAATCTAAGATGATGCTGTTTTCAACTTGCCATAATTGAAGTGGCTTAGCTCACTATTTGGTTTTATTAAAATAATCACTATTTTTAAATTGATTTTTACTAAAGTACCCAACTGACTGAGTTTATTTGTAAAGAAAAATTAGGCACGTTTTGCATTATTGTTTACAATACATGTATACAACAAAACAATAGTAGCCACCATTTGCATTTACTGAATTTTATCTATGTAGACAAGCTTGCAGCATGAACAAAACTTGACATTTAATCAATTATAACAATTTAAACAAATTAAATTGTTAATATATAATATTAACAATAGTTAATATTTACAATTACCTCCAAAAATATTTTGTCTTAATTAATACTTTCACGACAAACCGCGAACACGGCGACGCATAAAAACTTATGTAATCTTGTAACGTTGGTTACATGTTGCACATTGCTGCCGCATAGCTGCACTATTCCGACAGTTTTCTTTTTTTTTGTTTGTTTGTTTGTTTGCTGTTGCTGTAGTAATATGACGCCATGCCAGTGCTAGGTTAGGGTATGAACGTGGTGAAATTATTTACGTTTGCCAGCAACAAACAAATAATATAACTGGAAGAAAAAGTGACTAGTGGAAGTTTTTTACTGTAAGCAATACGCAAGAATGCAAGGCTGTTTACAATATTTGCAAATGTTTGGTTTCGAGAGGCGGTACGTCATCGAGGTCGTATAGTACCACAAACTTAAAATGGTTCCTTGAATGTACGCACCATTTGAAGTGTTATGTTTTTTTTAAGAGTTTCATTGCGTAATTACATGCTTCTGGAGATTATTTTTGTCTTATAAATATGCTTGAGATTAATATGTGGTTCCTAGATTTCTATTCATCATAATAGTTAGGCCTATCACTGAAACAATAAAAACGAAGACAATTAGAATTTGATTTATCTAAATGTTTTAAAAATAAAGTTTTTAATTTTTTTTTTAATGCAAAATTGTTATTAAGGCAGTATTGGTATCGGCAATATCGGAAAAGGCTCAAAAACCATATCGGCTCACCTCNAATGACATGCTTCTGGAGATTATTTTTGTCTTATAAATATGCTTGAGATTAATATGTGGTTCCTAGATTTCTATTTATCATAATAGTTAGGCCTATCACTGAAACAATAAAAACGAAGACAATTAGAATTTGATTTATCTAAATGTTTTAAAAATAAAGTTTTTAATTTTTTTTTAAATGCAAAATTGTTATTAAGGCAGTATTGGTATCGGCAATATCGGAAAAGGCTCAAAAACCATATCGGCTCACCTCTACCTAATACCATGAGGCAATACCTTTAGCACTGGTAAGCGGGGTGTGAGCAAGTCCATGAAATGGAATTGATAGTTTTTGGCACTTTATACCTAATTGAGACAGGCATGACTAGGTAATGAAATTGGCTTGACTGCCAGAGTCGAGCAGAACTCTTACAGGCTGGTAGTTTCCACAAACATCCTGAACATAAACAACAGATGTGGATAACATTACAGCAGATGGCTGTGAATCTTTGGAAAAGGAAGACCAAACACTAGTGATGCTGTCGCACTACATCCTGCGCTGACTGCACCACTGTGGTACTTGGCAGCATCATGTTAACGAGCGTAACAAAATCGACAAAATTTGGTCAACGGGAAAGTCTTTACTTGGCGAGCAGCTTGTAGGGAGTTTATACATAATCGTTTGTCCTCTATCATTGAAAAATGTGCCCGAGGGTCCTTTTGCACAAATTCAGAGCATCTGTGGATGGTATGATCACCCTTAACAAAGAAACTACGCGATGAAATACGATGCTGCTCAGGTGCCTTGCGAGTATTAATTGATTTAGGCTCGCTATACTTCTGAGATGTACTAACCATGACTTCATTCGACGTGCAGTGTTTTTCAAGAAAATTTGTAAAGTCCCTCAACTTAGGGATGACAAGTTAATGTTTTCTTAATGTCTGGTCCATGCATTTTCCAACAAACATGGCAGCAACATATCCCATATCTACTGGCAGGTTCAAAGCCTTCAAAGCAGCTACATTTTCAATGATAGCAGATAACAAGCTTTGCAAGGATTGGACTGAATCAGTAGTAGCCACAGGAGTTTGCAAAAATGAGTCTTGTATATGATTTGCCATGATGACCCATTTGTTATCATACCATGTAGGCAACAGATTCCAAGCAATGCCAAAAATATCAGAGATGATTAGAAGCGACTGAATAAGAGATAATGGTACTCCAGAAAACGAAGATTTTAAGTAAGGGAAATGCTTCACATTACTAAGATCCTCGTTATCTTTAATCAAGATGGTAAACAAATTGGAATAATTTAACCAACCTTTGACTTGCCCAGAAAATGGGGGGAGCTTGATGACTGGAAGGGCGACTCGAGCATGCAACTGGGTAGTTGTTCACTGTTCTGATGAAACTGATAACTGCTTTAGCGACTTCGTTAACACAAAACCTTATAATAACCATCATTGAACCTTTCAAGCCGCTTGCTGTGTTCAACCTTGTTGAAAGATGTGTCCCTATCACCATGTGCTTCAATTAGAAGACAATCATCCTTGTAACTTGTTTTGATGAACGGCAGATCTCGGCAGGTGGCTTGGAACAACAGTTGTTGTGAGGGGTCATTGAGGTCCTGATCTGCTAATAGGGAGACTCTGTGCAGACAATTTTCAGCTCGTTGCAGTAGCAAGTGTGCTGTAGTTATTGCTGCCATTGTTCGTGCTGAGTTTTGGGACTTCATAAAACTTTAACAACATATATCACAGTANCGGGACTTCATAAAACTTTAACAACATATATCACAGTAGTTTCCAACGATAAATAAACGTGACTTCACAACACATGGCAAAGTTCACATACGTATGCAAGCAATTCACTTTGACCTTTCTCCGGGTACAGCCCGGAACGGTGTCGCCCCAGGCTAAACCCTCCTTAAGAAGTGGTGCCTTTAGGGAGATCAACCCAAAGAGTTGAGGGTTAAATGAAGAAAGAAAGATGCCTTTGAATTGTAAACATTGAGCATTCAAGAGCTGGGCTAGTATGGCATAAAAAAAAACTCATCAGTGCTTGCTCAGAGGTCGGCACTGCTGGCAGTTTTGAGAGCATATAAAACTGTCCCGAATGAGCCANCTGTGCAGACAATTTTCAGCTCGTTGCAGTAGCAAGTGTGCTGTAGTTATTGCTGCCATTGTTCGTGCTGAGTTTTGGGACTTCATAAAACTTTAACAACATATATCACAGTAGTTTCCAACGATAAATAAACGTGACTTCACAACACATGGCAAAGTTCACATACGTATGCAAGCAATTCACTTTGACCTTTCTCGGGGTACAGCCCGGAACGGTGTCGCCCCAAGCTAAACCCTCCTTAAGAAGTGGTGCCTTTAGGGAGATCAACCCAAAGAGTTGAGGGTTAAATGAAGAAAGAAAGATGCCTTTGAATTGTAAACATTGAGCATTCAAGAGCTGGGCTAGTATGGCATAAAAAGAAACTCATCAGTGCTTGCTCAGAGGTCGGCACTGCTGGCAGTTTTGAGAGCATATAAAACTGTCCCGAATGAGCCACTTCCAGTACTGGCAGGAGTCTTGCCTGTGGATTTGCTGGTGCGGGAATGTAGACTCATAGCTGAAAGAGCAAGAATGGGAAGAGTATCCAGACAAGAAAAGATGGAGATCAGGCAAGACACCTTAGAAGAATGGCAGCAGAGATGGGACAACTCTGAAATGAAAAGGAAGAGTAACACATGGTACCATGTATGAAGACAAGAATGAAAAAGAAATGGCTGACTAAGAATCATAATAGTGTGCAGCTGTACACTGGTCAAGGAAATTGCAAGGCCAAGTTGCACAGATTTGGGTTGGTCACCACTCCATTAAACGATGTATGTGGAGTTGATGACACATTGCAACATGTATTAATGGAGTGCATTAATATTGATGATATAAGAATGTGACTTCAGAGGGTGACCAATCGGAGAGGATTGCAATTGGATTAAGGAAGAGTAATGGCTGATGAAGACCTACATCAGTTATGGAATGGTTTCGCTACAAAAGTAGGCAAGAGATTAGAAGAGTTATGTATGACCAGTGGCAGCAGGAAAATTCCGATGACCAATGAGGGGGTATTTGGGTAAAAATTTCTAAGAAAGAAGTTGGAATACTTCTGATTGGAATGTATGAAATCAAGAGGATAGAAGGCAGTTGAAGATCAGAAGAGGAGAAAGTACAGTGCACTGTCTTTCTCACCTGAGTACAGTTGCAGTGCGGGAGGATGGAGGGTGTGCCGGCCTTCGGGCCATAAAACCTGATCTTCAAAAACACTTCCAAAATCAAGTGAAATTTATCGAGCGTGAAAGGTCGTAGGTCGAAATACATAACTGTTCATCAAGCCACAATGTCACTGCGCACCACGCATGAACGATAAACAAAAATAACGAGCAGCAAAAAAACACACAGAAACACAGAATGCTTATGATCCTGCCCAGAGGACCAAAATGTCAGGGCACGGGACGACCGGAATGGACTGTATATAATGTATAGTTCATTACGGCGATGTTAAAATGATTGCGCACAATGAAACAACATANCGACCGGAATGGACTGTATATAATGTATAGTTCATTACGGCGATGTTAAAATGATTGCGCACAATGAAACAACATAATGCGCACAATCAACTCTTTGTTGTTCATTTGTCTGCTTAGTCAATATGGTGGACAAGATAACGTCCACAAAAGATTGGGCAGAAAGAACAAATTTGAAAGTTTGTCTACAATGTACACCACACAAAATACACACATCTAACCGGGTACTTTACTTTTACGACTTAAATTGACAGATGGAAGATCTTTCTTGTATTGGTACTATAATCAGTGCACTTGCACACCGGAGTTGCAAGACATGCTGCTCAAAAATTTTCAACCAAGCCCAAATTGCCACTAGTTGCAGCGAACCCCTGTCTGCACCTCACACATGTATGGTACCAACTCAAGGTCNGACCGGAATGGACTGTATATAATGTATAGTTCATTACGGCGATGTTAAAATGATTGCGCACAATGAAACAACATATGCCAACAACATAATGCGCACAATCAACTCTTTGTTGTTCATTTGTCTGCTTAGTCAAACCAGGTACTTTACTTTTACGACTTAAATTGGCAGATGGAAGATCTTTCTTGTATTGGTACTATAATCAGTGCACTTGCACACTGGAGTTGCAAGACATGCTGCTCAAACCAAGCCCAAATTGCCACTAGTTGCAGCGAACCCCTGTCTGCACCTCACACATGTATGGTACCAACTCAAGGTCATGCTCATATCATAGTTATATACCAGATTTAAGGACATCACATTTATTTCAATTATGCTATTATTCACAAAATATTGTCAGAATGGATCATGCTCTAAATATTACATGGCAGTTTCCATCCTAGTATTTCATATCACACCCTGATTTAAAAAAAAATAATTAAGCTCTCAAAGATTTATGAGCAGATAACAGGAAAAGTGGCCATGGAAACAAGAGTTTAGTTGCTAGTTCCTGCAGACAAGGAGTCTAATGTGGAAGATGACTTGGAACAACCATTTTGAAATAGTAAAGGTTTTTGCTCCAGAGAGTGGTCTGTTACAACTATGTCACCTCTTATTCTATTTGTGTCCTACATGGGGAAGAGGAAGAGAGTACACAAAATGGCACTTGCAACTCTCTTCTGCATACCTTTCATGGTAGCAAAGCTGAACCACACAATATAATACAGTTACGGTTTGGCTTCACACACTTATGTTGCATTACTGGGTTATAGCTTATTTCAGTTGTTTTGGGAAACTTAATGAAAATACAAATGTACATCTCTGGCAATATAAATTGTACTGTAAAAAAAAATTCCGAATAATTATAATGTAATTATTGCAACATCATTTTTAAATCACCATTAAATTGTTGCTGTTCCACAACTACCAGATAATGTGTGGATAAAATTTGGCAATAACATTTAAAAGCATTTGTAAAATGTTAACGTGCTATAATAAGAAATATGTAGTTACTTCATTGAAAAGAAAGTTATGGCACACAAATAGAAACTTCAACATGGCAGATGAGACCAAGCCTTAAAAACAACATATACATAGATGGCTTACTCAGGATTTTAACCTGAAGTCTTCTGGTCCAGACACCTTTGAAACCTTGACTATGAAGATTGCCTATTCTTTTGTTGTGTAGTTTGTTCAAAGATTTACAATATTAGTTGGTAAAGGCCACTGAGAGTAGTCTAGTAAATTATTTACACTTTCATTATACCAATTTTCATTTGGCTTGCTTCTGAAGAGATTTTTTTTAACACACACATCCAAATACAGGCGGATCTTTGCATTTATGGAAAATAGAAAAAAATTAGTAATTATTTCTACTTCTATCGATTTATGAAAGTCACAGGCAATTTCATATAATGGCTCATATCCAAAAAAAATATATATTTACATTATTATTGAATATTTCCTATTTCAAATAAAATTATGTAGCCAATGACCTCACCTGTACAGTCTTATTATTTTCACAGTCAACACTAGAAGAGATTGACATGCGCTTCTTTTTGCGTTTCCGGTGTGAGCTTTTGAGATGCATCTGATCCTTCTCCAATGTATAGTCCAACAATGAGCGCAGTTCAACATCACAGTGCTGGAACTCCATTCCAAGTGCTACCCCTCCCTACAAGTAGCCGTAGATCAATCAGCCAAGTGTTAGCATTCTAAGGGCATGTACTCACTAGCATTCATCTGCCTGCATACAAAAGGGCAACTGTATGCAAGGTGTGCGTAAAATATGTGTGGTCTGTAGGTACAATGTTTATCAGCTTGCATACAATTCACAGACAGTTGTATGTGTTTTTTTGTTTCCTGGCTGCAATGGAAAACATTGGTGTATGCTAGCGTGATAAAGAGAGAGAGAGATAAAAAATGTGCTCCGACTGATCTTGGTGTTCCTGCCTACTATCAATCCTACACTCCACACTACAGGCCGTTGTGTGGTAGCTCTTGTATCCCATGTGTCAGTTTTACAATAATGCAATTTGGTTGCTGAGTTGGTTTCAATTGCCACTAGCTAGAAAGTACAAGATACTCTTCAAATTACCGAGGGATTTAACATGCAAAGAATATAAGGACGGAAATAAAATATAATACCACACAACTTGCAAAGCTGTACAGTTTGAGTCCGACAGAGNTTGTATGTGTTTTTTTGTTTCCTGGCTGCAATGGAAAACATTGGTGTATGCTAGCGTGATAAAGAGAGAGAGAGAGATAAAAAATGTGCTCCGACTGATCTTGGTGTTCCTGCCTACTATCAATCCTACACTCCACACTACAGGCCGTTGTGTGGTAGCTCTTGTATCCCATGTGTCAGTTTTACAATAATGCAATTTGATTGCTGAGTTGGTTTCAATTGCCACTAGCTAGAAAGTACAAGATGCTCTTCAAATTACTGAGGGATTTAACGTGCAAAGAATATAAGGACGGAAATAAAATATAATACCACACAACTTGCAAAGCTGTACAGTTTGAGTCCGACAGAGATGGAAAATAAAGTTCAGTCTATGAAAACCAGTCATCTGGAACACAGGAAGCACGACTGCAGTGTAGATGTTGGGCATGAGACTGTGAGAGACAACTGCTAGTCTACATAAGTTTGTTTACATCCGCATGCACCATACACGGGCCCATGGGCAGATGTACGAGTATGAGGGCAGACGAATGCTAGTGAGTACTTGTCCTAAAGACCTCTGGACAACAGACACACATCAAAAGGATAAAACAGCCAATCCAGTTGCAAATAGCTGATGATACATGAGCAATGCATATGGGTGTAATTGCAATCTACAGATACCCAGCATACCAAATCCATACAAAAAATAAACATGAACATAAAGTAACTTGCTTGACAAAAACAGTATCTTGTTTGGAAACTCCCTCTCTGTCGCTACAGTTGTCCTACGTGTTGACCAGGGCACCAAGATGAGACTGATGCAGTGGTGTGTCTTCCAAGAAGACGCTACAGGAAAGAAGACACTGGCCAAGGATTCTCAGGAATATTGGTGGATTAAGTACTGATGTTTCTAAACAAGACAATGTATTTGTTAAGCAAGTTGCTCAGTGTTAAGAAAGTTATGTTCTGGTTTCTTTTTTGTACACATTTGGTTTTTGGTGCGACTTCTAATCATGGTGGTGGATTATGCCACAAGTACAAGTGTCAATACTCTATTATCAGAAAATTGCATTTAATATGCACAAACAATATGAACAAGACATTGCTTCAAAAATATATAAATTACCCACATTAACACTTAAATTACTTACTTTAACATAAAAATAAACAGACCAAACACTGAACTTGAATAAGTGTGTGTAGCAATACCTAAAACCATAAATTAAAGTGGGTCTGAAAGAGTTAATGTATGGAGGGTACACTGCAGGAAAACAGTATGAAGTCACTTGTATAATTTATGGAATAAATGTTCATTCATTCTATATAAAACACTACCAGAATTACCTGGCGTTGCAAAATAGCTGTTTAAGAGTTCTGCCTATCTGCAGCAACATTGCATGTTCAAGGCCTCAAAATATTTAGGCTCTAAGGCCAACTCTTGTTCATTCACCACTAACTCCATCATCTCTATGCATAAGGTGCTCATGTGGCATGCAGTCTTTTTGTCAGCAACTTGCCTTAACGTGACTTTAAGATATGACCCTATATATTTATGGCACGCTAATAAATAATGTCTGGATACAACTCTTAAGTTTTTGTGTATAAAATTTAGCCGCTAAAAATTATTTTGAAAACAACTGTTTTAGCCATTTTCATGCCCATGAAAAATAATCCCTTGAGTTGAAATGAGAGCGTGAAACTTGTCTTTGGGCACAAAACGTTTCTTAAGTGTTGAATCAGAAGACCCTGTGTTAAAGTCCTTGTGCCCTGTGCTACCTTGGCCATTAAAGCAATCCCACTTGCACTTAATGAACCTAAGAACAGGCTTCGCAGGTGACTATAAAATGTGTGAATTTAGTTTCTGGGAAATGTAGAGGAAAGAAATTTTGGATTGAGGAAAAATATANCAGGTGACTATAAAATGTGTGAATTTAGTTTCTGGGAAATGTAGAGGAAAGAAATTTTGGATTGAGGAAAAATATAGTGTAACAAATTAAAAGAAAATATTACCGGCAGTGAAAAATTATGAATTCAAAGTAGATTTAAATTGTTTACTGCAATGAATGTTTAACTCTTTTCATTAGAATTTTGTAAGGAGTGTTACGAAGCACATGCGAACAGGCTGTAGACACTACTAGGGTGGACCTCTGCATTCTCTAAAAGTCACACAGAGCATAAAAGAGGCAAAAGGTCTGCTTCCATTACTTAGTAATTAAAAATAACTCCACGGTATGCCGAAAATTATTAGGAAATTAAAATGTTAGGTTTATTAATATATTTTACATGTCAGGAATTTAATCTACCCTGGCGCTGTACCCAGGAGCTTCTTGTAGTTTAGATGCCGAAGGATATATATTTCCCCGAGGACAAGACAAGTACCAAAAGAAGTATGACAATTAAAACTAATAAGTGGGGAACCTGCTCCACTACACTGCTTCCGTGGTGAATCCGTGGCCCTTCTATCTGAACTGTGCCCGAGGTGATTCGGGAATTCAACCTTGATGACGAGGAAGTTGTTTTGCAATGATCCTAGTGAACATGAGCATGTATATTCTGTAACTATCATATCCCCACTCCTCTGTGTTACTATACTGCACTCAGAAGAACCTGTAACTGATGTAAAATGTGTCCCCTGCTGTTTGCCATAGGTGGGCATCACTTTGAGCACCTGTTGTAAAATGTCTTTGAAAACCTTATAAATGTAGTAATAGTGTATCATGTAATAAACAATAACAAANTGAGCACCTGTTGTAAAATGTCTTTGAAAACCTTATAAATGTAGTAATAGTGTATCATGTAATAAACAATAACAAATTTAACCCTAAGCAAAGTAAATAAAATGACACCCACGTACATGATCCAATCAAGTTTGACTACATACAAGGTATTGAACTCTTTTCTCACAGAGGGGGCTAATGTAACAAGGCAACCCTTTTTGTACATTTGAACATAGTAATTAATAATCCATATTGCAATTTTAGTAAATATTCAGGCCTACAACATTTACAGCAATGTGAGAATGACAAAACCAATTTTTTTCTGACTAGGGATGTTCAGAGTTTGATGATCATTTGCTGATATACGTGAAAATTTGTTTTCTTTATCTCTAATAGTATCCAATATTTTTTATCTTATGCTTGTTATTTTCCCATTTTTGAGGGTGAATAACACTATTAATAATTACTTTAGGCCACAAGATATACATATAATTTTAACCTGATTTGTCGTATGGAATCATTTCTCAAACTTTGTAACACAGAACAATAGACTGTTAATCACCTATCTCTTTATCCACCTACGTTATAATCTCCACAATNTATCACCTATCTCTTTATCCACCTATGTTATAATCTCCACAATGAATGCACGTGTGCATGCACACACACATGCAACACTCCCTTTCCCATGTCAGCATTTCTAGCTCTACTTAGCTCTTCATTCTGAAATAACACCTATATTCGAATTCACCTACCAAGTACCCTTAGCTTAATTTTCCCCTATTATCAAAAGTGCAGTGAAGTCGTAACATTAGTATTTTGATGTTATAATATAAATGAAAGACTAGACTTAGTGATATCTGTATTTACTATGATAATTATCCTATCTTAACATAATCCNAATATAAATGAAAGACTAGACTTAGTGATATCTGTATTTACTATGATAATTATCCTATCTTAACATAATCCTTATTTGTCAATCATTTAACTTATATGTAATAAAGTTATTTTTTTGAATAAGGATTATTCTTCATTACATTTTATTCTTAAAGGAAATTATTATGCTGTAATATTAATCTGCCTTACTTAGTCTTGTGGTTGTCATTTAGATGTATTTTGATTTGTTAATTAGTGTCATTTTGAGGCACAGAAATTTGGTTATGTCTGTAATGGCCCACAGCACAATTTTTATCTGTGAATTTAATTGGATTTACGCTACTCTTCACATTGCAAATTTCCATTTTTATCTTAGTGTTACAGTGTTCAGTTGTAGTATTTTCATAATCTTTTAATGAATTTCAAGGACTACTGGCTTAATTCTGGCGTCTGAAAGATGTGTTGGGTCACCGTTTCACAGAGATGATTTAAAGTTGCACTTTATATTAATATAATTCAGCTTAATTTCTCTGAAAGACGTCAGTTTTTCCATTGGAAAGAACGGGCAATTTGAGAACATGCACCAATAAACTCAAATTAATATTTTTAGTATTCCAGAATAAATAAAGTAAGTGTCTGGCAGTATTCCACTGTGACATTGTGGGTGCCACCTGACAAACGACAATCAAAGCACCAGCTCGTCTAGTTCCGTAAGTTTTTTTTTGTAAATCAAAGTGCCATCATGAAAACAAATAAAATGAATTTAATACAGCA
>NQII01001365.1:483661-512200 GCA_002778355.1 Clitarchus hookeri
GGGAATTCTGGGTGAAATGGTCAAGGACAAGTCAACAAGGGTCCCTGGCAGTGAATTTAAACTGAGATAATGTATCTTTTCCATGGTACCCAGACATGTTATAACGTAATTATCTAACACAAAACAGTTCACTAAAAACTACAAAACTAAGGGTTTTTTCAGATATCACTATTAATAAGAAAATTGTTAATCACATACTTACATCAGATGAAACAGTGGTGAACCCTTGAACCCGCTGGAAATAGTAAATGGTGATGCTGCCAAACTGAGTGCACTTCTTCTTCAGGCTTATGTCTGCACTGCCATCTTGGCAGCTTGTATGCACACTGCTTAGCGAGAAATGGCCACAGCACTCCTCAACTAAATCAACTTCTCTCATGCCTGCAGCTGGGCTTACACAACACTGCTTAGCATTCCCAAGATAAACAACATCCCTGAAACCGCTGAACATACTGCTTTCAGACNTGGGCTTACACAACACTGCTTAGCATTCCCAAGATAAACAACATCCCTGAAACCGCTGAACATACTGCTTTCAGACATTTCTGGAGTGTTAACGGTGCTTGGACTAAATAATCTGTGTGACTTTATAATGTCTCTAACTGGTGTGAAAAAACTTAGCCCCTTTATTAAATGTTTGGTTAGCTCAATGTCTGGCTCTTCTTCATCACTACCAACTCTTNACTTAGCCCCTTTATTAAATGTTTGGTTAGCTCAATGTCTGGCTCTTCTTCATCACTACCAACTCGTTTCATTACTGAACACAGAAACTTATTATTGGTATTAAAACTGTCCACGATGCCCTGATTACACGACGTAATTTCACCATTTTCTTTGGTTTTAATTTTAAGTCTATAAAGCTTTACAACTGGAGAAGGCATTAGGATCGAGTTTTCTACTACTGAAGCATTCAACATGTGCTCTGCATCAAAGTTATTTCCAATATTTGTTTGATGAACAAAAATATTACTATGCTCTTTTTGTATACCCTCTGTTTTATTACACAAATCCAAAACTGAAGATGGCATTTTGGCCGCATCATCAGCAACTATATTGTCAGCATTGAAAATGTTGGTAACATCTGCAAGATTTAAGGCAACTCTGTTTCCGTCTTCTAATTTTACCTCTGATTCATGTGATTTCAAAACTGAAGGAGGCCATACCAAACTATCATTGTTGAATACCACAGAAACATTGGTATCATCATCTTTTAATTTCACTTCCTCTTCACATAAATCCAACACCAATGAAGGCTGTACCACAGCATCTTCAGTTATTTTTTCTTTGAACTTACTGCCAGCATGAAAATAGTCTGTAATGCCTGTAGGAAGAAAGGTAAATTCATTTAACTTTTCTGAACCTCTGAAATTTTCATGTGATTCCAAAACTAAAGGAGGCCAAACTGAAGCACTGCCAACTATTGCAGCATTTGAAGTGAAATCAAAACCACACTCATTTTCAACACCTAAATGATCATCAGTTTCCTTTTCTGGTTCCATCTTTAATTCACATGATTCCAACACTGACAAAGGTTGTACCTTAGAATTTTCCAGTGTTACTGCATTTAACTTACTGTCTGCATCAATAATGTTTATACTGCCCATAACATGTAAAGTAACTTTGTTTTTCTCTTCCAGTTTCATTTGAGTTTCACGTGATTCCAGAATTTGAGGCCATACCGATGCATTACCAATGATAGGATCTATTTTGCCCCTACATGAATACATTGTACAATCATCATTTGATATTACACTCACTTCACGTGATTCTGACACTAATAATGGCTGTACCTCAGCATCTTTAGCTATTACTGAATTCAAATCACTTTCAGCTTCAAAGAACTTTTTAATGCCTGTAAGACATGTGTCATTTTTTTCTTCTGATTTCATTTTTATTGCACATGATTTCAAAACTGAACGATGCCATACCAAAGTATCATCAACTGCTGAAGCATTCAACATAAAACCAACACCAATTTCATTTTTGACACCTGAACAAATGTCAACTTCCTCTTCTGTTTCAATCTTCAATCCACGTGATCCCAACACGGACGAAGGTTGTACTACATCTTCTGGCATGCTTGCATTTAACTTATCAGCATCACAAATGTTGGCAATGCCTGCAATACTTATGAAAACTTCACTCTCCCGTCCTGGTTTCATTTCTAGTTCACGTGATTCTGAAACTGAAGGAGACTGTACCAAAGCTTCATCAGTTATGACAGAATCAATTTCATTTCTCATGTTTGTCATACATGAATAAGCACCATTATTGTCTTTCGATTTCATCTTCACTTCACATGATTCTGTCACAAATAATGGCTGTGCCATAGCATCTTCAGCTGTTATTGCATGAANTCATTTTTGACACCTGAACAAATGTCAACTTCCTCTTCTGTTTCAATCTTCAATCCACGTGATCCCAACACGGACAAAGGTTGTACTACATCTTCTGGCATGCTTGCATTTAACTTATCAGCATCACAAATGTTGGCAATGCCTGCAATACGTATGAAAACTTCACTCTCCCGTCCTGGTTTCATTTCTAGTTCACGTGATTCTGAAACTGAAGGAGACTGTACCAAANTATGAAAACTTCACTCTCCCGTCCTGGTTTCATTTCTAGTTCACGTGATTCTGAAACTGAAGGAGACTGTACCAAAGCTTCATCAGTTATGACAGAATCAATTTCATTTCTCATGTTTGTCATACATGAATAAGCACCATTATTGTCTTTCGATTTCATCTTCACTTCACATGATTCTGTCACAAATAATGGCTGTGCCATAGCATCTTCAGCTGTTATTGCATGAAACTTATTATGAACACTTACCTCTTTTAACTTAATTTCTTTTTTATGTGAATCCAAAACTGAAGTTTCTGATACAGGCTGCACCACAGCATCTTCAACTATCATTACATTCAACATACTGTCAACACTGAAGACATTTGCAGGACCTTTAAGACACACAGTCTGCTCATTTTCCTCTTTGTTTTTTATTTCTGCTCCATCTGATTCCAAAACTGAAGTAGGCCTTATCAAAGGATCATTAGCTACTGAAGCCACCGACTCTTGGTTGGTGAAAGAGCTAAGAGTCCTCGAGTGGCATGATGAAACTTGGTTATTAGTACTTAATGTCAGATCCACCTCATAAGATTCAAAATAAGGGTCAGGTACCATCACTGAGTCGGATGTTGTCACAAACGACAAACTCTGACTGGCTTCGTGGGCTTGAAAAGTCTCCGAAGTTCCTCTGAGGCATTGGAAACTTACATCATCCTCTTCACCAACACTCGTCGTAATTTCCATGACATGTGCAACTTCGAATGGAAAACAATTTGTCCTGGAGAAATCATTTTTCTGAGAAATGTATGAACTAGTCAATTCATGACATGCACAACAATTATCAGAACATTTCCCTGCATCTTTAAAAACTTCATTTGTTGCCAAACATGATAAATGATTAATATCTGAGGAGCTTGTAGCTTTAGATAAACTTTCAGCAGCACTCATNCATTTGTTGCCAAACATGATAAATGATTAATATCTGAGGAGCTTGTAGCTTTAGATAAACTTTCAGCAGCACTCATTGGTACGTAACCACAGGAATCCTTTACAGTAACAGGCAATCTTTTCTGACAACCTGACTCCTCACAAGGTGCATCATTTCTACTGGGTGCCACACTTGCTTCNCAGTAACAGGCAATCTTTTCTGACAACCTGACTCCTCACAAGGTGCATCATTTCTACTGGGTGCCACACTTGCTTCACAAGAAATTTCATCAAGGCATGTTTTGACATAGAGATTGCTACTGTTGAGACAATCACCACAACTTTCAGTCTCAGGAATGATTTCAGTGTTGCTTATGACTCCTTGAGTACAGCTAAAACTATCTTCAGAAGAGACACAATCTGCAATGGTCACAATCTCGGCAATGTCCAACACCTCACAATGCAGACTCTGAACACTGAAATATGGACTTGCATCAGAGCCACATCTGACCTCAATAAATGATTCAACTGCTGTGCCTTTAGGGAGAAAATCCTCGGTTTGTGCAAAATGAGGTGGGTTTCTCGATTCCATGGCTTGTGAAATCATCATCCACTGTAGTTTGCACAACTTGAGACTAATTTGTACAATATTATTTGGTAAGAAGTTAACTTACTTCAAAATAATTTTTTAGAGAAGGCCTGTATCATAGTCCTTGCACGATCAGCCATTTGTAAATCCTGTATAACAAACAGAAACGCTTACATAAAAATTGGAGTAAATTATTTCCATTTTTCTTATTGTACAACAAGAATCTCTCAACTAGAAAAACGTTACATGCCATATATTTAAATAGTTTAATACTATTAAGATTGAAAATAATTATGTACGTACATCAAATATAGCTTGAAACCATTTCTGGTTACTAGCTAATCTACCAATGTCAAATCCTCTGACTTGATCTCAGGATTTGGTGTAAGACTCTTCCCATAAGAATACTCACACAAGTAGTGGGTAATGGGTACTACCACTGCACAATAAGTTTTTTTTAGTATTCCTAGTTCCTCCCTGTATTCCTTCCACATCACTGCTCCATTCCCATCTAAACCACTCTTTTGACTGACTGCTGATAAGTCTGTTCATCGGGTAGGGCAGCCAACATTGCTTAATACGANCCATCTAAACCACTCTTTTGACTGACTGCTGATAAGTCTGTTCATCGGGTAGGGCAGCCAACATTGCTTAATACGAGTCCCAATCACAATTGTATAAGATAATAATGATATGCCACCACGATGGTCACCACAATGTAAAAGATAACGTGTAGTGCTAGACCGTGTAGGGGACCTATTTTGGAAAGAAAGATGAGAATGTAAGAATATTGTGGTGTGNGAGTCGAAATATACCACTTTCTGGAGTTTTTTTTATTATTTTCAGAAAAGCCCCTAAACTAGAAAATTACCGATAACGTGTAGTGCTAGACCGTGTAGGGGACCTATTTTGGAAAGAAAGATGAGAATGTAAGAATATTGTGGTGTGGATAATTTTTAGTTTACCTTTCAGCATGCATTAAAGGCAACACTCGTACAATTACGTTCCTTAAAACATAGACACAACCCTGACAAGACATAGGCCTATGCACTTACAAGTACTGAAACATAGAAGACTTCAAAGACAAATCACAGGTAAGGTGGCTGTTGGCTACACTAACTACACCACTGTTTGAGTTTACTGCATATATTTACTCAAATAATTACCAAATGAAGAAAATTGAAATTTACCAAAATCATTGTGCTGACTCAGGACTAAACAAATAAAAGTTACAGATGTTAAAAATTCTAAATTTTTTTTCAGCAATAAATTGGAGTCGTATTACTTCGGAAAACCACCATCCTTACAAAATTTATTCAAGGGCACTTGCCTACCGGCTGGCAGCTGCAAAATTTAAATAGGAAATCTCATGTTAAGGAAAATTAGCCTCAGTGCATTAATTTTAAATATAGGCATTTCAACCAAAATGTATTCTTCACTAATTTTTTAGGAGAGGTTCCCTACAGAGGCAAGGCTTCCATTATATGTATAGCCCGATTGCAAGGAATTTTCAAAATTTTTATTTAACACAACAGGTACATAACTGCCTATTATAATAGATGCATTATAGACTATTTGGCTAGATGTCAAATTTACAGAAAACCTTTATTTAATGTTTTGTTTTGACCTATTTTTCTTGTAATGTTTATATTTTAACGTAATTTTGTTAATCGTCCCTCATAAATTATTTTTAATTTTTTTTTACTAACGTAATTTTAATGGTAATTTTTCAATCACCCATCCATTTGATTAGGAATAGGATTTTCAGTACTCATAACCTAAATACTTAAATATTACTTTTTATAGAAATTTTTATGTTGTAAATTTCTTTTAATAATTTTTGGATTGTAATTAATTTTTTTTCAGTTTTATTTTACTTGTATTTTGTTTACTTGTGTTTTATATCTTGTGAGTTATAAGTTTTCTTTCTCAATTTTTCCGTAAGTGTTTTTCTTTCTTAGTGCTAGATAGGCATGAAGTTACTGGAAGTCCTGCTTCTGGTAGGACCTTTGACATAAGGTGGACGAGATATTTTCGCTGAGATTCACGCTTTTTAAATCCCCAGCAACAACCTAAATTAGGTTATAATTGTTGGTCCTAGAAGTTAGTATTANTTTTTTTTACTAACGTAATTTTAATGGTAATTTTTCAATCACCCATCCATTTGATTAGGAATAGGATTTTCAGTACTCATAACCTAAATACTTAAATATTACTTTTTATAGAAATTTTTATGTTGTAAATTTCTTTTAATAATTTTTGGATTGTAATTAATTTTTTTTCAGTTTTATTTTACTTGTGNAAATTTTTATGTTGTAAATTTCTTTTAATAATTTTTGGATTGTAATTAATTTTTTTTCAGTTTTATTTTACTTGTGTTTTATATCTTGTGAGTTATAAGTTTTCTTTCTCCATTTTTCCGTAAGTGTTTTTCTTTCTTAGTGCTAGATAGGCATGAAGTTACTGGAAGTCCTGCTTCTGGTAGGACCTTTGACATAAGGTGGACGAGATATTTTCCCTGAGATTCACGCTTTTTAAATCCCCAGCAACAACCTAAATTAGGTTATAATTGTTGGTCCTAGAAGTTAGTATTAATAATCAGGATGCCGCACCACATTTCGACTGCTGACCAGCAATATGCACATGGAGTATTAGTCTCTGTGTGAGTGTATCCACCCCCCTCCCCCCAGAGTATCAAACGTAACCAAATAAGGGCATGGCGTGGGCCAAGCACGCTCTTCTCACGCTATCCGAACTGTGTCGTAGTAAAAGATAATCAAACCTTCTAGAACCAAAACTGTTGATGCAGTTCGGAAAGCTTGTATCTTCTAATGCTGACGCTAATAAAAACTATGATTTCTGAAATGGCAAACGGATGCCCGATAAACTAACTACCACTGCTTTTATTTCCAATCCCGATAATATTTTACAGAGCCCTGGTAAACGAAAGAAAATGAACCGCGGCTAGAACCTCGATAATTAATAATATTGCGTCATTACATTATCCACCTCGGTTTGGGAGAGGCAATAGTGAATATTTGATAAGAATTAATAATTGTGAGACAGAGTGTATCTGTCAATATGTTTTAAAAGAGAACTGTACAATAAATTTTCAGTGTATTAAGGAACAAGTAGGCGAAGGGATAGTGTTTCTATATGAAGCAATATTGTAAATAATCAGGCCCAGGATTGTTAATGAACAGCACTAAGCATTTTGCAAAAGGGTATCATGTGAAGTTAATCCAGTGTCGTGGGAATGTTGAATTTCTGGAATGGCGGATACTCTTTGTAAAACATTTAAGAAAATTTTAGTGTTAATGTTAGAGGTTGTGTGTGGTTATTTTCTATTTAGATGGCAGTAAAAAAATTCTACAGTATTTATGAACGTTACATACACACTTTACTGTACTTTATTTCCGAATGTGACTATGGCTGCTTTCCAATCTCACACATAGCCTTGCTACTGATGATCAGAAGAAACGGTTTTAAAATGTGCTCAGAGGATTGGCATGTTAGAAGTTATCATGGTACAGGACTTCTTAATCTGAAGTTCAGGGTCCTAATTCATAAATATTGTAAGGAAGGCTTACATCATTCTGTCCACATTTTGAGACACACCTAACCGATAATTTGTATACAAATATTATGAGGCCTACTATCCTATGAAGAAAATTGCATACACTTGCAGGATGATTTGTTTGCAAATTATCTTGCTATGACTGATAACTTATTACATTTCAAATATCTCTGTTTTCTAGCATAACAATGACTGTTGTATTGTAAAATATTCATGATAAATAAATAAGGTGTTACAAACTTTAAATGTTATTCAGTTACATCCTCTATAACACTACCTATATTGAAAATATACACTCGTAGGGATCTTCTCCCAAACAATTTGTGAAGAATACATTTTGTTTGAAATGCCTATCTTTAAAATTAACACAGAGGCCAAATTTCCTTTACATGGGATTTCCTATTAAAATTTTGCAGCTGCCGGTAGGTGGTAGTGCCCTTTAGGGATCAAATTGAGATAAGAATATATATATTATATATATATAATCAATTATATTGCTCAAGTAATTGACATAATAAATTTAAATTTCTTACTGCTCCAAAATGAAAAATTCTAAATTCCACAAAAGTAATAAAGTTGAAAAATGTAGATTTCCCCCTAAAATTAAAACTTGTTGCAAATTATTTCAATTTACTACAGCTGTTTCTCAGGGTTTCAAAAATAGTGCTCCGGCATTTGTGTCGGTATGCAGAACTCTGGATCATATTCCAAATTTCCAAAATTAATATCTCCAAAAATTGTTCAAAACAAACAAAAAGCAATTGTCTACCAGCCCCTCCTACTGTGAAAAAAGGATGGCGTCAATTATAAAATGAACGTCATCATACCTCACAATGCAATGGCACCACGAGACATGCAGTATTTCTTCCAAGGCATAAACAGGAGATGCTCAAAAATTAATCATCTACAAACCTATGCCGTTTTCTTAAACATGGCTCAGCATCCTGTCCTTTACTTCAACTACTGAGACCAAAATTTCTAGCCCGATTTATGGTGGCGCCAGGGATTTCAACAATCCAATATTCTGGCGTAATTAAACGTGGCAGCCCTATTCCTAAAGGTTTTACCAAAAGCCTCACTTCCGGCAATATGTAAGAAGAATCAAGGCAGGCCTACTCTATCAGGAGAATCTTTAATAACAAAACAACATAACAAATAAACAATAACACAACTTATTTACATGAAGAACCAAATCATTAGTCAACACATTACATTGTATACAAGAGGCAAAACATACAAAGTGTAAATTCAAAGTGCAAATTAATAGTAACAAAAATTAAATAATGAAAAATATATTTGCAAGTAAAAATCATAGTGCAAATCAATAGTGACACACAATTTGAGAGAAGAGATTCTGTTTGTACTGTTGCAGCCATCAAAAACTGACAACTGAAACTCACAGCTCAGTTCACTCACTCAGCAGACACATGAGACTTAAATAAAGGTGCCACAAAAAAAGACAAAAAAATGTTGAATATTTTCCTTCAAGATTTATTTAAGATAATGCAGTTCACATACTTTACACAGCAGAGTCACGAAACAGTTTGCGGTACAACTAGCCAGGCAGATTATGAGAACACATCGCAGAGTTCATTACTTATTTAAGTAATATGCCAGTCACTGCAACTCCGGTCTCACACAACAGACCGGCAGCCGAACTGCCTCTCAAGCAAAGTCCAAGTGGCGAATGTAAAATGGAATGTGGGATCTGGCGCTCCCGTCTCATAACTCTACCGTGCACCACCCCCACCACTCACATCACTGCACCATCAACATACCCAAATAAGGGCATTGCACAGCACTACTCTTTTTCACATGCTTCCATCGCTACCTAAAAAGGCATCAAGCTGTACAAAAAAACTTTCGGACACTGGTGCGAACCCCATGTCACAACCACTTTCCCACGCGAGTCCAAATTGTGCCGAAATAAACAACTGTATTTCCAGAACATACTCTAAAAGAAAGAACACCTACGAACATCCTACAGCACTTATCACTTACTCTGACGCCACTTCAACTATAACTTTAGAAAAAACAAATTCATGACAAATACACATACTAATTCGGCTAAAACGTCTGAAATACTGGAAAAAACCATTACATTCCCTCGCAACACAAAAATAAAATTAACTAAATATTCCTATCAAATCAGTATTAACTGCACCTTTACAACTAAAACAAAAAATTACCGGCCCATTTGATTGGATCAATAAAATAAAATATTCCTTTGCCTACACAATAAATTGGATTAACTCAATGGAGGCAAGTGAAAGGTAAGGTAGGTGAAGTATTACTATGTGCATGTTTAATGTGTTCCCCTTTGAAACCTAACACATTTATGACATTTGACATATGATTCTTTGAATTTCAATCTCATACTGTTCATGAATAGAAATAAAACATTCTTAAAAAAAAATTTGGAGGAGTTGCAGGCAGCTCTAAAACTTGTAGCTTAAATTTCAACACAACAGGTCTGGTGACGTCAAATCTAGGAGACAAAACAGTTCACATATCGAAGCAGGCACTTTCCTATGCGTAGCAAGTGAAACAACCCATGGCGTGATGTAATGAAATAAAAGATTGGGGTAACTAAATCTTCCCTCACATATCAATTCATGAACTATCTGGCATTCTCAGAGGACAAAATACATATATACATTCTACATGCAACAGTCACCCCCTTAACAATGTAGCATGCACAAAACACACTCCAACTCTACAATCATATCACTCATGACATACTAGTTGGGAGCATTAACAAAAAAAAAATATATATATATATATATAAAAAGGAGAAAATAGCTTTATAGTGTGGTGATGGATAGGAAGACTGGGTGACTGAACACACCCAGAAAAATCTTTCACTTTGCTGATATATTTTCACGGGCATAAACACTTTTTTTTTTTAAATTCTTCACTCAAAATATTTTACATTGACAAAAATATACAGAAATATATTACTCTTCCCCCTCATTTACACTGTTATATAAAATTACCTCATATTAAAACATAAAAAGACCCAATATAAAAGTGTGCCATTACACAGTATGGTAAAGCATAATATAAAAAACTAGCAGATTGAACAATAAAGTTTTGGCTATATAAAAAATTTTAAACAGAGGTTACCAAAATTCCAGCTACTTTAAAAGTTACAATTTTCCCATATTTCTTTGCATATTATAACTGAATCACAACCTACTTGTAAGAATGAGAATGATTTTACACAATATGTAAATTAATATGAAAAACATTACTTAACTTTCAGGTTATAACATTAATTTTCCCTTTAACAAAATTACATTATTAAACATTCCATCGTGTGACCTCCCTCAAGAGTCCACCGGCCTTCCTGTTTGTGAAGGGTTTTTTTCCTCCTGTGTCAAGAATTTATCAGGCCGCCCAAGGACCTGAAATGGCTTAACGACTGCTATCAATTGATAACAACCGGGACCGAATATTTAACATGCCCTCTGAAGCCCGGAAGTGCTCAGATGTTATGCCACTAAACTGTCACCCATTCAAATGTGTGCCGTTGGGAACGTTGCTTAACTTTGGTGATTGATTAAGATCCCTCAGCCAAGCGCAAAAAGTAGTACCTAGGTACACTTATTTCTAAAGCTACAACTTGATCAAACTCACGTTTTGATTTTCATATATTTACGCTGGAAAGCGGAAATGTGGTAACTACGCGATAGTTGCACAGATACACTCCAAAAACAATACCCTACTTCTTAGNAGCGGAAATGTGGTAACTACGCGATAGTTGCACAGATACACTCCAAAAACAATACCCTACTTCTTAGCTATCGGGGAAAAAATATTTCCTTCCTTTTGGGTTGCCATAATCAGTTAAAAACCTAGGCCAACATAGCATAATTTTATAATTCTGTTTTCACATAAATGAACGGTCTTTTCCAAATTTATTTATTTGTGTATCACTGTAAAACTCATTGTACCCAGGCGAAGCCGGACCGGTTCGCTAGTCACACACAAATTAATGACATAGTGCATTGAAGTTTAGACAGTAGGTCCTACTCTTTCGCCTTAATATAGTGCTATTGTAAATCTCCATAAAACTGCATCAAGCATACATACTCCCCATAGAAAATACACACGTTGACAGTCAAACCAAATAAACATCTTAGTCTGCTACTTCAGGTGTCTTGTAGGGCTGCAGATGTGTGATATTTATCTGCTAACAGGTTCATTATCTTACGTTGCCAAACCATAGCAATTTCCTGTAATAACTCCTATTACTTTAAATGACCCATCAAACAGCAGAAATAACTTACGGGTCACTTCTCACAATGAATTCATGTGGTTAGTACATCTAAGCAAAAGATCACCCAGCTTAAATCTATTCATTTTAGACAACTTTTGATGTTTCTTCCTGAATTCATCTGAACTGTACAGGTGTTTTTTCACAAGGGCTAACATATCTTCCTTTGTAATTAATGGCTTCCTCTNCTGAATTCATCTGAACTGTACAGGTGTTTTTTCACAAGGGCTAACATATCTTCCTTTGTAATTAATGGCTTCCTCTCGTCAAGTTTGATGGTGTTGATCAGCGACGGTAATACTCTGCTGGCAACAGTCTCTGACCGCTTACTAATCCTTACTAGGCCTAGTTTAACTTATGATTATTATTATTATACACTGCACCCTGATATGGTTGTAGCACTGGCATCCACTGGCGCTGCAAGTGCGGTTGCTGGAATGGCAGTGCTAACAACTCTTGCCTCTAAAAAAAACCCCCAATCCCAATGTTATGCCAAGAGCCTGTGTTACCTGCTACTGGCATAGGCTGCATTTGACTANCCCCCAATCCCAATGTTATGCCAAGAGCCTGTGTTACCTGCTACTGGCATAGGCTGCATTTGACTAACTGATGCGTGTGACTGCATTTTTTTTAAGTTATATTTTTATTTATGTGTTCCAAGTGTAATTATTTTCTTTTCTTTTTTTAGTTTTCAGGTTTTATATTATTTTTGCATCTATGTAATATATCTTTTTCNTGAATTCATCTGAACTGTACAGGTGTTTTTTCACAAGGGCTAACATATCTTCCTTTGTAATTAATGGCTTCCTCTTGTCAAGTTTCATGGTGTTGATCAGCGACGGTAATACTCTGCTGGCAACAGTCTCTGACCGCTTACTAATCCTTACTAGGCCTAGTTTAACTTATGATTATTATTATTATTATTATACACTGCACCCTGATATGGTTGTAGCACTGGCATCCACTGGCGCTGCAAGTGCGGTTGCTGGAATGGCAGTGCTAACAACTCTTGCCTCTAAAAAAAACCCCCAATCCCAATGTTATGCCAAGAGCCTGTGTTACCTGNACCCCAATCCCAATGTTATGCCAAGAGCCTGTGTTACCTGCTACTGGCATAGGCTGCATTTGACTAACTGATGCGTGTGACTGCATTTTTTTTAAGTTATATTTTTATTTATGTGTTCCCAGTGTAATTATTTTCTTTTCTTTTTTTAGTTTTCAGGTTTTATATTATTTTTGCATCTATGTAATATATCTTTTTCNAGTGTAATTATTTTCTTTTCTTTTTTTAGTTTTCAGGTTTTATATTATTTTTGCATCTATGTAATATATCTTTTTCTATGTTTTTGCTTTTGTATATTCTATATATTTTGGACTATGAGTTTTTTTTTAATTTTGAAGGCCTTAATCTTATTTTGCATTTACGTATTTTTTCTTCATTTTATGTTGTAATTTAAATTTTTTACTTTTGTTAGGAATATTAGTTTAATTAAATTTGTCTTTTGCTAGTTAAGGATTTTTGTTTTGAATTTTTTGGTAGGAACGTTTAGGTGATGCAAACTTCGTACTGAATATTTTAATTTGTGTCGGGGTTAAATTATTTGGCAAAAGAAACTCATTTAAATGTTGTTTATTTTAAATTTCATTAAAATTAATTACTTTTACATAATTATTAATTGCAGACAAAAATTTGTCACGTTCCGTTTGGAAGATGTTACGGCGAGAGGCACAGATCACTTGCAAACAGACAGAATGTTCTGATTCTCTCATGTGGGCAGACGTGTTGCGTCACGCTCCACGGAATATAAAATTACTAGTCACAGGGATACTAGTTTCAAGATTTTATACATGACCAGGAAGTGGAAAATATGAGACGAAGAGTCTCAAATAAAAAGAAATGGTATTTAGACGTTTTATATTCGTTAAGTTGTCAGCTGCGGTAAGCAACGTCCTTTTTCCAGCATTCAAACTGCAACTGAATTATTTTGTGATGCTTAAGTGTTTAAGATTGTTGACGGTTACAGAAGGTTATTTTCTTTGCCCACAAGTGTCTGTGAAAANTTTGTGATGCTTAAGTGTTTAAGATTGTTGACGGTTACAGAAGGTTATTTTCTTTGCCCACAAGTGTCTGTGAAAGAACAAGTCTGGCAGAGCACAGCTGGAAAAATTTTTTTTTATGAACTTAAGAGCCTGTGTCACCCACCATATTAAATTTTTTATTTACTTACACCTGATTCAAATTTTGGAGGATTTATAGAAAAGTGTGACAATAGAAGCTTAGCTAATNAATTTTTTATTTACTTACACCTGATTCAAATTTTGGAGGATTTATAGAAAAGTGTGACAATAGAAGCTTAGCTAATTGCTTTACCCATCATTACTTACATAAAAGATTAACTCCTAACGCATATTAATGCAACAATTAGTTTAATACAAAATGTTATATATTAATTCACTTTCACCTTTTAATGACAACCAGGTACAAAAATTTACACAGAACCATGAAATATAATGCTTCTATAAAGAAACACATTTTTAGTAATGTCCCTGACTCTACTCTTATGACACTAAAATAAATTATTTCTGTATAAGGAGTGATGCAGCCTATTAACCCTGAATTNTAGCCTATTAACTTAACCCTGAATTAGGAATTTTTGTGGTCTTCAGGAATATTAAGTAATCTATTTAAACTGAAAAGAAGTGAAATTAANCAGCCTATTAACCCTGAATTAGGAATTTTTGTGGTCTTCAGGAATATTAAGTAATCTATTTAAACTGAAAAGAAGTGAAATTAACTAAAAGTAATAATGACAGTAATAAATAAACACGTAAAAAAATATTTTTTTTATTGTGCTCAGAACTATTTTGTTTTAATTTTCGCAATGGCTCAGACATCTCAAGTATCATGTATATTTATGCAGTTCGTATGCTTGAACCTACTCCTAGGGATTGTATTGCACGGAGACCTCAGATGGAAAAAAAACAGGTAGTAGAGAGGGTAGTTGCAAAGGGAAGAAGGGCTTTGGGTATTGTGGGAAGGATGCTGAAGGGAGTCAGCTGTGAGGTGAAGGTGAAGGCATATGGCACAATGGTACAGTCTATGTTAGACTATGCGGCAGCAGTATGGGAGGAATTGGTATTGTGAGGGGGGTTAGAAAGTTCAGGAAGGGCTTGGAAGAGGAGTTTGGTCGGGTAGGGGAGAGGTGAGAGAGCTCGCCACTGGGCGGTAGTCTAATTGCAGGTGTTGGTTATTATTATTATTTAGTTTAAATGATGAGCATGGCTTCTTTGTAGTGCCAGTTTATTTCTTGGGTGTAGTTGCCTTGCTTCAAAAATTATTTACAAGAGGTAACTGGGTTTTATTTTAGTCTATAGTTTATAATCCTATCTATTCTGTCACACCCGTAATGATGATAATACAAAAGTTAGTTTTAAAGTAAAAAAAAAAATTAGTTTTGCAATATTTTGTGAAAGTGAGGTTAACTGTTAGCTTCAGACCATGGCAAAGTTAGCTTTCTATTCATAANCACTGGGCGGTAGTCTAATTGCAGGTGTTGGTTATTATTATTATTTAGTTTAAATGATGAGCATGGCTTCTTTGTTGTGCCAGTTTATTTCTTGGGTGTAGTTGCCTTGCTTCAAAAATTATTTACAAGAGGTAACTGGGTTTTATTTTAGTCTATAGTTTATAATCCTATCTATTCTGTCACACCCGTAATGATGATAATACAAAAGTTAGTTTTAAAGTAAAAAAAAAAAAATAGTTTTGCAATATTTTGTGAAAGTGAGGTTAACTGTTAGCTTCAGACCATGGCAAAGTTAGCTTTCTATTCATAATCTAATCAGAAATATTTAGATTTGAAAAATAGTCACACCCGTGATGGTTTAGGCAGACCAGTAACATAGATACATATTCTNACTAATCAGAAATGGTTAACTGTTAGCTTCAGACCATGGCAAAGTTAGCTTTCTATTCATAATCTAATCAGAAATATTTAGATTTGAAAAATAGTCACACCCGTGATGGTTTAGGCAGACCAGNAAATAGTCACACCCGTGATGGTTTAGGCAGACCAGTAACATAGATACATATTCTTGTTACAACAAAATTATATAATCTTGGTGATATTTTTACTTAGGCACTGTTCCAATTGCCAGATTTTGTAGACCAAATGGTTACGTGGCTCAATTTCGTAAACAAAAACGGTGACTTGTTTGGTCATTTCATATTTTGTATCTAGCAGTTGTTAGCAAAATGACAAAATGACAAAATCAGTACCATGTTGTCTTTAACCTCCAAAACACATGAACGAAGACATAATAAATAATTGTTTGTAATGTTCACAAGAAATACTTTAAATAACGNTTAACCTCCAAAACACATGAACGAAGACATAATAAATAATTGTTTGTAATGTTCACAAGAAATACTTTAAATAACAAATAAGTGTTGTGCTTAGCTTATATACTATTATATAATTATTTTCTTGGAAATTGTTACTACACCATTTATCATTTTCAAATGTAAATCTCAGAGCATTTCAGAGATAATTATAAAATTAATACATCCATTTTTAGGCATTGAGGCTACACAAATTTAGATTTAAAATTTTTAATTAGAGATGTAATGAAGTGTTGCTATGGGTACTTTCACTGCCAACAACGTCCGAATTGAAATTACCAAATCACAAAATTACCAAATATTGAATTCACCAATTTAATCACAGCCTTAGTTTATTGCACATTTTACAATGAAAACCAAGCATATCCCATAGGTCTATTGGTTGTTTTGTTACAGATGGGTAAAACTTCAAATGACTGGATGCGAAGTTGGAGAGAAAGACTAGCTTGTAATAAGGAAAAGAAAGAATAATACTTGCAAAGAGAGAGGATTCGTGACAAAAACCGCAGGAAACAAAAGAAAAAATTAGTTAAAAGTGAACAAAAAATTGGATAATTATTAAGTTTAGTGAGTTTTCCGAAGGAAATGTCCTAGATAAACTAAAGTAGCATTAATGGATTCTGCACAGCTTACCTAGTTAATATTCAGGAGGGCATCATGTTAAAATAAGTAGAACGTATTAAATAAAATAGTTAAAAATATGAGTGGTCCGCCGCTTTGTTAACAGCAGACGCCATGATTTTTGGTGACATCATGATTCCGGCCGTCACCGTATTGGCTTCTGGGTATTGTTACATCACTGTGACACATTGTTGACGGAAAATTTTGAAACAGCTTAGTAACCACTGTGCCTTTGCCGGGGTGAGCCTTGATGTCCCAATCCGACGGATTTAAAACGGAGAAAGCAAGAAAGAGTGCTTCTGTGCATTATATTCGTCAATGAACAAGTGCTTCAGTGCATAATATTCGGCTGTGAACGAGTGCTTCAGTGCGTAATATTCGCATATGTGGCGTTTTAGTGGAACATGGAGATTCGTCGAATGAGGTAAGGTTGAATTGGCCGTTGACAGAGGAATTGTACCAGCCGCTTTCCTAGGTGAGTTAATTGATATTCTTTTGGTGTGTTTTAGGGTTCCTTTAAATCCCTAAAATCCTAAACTTGTAGTTTAGTGTAAAACCCTACAATCCTACGTTAGTGTAAAATTCTACAATTGTAAGTTAGTGTAAAACCCTGCAATCGTAGGTTAACGTAAAACCCTAAAATCCTAGGTTAGTGTAAAACCCTACAATCATAGGTTAGTTTAAAAATGTAAAATGGTGATTCNAGGCATTGGTGCTACACAAATTTAGATTTAAAATTTTTAATTAGAGATGTAATGAAGTGTTGCTATGGGTACTTTCACTGCCAACAACGTCCGAATTGAAATTACCAAATCACAAAATTACCAAATATTGAATTCACCAATTTAATCACAGCCTTAGTTTATTGCACATTTTACAATGAAAACCAAGCATATCCCATAGGTCTATTGGTTGTTTTGTTACAGATGGGTAAAACTTCAAATGACTGGATGCGAAGTTGGAGAGAAAGACTAGCTTGTAATAAGGAAAAGAAAGAATAATACTTGCAAAGAGAGAGGATTCGTGACAAAAACCGCAGGAAACAAAAGAAAAAGNTAATAAGGAAAAGAAAGAATAATACTTGCAAAGAGAGAGGATTCGTGACAAAAACCGCAGGAAACAAAAGAAAAAGTTAGTTAAAAGTGAACAAAAAATTGGGTAATTATTAAGTTTAGTGAGTTTTCCGAAGGAAACGTCCTAGATAAACTAAAGTAGCATTAATGGATTCTGCACAGCTTACCTAGTTAATATTCAGGAGGGCATCATGTTAAAATAAGTAGAATGTATTAAATAAAATAGTTAAAAATATGAGTGGTCCGCCGCTTTGTTAACAGCAGACGCCATGATTTTTGGTGACATCATGATTCCGGCCGTCACCGTATTGGCTTCTGGGTATTGTTACATCACTGTGACACATTGTTGACGGAAAATTTTGAAACAGCTTAGTAACCACTGTGCCTTTGCCGGGGTGAGCCTTGATGTCCCAATCCGACGGATTTAAAACGGAGAAAGCAAGAAAGAGTGCTTCTGTGCATTATATTCGTCAATGAACAAGTGCTTCAGTGCATAATATTCGGCTGTGAACGAGTGCTTCAGTGCGTAATATTCGCATATGTGGCGTTTTAGTGGAACATGGAGATTCGTCGAATGAGGTAAGGTTGAATTGGCCGTTGACAGAGGAATTGTACCAGCCGCTTTCCTAGGTGAGTTAATTGATATTCTTTTGGTGTGTTTTAGGGTTCCTTTAAATCCCTAAAATCCTAAACTTGTAGTTTAGTGTAAAACCCTACAATCCTACGTTAGTGTAAAATTCTACAATTGTAGGTTAGTGTAAAACCCTGCAATCGTAGGTTAGCGTAAAACCCTAAAATCCTAGGTTAGTGTAAAACCCTACAATCATAGGTTAGTTTAAAAATGTAAAATGGTGATTCACCCATCGTGGGGTTAGGTTCCGTTAGGTTACGTGGGCACATATTACAAAATTAGTCGTACGTTCATGCCCTCCATATATTCAGTGTTCTGCGTCATTAGTAGAGTAGAAATATACCATTTTCCGTGAGTTTTTTTTTTTTTTTACAGAAAAGTTACTGAACTTAACTATTACCAAAAATTGCCGAAAGAAAAGTGCAAAAATTGCTGGAAAACTGTGTGAATGTCGGGAAAAGAAGAAATAAACGAAAAATGAATTGTTACGGACTTCCATTTCAAATTTGGGCTCTTACAAGTGCCCTCAGCCACTTGGCAAAGCAGTGTCACGTGTAACAGTCCTCGAAAAAAAGAGCATAGTAATAAAGAAATTCATATCAGATGAAGCTCCTGGCCTATCTAAACAATTATTTCATCAAAGTCCCAATATTTCCAGACAATCATGGAACAAAATATGTAAGGAAACAGAAAGAAAAAGTACACTATTTTTATTTGAGAAATGATATAAGTATGCAGGCTCCTGGTAAACGGATGTTAAGTCTGTCAAAGACCCTGTGTCTGGCATCTGCAAATCATATCAGAGGCATCACATGCTAATGACAATCAAAGAAGCATACACATTGTTCTCATCAGAAAATCCATTAATAAAGTTGAGTAAGAGTAAAATTTTTGAACTGCATCCTCAACATGTTTTGCCATCATCATTACTATAGCATAAGTGTCCCTCTACTGATTTCAAAGCTACCCCTACGCAACAATGTTTGTGGTGGTGTTGCAGCACTCAATTTCTTCAACATTATTTTCTAAGGCAGAAAACTGTAATGTGATATTTTCTTGGGTACTTTCCATGGCTATGTGCACCTCCTACACGTCAGTTTGTAGTTGGATAGTACAATTTGTTTGTCAGATTGAAGTCTGTCTTTTCACTTACCTGTGAATTCAGTACATTAGGTAACTTATTCCCTGACATTTGCCTGAATCTGCTGAGTGATCTCTACTTTTACCCCACCTAGACTTTATCTAGCACTATCCATGCTTTGTCGGAGATTTACAACTTGTAGAGATAACATCTCCATTAAGCAGGTTAAAATGATGGCAAATGTGTGGGGTAGTTGGTTGTAAATAGCCTGGTCAGCTGGTACTGAGTTCAATGGACTAAACATTACATCTTCCGTCTGTTTCCGCTCCAGGTGTCAAGACTGGAGTGTCAGTATGGATGTGTGGGTGTAACAATTTACAGTCACTATATTGGTAAACTGAAGTACTTCTATGTTAGAAAGTGTGCCATAAGAGTATAGTACTTCTCAAAAAACAGCTCTCTCTAATTGTATTCCTTGGTATATTAAAAATGTGACAAAACAAATGACTGAGAATTTATAAACTGTCGCCCCACGTTGGATGCTAAAACTTTGATGTAGAAGCTAGTCTGTCGCTTACTTAGCATTACAATTGGACAAACAAAATATTGTATGTAAAAGTGTGTATTCATTTGAACATATTGGTGAAAGCAGGCCAAGCATTAAAAATTGCAGCTTTTGCAAAAAAAAATATTAGAAAATGATATGTATCAACACAAACCACACTGAACACAAATTTAATAGAGGTATCATGATATTCGCAGTACATACTATGAAACGTGATAGTGGGAAGGGCTATGATGATGAAAATTGTGGGGTAAAAACCCGTTAAAATTATGAAAAAGTACGTCAAGCTAGTTGCTTTACCACACCAAATGCAGGAAGACCCTACCTAACTTCATGTACCTTCACAATATATGAATCACAAGAAAGGTATGTGCTGATACACATTGCACTTCAGCACACACCTCTCCGTGATTCTTTCCACATGAAACTTCAAGCTTTGCACATGTTCAAGCACTTCACACTCGATACCTACAAAAACTGCAGGCATGCCTTGAATCACAATTTTGGGTATTTACTTCCCTGCTGGTTCTAGGACTCTGGCTCTGTGCATAATGTTTGGCTAAGCTTGAAAGTATTTTTGAGTGTGGAGGGGTTAAATCGAACATTAATTAAACAGGAACAACGTAACTGAATACAAAGTAATATCTATAACTGCAACCTATCATGAAGTTGGGTTTACTTCGGTTAGGTCTTCTGCATTTAACATGGCTAGGCTCCAGCAGTACGTAAGTCCTACAATTCCCACGCTAACATTCAATACCACAAAGTACAATTCACTATACTGAATACCATTTCAAGCTAAAATTCTACTATGCACACCCCATTACCAAATATAAATTACATCACCCATGTAAGCTGCAAATTTACCTACTTGGTAATGTATTGCTGATAACTCACGTCCTCAAGACAAATTTACTTTCGCAAGCACGCACGCACACACTTACTTGTATTTCCNATTTACTTTCGCAAGCACACAATAATTAGAATTAACACTTCAAATGGAAATAATCTCAAAGAAACACTCATACTAGCACTTTCCATTTGTAAATTACAAGCCTTCACTCTGTCAAATTCACAAGGAACACCAAACAACAGCTGCAAACACCAACATATAACCATCAACGGTAATTATCTAGTTTAGGGGCTTTTCTGAAAAACACAATAAAAATTTAAAATTATGATATATTTCTACTCTACTAATGATGCAGAACACGAATATACTAGGGGCATTAACGTCCGACTAATTTCGTAATATGTGCCCACCTAACCTAACAAAACCTAACCCCACGATGGGCGAATCACTATTTTACATTTTTAAACTAACCTAGGATTGTTGGGTTTTACACTAACCTATGATGTTAGGGTTTTAAACTAACCTAGGATAGTAGGGTTTTACACTAACCTAGGATGTTTGGGTTTTATACTAACCTAGGATGTTTGGGTTTTACACTAACCTAGGATGTTTGGGTTTTACACTAAAATACGAATGTAGGATTGCAGGGATTTAAAGGAACCGTAAAACACACCAAAAGAATGTAAATTGACTCACCTAGGTAGGGGGCTGGTATAATTCCTCTGACGTTAATAGACACAAACAAACATATTTCGCAAGTTTTTTTTAATATGTTCTACTTATTTTAACACTACGGCCGCTTCAATATCAACTAGGTAAGCTATGCTAAATTCATTAAAACAACTTTTGTTGGCATAAAACGTTTCGTTCATAAAACGTAAACAAACTGTCAGAAACAGTCATCTCACAAACTTGTTCAATTTTTTAAAATATGTTGCACTTATTTTAAAGCAATGCCCCTAATATATTCGTGTTCTGCATCATTAGTAGAGTAGAAATATATCATAATTTTAAATTTTTATTGTGTTTTTCAGAAAAGTCCCTAAACTAGATAATTACCAATCAAGTAAATAAACATAACTTAAATAAGTTTTTTTTAAAAGAAATACATATGAATTAGACATTACTAATTTTAATATAATTCGCAGTTGACATGAGACAGGAGAGCTTGAAAATATGTTGAGCAGTAAAGGGTATAAATTGATGGTGAAAATTAAATTGCACGCAGTAAACATACACATAGAAAAGACCGAACCACAAGCAGAGAGAGTAAAATATATGTGCAGAATTCAAAGCAGTAACAGAGAGAGTAAAATATATGTGCAGAATTCAAAGCAGTAAGAGTATTTCATGTTGAAAAAATAGAACAGTAATTGAATGAGTAGAATAATTAAATACAGGACTCTGAGAATGCTTAAAATTGTGTACAGAATGGTTAAAGGCAGATCGGTAATGAACCGGCGTTTTCAGCATGGTATTGCAAAAAAACCGCTAAAGGTAGATAAGATAGAAATCTTGCAACTTGCCACACGGCGACAGTCTAACTTCGGGCAAGAAAGGAACAACAAACTTATATTGGAAGTAGACAGGAGGGGGGAGAAGGGAATTAATATTACCTTATACTATAAGACATTAACCTACAATTAATACAGCGATGTATCGACCTACACATTATAAAGGAAATAATAATGCAAAAAATACGTCACAAGATAATATATAACCTACCAATAAAGTATAACTTTATTTAAACACACAGTTCAATCACAAATTAAAAATAATTCTTCAAGTTTTCAAAACAAAATTACGCGCAAAAACACTAAACAAAAAAATAGCCATTTATCAGTTGCACCAACATACGAAAAATGTTTTCATCAGAGGAAGGAAAACGTTTTTTAGTACTCATCATACATATTCTTTCTAGGGTCTGTATCGAACAATACTGGTTACATAAATATAACACAAGAAAGATAAACACAACACAATAACTGTTAATTGATAATTAATAATGACTGAAACGAGGTGGCATGAAACCACGCCCCCAAATAGGATTTCAGAACACATATGGCGCAAATTAGTAGAACCAATTACATTGGTGATTCTTAAATGCTTGCAAAAGCCTTTGTAACAAATAATACAAAAAAACAAATAAAATGACTATAATGAGTCAGTATAAAAACACGCCAGTAGCCACAAAATCGAAAATCCCCGGATTCCAATTACCACTAGAACTTGAAAATATCAAATAGGCCTAAAACACATGAATCAACTTATAAAATTACAAAAAGTTAAATTATAATTCATAACCAACAAACAAAACCCTTAACTCCAAACTCTTGTTTACATATATTATTCTTCAGCAAAGCACTTTATGATTGAGCTATTGCTGCCATGCCTTACATTACTAGCATTGTCTCGAATGGGAATGAGACAACTTGCAGCTGAAATATTACACTACTTACACACATTGACCTTGTGGCAAGACTGTAAGCCATCTTGTACCCCTGAAATATATTAGAATAATTGTGGGTGGTACTACAATGACTGTAGCACCCTATGTGTCATGAGAGACAATGAATCAATCCTCACTGAATTTTTTAAACCTGTTTTCTCACATACTTGATTACATGTTCAAGAAGTGGACATGTGAATATTAAAAGAAACCGACCCAGCATTTACGGCCTACTGGTGACCTTAGAGTGAAAATAACATAAGTCACATGGTGGTTATGGGGATACGCAGTAGTGTTAATCTTTCGGGTGAGAGTGCAGGTGGTTATCCACGCGATACAGAAATAAATCAAATGTTCCAGGTAGTTCAATTCCTATAGCAATGAAGAGACATCAGTCTAAATGATGGCACTGCAGGGGCTCGCGGAGTAAGATACAACACTGCCAGTCTGGGTGCTGAAACGAACTGAACTAGTGGCATCGGTTTCTTTCACATTAGAGTGAACCAACGTCAAACGTTGAGTGGTAAAACATGACATAAGCACTATGTAACATTATTGCAATGGTGAAAAATTTAATATATTAAATGAAACACATTGGTGATACCCCTATTGATTAAAAAAGTCTTGATGTTGTGAAGATGACGGGGAGTATCACCGCATTTTGGAGCACTTAGTACTTCAGCTTCAGCCTACAGGCAGGTTGATGCCACTTGGTGGTGCGTTACATCAAATGTCGCAGCACGAGCTGCTACGACGTAACAACCAAAGCCCTGTGCCCCCAATAGCTGTGGCTTTGGGGAAAACACCATTTTGGATCACCTACTAATTTATTACAAGAGTAACCTCTTGTAATAAACAAAGTAGGATGACCTCTTGAGTCATGTAGTACAAGAAGGTGAATGTACGTTCTGGTCAACCTGTACTACGCACTATTGACCTGATGTTGCTGGTTCGGACCTATGCAGCAGGTGCAGTTGATGCGATTGCAGTGGTCAGAATGGGCACAACGAGCTCGTGGATGCGTGGTTCATGTCAATGGATTTGCAGATGCATCGGAAAGAGGGTATACAACAGTTGTTTATCTGTGGGCAGATGTTAAGGATCAGTGTATAGTGTCTCTAGTATGTGCAAAATCTATCTTAGTACATATAAAGGCACTCACCTTACCAAGACTAGAACTGTGTGCTGTGCAGTTACTTGCCAAGTTTATGAAAATTATTAATGAAATTTATGCCCCCCTTATCGGGGAACTTTAAGGACCGTACATGCCTTGTCCTGTCGGACGGCTGGCTGGCACCAGTGACGCGAGTAGTCGCGCCGTGAGCATTTCCCTCACACTCCCGCTTTTGTGTATAAAATCACTTTTATGATAGTGACATGGGAATGATTTTTCTAATAATAATGTATTAAATTGTATATATACATAAAGAACAAATATAAAAAATATCAGAGGGAAATAAAAAAAATTAAGGCCAATACACACTTTTTTCGGGAAGCATGAGGGAAATGCTCACGGTGCGACCAAGGCCGGGTTAACTGTTTGCTTGGTCCGATTCCACTTTGGTTTTACTGTGGATTCATTAAGAATGCAAGAAATGGATCAAATTTGTGCAGAATCTCCGAGATCCCGTCGCTTATACCCACGACTTGCTGGGGCCATGAGCGATCGGACAAAACCCAGCTAACTGTGCATCCCATGGATTGATGCAGTATGAACTCATCGATCACCACTCATGGTGGCAAGGGCCACCTTGGCTGACACAGCATTCATCATTGCAGAATAATGGCTACAACGGTGACCCTGGCTTAAACATGGAAGCTGTGGTATCTGAGAGACAGCAGCAAGTATCTTCTGTGACACTAAAGGAAGTGGATGAGTTATGGAACCTGCAACATTTAGGTTAGAGTTACGATCTAAGACATCCAATGTTACTTCCAGCCAAGCATCATTTCACATTATTAACAATTGACTATGTGCATAAAATATATCTCAATGCAGGTTCTCTTTTCGCTCATTCAGTACTCAGACAAAAGTACTGGACACTGTGTGCTTGTATCACTCATCACAGATGCAGGCAGTGTAATAAGTGTTATCACAATTCTCCTTAGTCCTGTGCTCCTCCCATGGGTGAATTAACTTGTTGCAAAGTTCAGCAGCGTAGGGACTTTCTTTACGTTTATGTGGATAATGCGGGCCCATTCCTGGTTACCACGGGGAAACTGAGAGGTGATAAATCGTGTAAGTCATGCCTCTGTCTGTTTGTGTGCATGAGCACCAAGGCACTACACTTAGAATTAGTGAAATGACTTTCTACAAAACACTTTCTGGCAGCGCTGAAGAGAATAGTTGTTCGTCTGTGCTCTGATCCAGCAAATCTATCACACATATTAGAAATATTGGAGTCAGGATTGCCTGCACAAACTGCAGCAAAGATCCTATTTGACAGGCCCATCAGTCTCTCTCAATGTAGGTACTGTTATGCTCATCAAATAAGATCAAACCCCACCATTGAAGTGGAAGTTGGGGTGAGTAACCCATATAAACCTAGGACCACATGNCTCATCAAATAAGATCAAACCCCACCATTGAAGTGGAAGTTGGGGTGAGTAACCCATATAAACCTAGGACCACATGGAGTTGTCACAGTGGCCTCAGTAAAAACAGGGCAAGGCATTCTCCAGCATCCAAATCGGGTGTTCTGTCCCCTTCCCTCCCAATAAGGAAAACTTCGTTTTGGTGGGTGAGGATTTTGGTTTGTATATTTGTAAATAGTAATTTATTGTGAACATAAAACAAACTTGTATTTGAATGAACTGATTTTCCGCCTCAGAAGCGAGTAATTGATGTTGCCACCATTGGTAACCCTACTTCAGGTTACATCAGCCAGTTGTTTCAAAGATGGCGTTCAGGAATTATCTTGGCATTGCATCGTGAGAAAGATCTCGTGCTTTCTCGGGTCCTCCCNTGTTTCAAAGATGGCGTTCAGGAATTATCTTGGCATTGCATCGTGAGAAAGATCTCGTGCTTTCTCGGGTCCTCCCCGGAAGTCTCATTTTCGTTGTGGTAAATAAATATACCTAATGCTTAAGAAAAAGTTAACTGAGGCAAACAGCATTAACACCAGATCATTCTATTATAATTGTTAGGCAGGCGGGCAGGATTATCTCTTTCTTCTCAATTCTAGAAAAAAATTTAATTTCTCTCTTGATCTCGTCTCGAAATTGGAAAATTACTTCTCTAACACTTCTAATTGACAATTTCACACCACCCCAGACTCCCACTTGATAGCACAGACCACCTCAAAGACAAAAGCACTGATTCAGAATACGATGACAGATGATGATGGGGGCCCGAACCCGACATCACTACCTCCTAAGAAAAGGAATGTACATCTGTATATCTGTAAACACGCGTAACCTAGGAAGTAAGCAATGTATTGTATTATTCGTTATGTATTCTCTATGTAATTTTAACTAATATTCTATTCTCTACTAATTGAAGTGTAACCATAAATATGTACTGATCCCAACCACCATATCCAATAATTTGCCTCCTAACATTCCATGTTGTAGACACTTCCATCTTTAAAATTGTAATTATGTTAACAAAGAAATATTTTAAATAATGTAAGATAATAGCTATAGAACCTTGGTGTTGGCAAGTTGTTTTATTAAAATGTATCCTATAACCTTATAAAATGAAAGATTTCATGGAAGGGCCAGGGATACTCTCCCCAGCTCAATAAAAAAAAAAATTCATATTCATTACAAATAGTGAGAACAGCGGCGTGTTGGTAAGGACTAGTAAGAAATAGTTCACAGCTAAAATAATTATTGTAACATAATTTTTTGGTATGCTATTTGTAAATTAAAGGTTGTCTAGTAAAATATTTAAGTTTTTAGTTAGCAATGATAGAATATATTTAATTAGTACAATTTAAAATTTCAGCGCGAATTACTGTGGTTAGGCCCTAATAACAGGGTTTATTATTTTTGTCCAAGACGGAAACTTAAATAGCCAGAGCGGAGCTTCTCTTTCTCTCTGTCTGAAAATTTCGTCCTACCAATAATAACAGGGAAATTATACGTGTTTCAAGTTATATCATATTTCATACTTATTATAGAAAAAGGTATAATTTTTTTAATGTAATTTAAAACTGAAACGAGATTTTAATTTATTAATACCTATTACAATATATTTATATGTGATGATGGGACGGTTACAAATCCGAAGTTGGCAGATTGACGAAGGGCGACATGGAATGACATGTTGCTTATTGCAAAATGAAGTGTTAATATTTCTTCCTGAAAAAAATACTAAACATTTCCACATCAAGTTTTTTCACGTGTATATTAAACCTACATAGGCAAGGTACGATGATGTGGTAATGCTGTTTTTCAATGGCTGGAATAAATATATTGCAATGTTGGTGAGACTGCCGTGTGTGAAAGAGTATTGTTGCTTTACGTTACGCTGGGCCTATGAGTGTAATTGCAAATATTGGACCCAAGAAATTTATATGATTTAACTGTAAAACGTTTTTATGACGAAATTAATTATTTGAGAGTCATGTCTGTTTACTTATCTAAACTTTGTACCTTTATCCTAGGTGTTTGAAACACAAATGCATAACTGCTTACGATGTTGTGATTTGAATGTTTGCCATAATCCCAACAAAATACTAAGACTAGCCAGAAAATTATTAGTAAGTAATAAAATAAACCTAGTAAAAACTAAGTACCTATGCAAATAAATATGAGGGGAATAAAAATTACGGTAGGCCTATTTGTGTGCATGTTCACCATTATATTTTAAGTTTGTTGCTGCAATGTACAAAAAATAAGCAATGCTAGTTGCATGCTTGATGTTACTGTCTTTTCGTTGGACTGGTTGCTCCTTTGTTTTAATATTTATTCCAACTGAGGG
>NQII01001366.1:0-33307 GCA_002778355.1 Clitarchus hookeri
GCTAGCTCATTGCTTTCGATCAACACTATATTAATCATCGATTATAAAGTAGCAGTGGCTAACTGAACCTTCGTCAGACAAAGAGTGACACACCTGGCAAGATGTAAAAATTGCTTTTGCATGTGCTTTAGCATGTCACTAGAAATAAACAACACACCTGACAAGATATAACATCAATCATAATGTTACATACATACAACCCCATATGCTTATAGTGGATGAAAATACTAATATACTTATCTTCTTTTCTTCTATTCTTATTTTCTTCTCTTCTTCTCTTCTTTCTTCTTCTCTTCTTTTCTTCTTCTCTTCTTAATTTCTACCCAATAGGACCCTATGATACTGTATGAAACCTTTTATTTAATTCTCATATCCATATGGCATAGTTAGTATTCCGCCAGTCAATATTCGTCTTTTGTCGTCCTGCCATGTGAGCGCGACTTTATTCATGCACTGGGCGTGAACTTCACGGCGGTGTGATCTTATTTTGTTCAATGTTACTCGCGTGACTTGCTGCTGCTTGAACACTGCCTTGCAATCTTCAAATGTTATTTAATTTGTTTGGCTTGTCTTCTGGACTCCCTCTGTCTTCTTGATCACTTTGCTGCCACGCACATAAAACACTATACATTTTGGCACGCAGCCCTGCGAACTCACTCATCAGTTACCCACCACATTCATCTTTAAATTTCCCCACCACTTTCCTGTTGGTGGTGGAGTAGCAGTGATGAGGGCATGGTGGTTAGGATCTGGCATCCCATCTCGTGTATGAGCATGGGTTCTGCGGCCAGGTATCCATACTAATCCTGTGTTTCAATTCCATAAATTAATGAGTCGATATCTGTATTTTATATAGTAAAGTAATGTTGCCTTCGTACTTATTTTTCACGATGTCGTGATGCAACCTGTACATTAAAATTTTGGAGAGGACGAGCACTGAAAAGTTGGTATAAATGGGTTTATCAAACAACACTGATTCTTTTTCCATTTTGTGCGAGTCGTGGAGTTCCGCATGATGTTCTACGTCCACCTCCAGCACGTAGCCGAATAGGCCATCATCTGGCACGGCCATGACATCGATGTTGGTGCCCACCCACTGAAAGTCACGCACAGGGAGGGACAGGGACATTGCCCACCCATACAGTTTGTTGGCGTCCGTACTGGAGGTAGACGGGTGGCCTGCTGGCATCATATGTGGATGGGATGTACTTGTTATTTTCCTTTCCATGGCGCTTCACACGTTGGACCACTCCACTTCTTATGACTTTTTCAATAAATAAATACTTGTAATCTGTTAGGAGTTGCAGCTCGACCTTGGTGTGCACGGCATCGAACGAGAAGTCCGGCGCACTCACATAATGCACACAGCCCAGGCCATAGGTTTCCAGGAACAGTTTCCTAAAGTTTTCTTAAAAATGCCAGATAACAGCAACACATCTGTTTTTAAATAAACATTGGAATAATCTTATAATGTCTTACAGTCGAATTTTTCCCAGTCTTTAAGTGCATGAGCATAGTCTTCTTCACTTATGGCCGTGTCTGTCAATTTATTATAAAATTGGTCGCTGGGGGGGCAGCTACGTCTCTTCAAGTTTCTGCAAGCTGTCTGTGTAATCATTGGGGAAATACTCCCTTTCTCCCTACTAATTCCAGCTCGTCCGGGATGAATAACTTTGCTGTATTTTTCAGCTGGTCTCTCGGCAGGTTTTCGGGGAGGGTGGCGAGGCTGGCATGCATAAAGCGGAAGGTATCTATAAATTGTAAGGTGATTCTCTCCCCCAGCGATTTCGAGAATGTGATTAATTTCTCCTCTGTGTGCGGGATGATGAATACGTTTTCTTCGTCGTAGCCCAGATGTTTTGTAATAAAGTTCTCGTCATACGTCAAGTTGTGGAATAATATAGGCAATCTTTTCGGGTGGCGGCGGAGTTTGTTGCAGCAATTGCAGGATGCCTCGATGTAGTTTCCGGAGATTTACAAAGACGAGACGCTGCGCATGCCAAATAAGCCTATCAAGATTCGCACACTCCCGAACTTAAGCAAATTAAATTTCTGGGTTATCGTTGCAAGAATGTTCTGGGCATTGCCCTAGTCTCTCTCAGCATGACTCGGGGTGTGGGGAACTTTCTAGAACGGGCCAGTGAGACTACGTAAGTATCGACGTGCCTCTGAGTCGACAGTCTGGAGTTTGGAGGCTTGTGCGAGAGACTGGCGGGCGGGAGTGACAGACATTTAGAATGATGACAACAGATAGATTGAATGTGTATAAATAATGAGTGTGAATAAAGTGACTGCAACCAATATAGATACACTGATAACTACTTTACTTAGAATTGAGATGGACATTACATGCTGCGATCACTGAGAATAACAAGAGTAATAGTGGATTTAAGTATTTCAATGCTGTTAATAGCTATGCGAATAAATAGAAAATAAAAAGTAGTTATTTTATTTTTATTAAGACCTCCATCCCTTACGAACTCGGATATGTCCCTGGCGTCCTGTAATGATACAAATGAATACGTGGTTGAAGTTGAACTTGTCTTCAGATGAATTAGCAAAATTTACGGATTTCTTAGAAATAAACAGTGATGGTAATATTTTAAGTTGTAAGGCCGGAGAGTCTGTGGTGTATTTTATTGGGGGAAATGAACGTAATAATGCTGCTATGTACGAGTACACGAGTTAAGAAAAAATGTTCACTTGACCACACCTCAATTTGGCAACATTTTTAAACTTCGGCTACACCCATTTTGCTACGCGCTGTAGTAGGGACGGGGGAAATATCGCAAAGCAATATGAGGCCAAACTGAAGTTCATACTAGTTTTTACTTCAGTCGCTCGTACAAAAGGATAATAGTTTATTAGACACGACCTAGATTAATTCGAGTTAAAAAAATTAGGGCCACCTCTTTTTCGCGAAAATATTCCGCGACTGATTGCATTCCAAAACACTTCAGCTAAGATACATTTCCGTGTAGTTCAAGTTAAAAAAAAATGTAAAAATAAGTTGTGATTCCTAATGGAAAGAAACCGAAATCGTCGCGTGGAAAGAGAAATGCCTACGAGCTATAAGGGGAAATGTCAGACACGGTGAAAGTAAATTACCTGTAACCGTAACATACCTCGATGAGACATCCGAATTACACTGCGAACAAGTGTTGGCGGCATGATGATGTAGCAGGAGTGTACAAAACCAACCACCAAGGTCAGCGNCGAATTACACTGCGAACAAGTGTTGGCGGCATGATGATGTAGCAGGAGTGTACAAAACCAACCACCAAGGTCAGCGATGGATTACAGTTCGCGCGGGTAGTGATAATGACTTCATTGAGGAAGCGAAGCTAATTTTTAAACCCGAAACTAAACGCGGAGACAGCCGTGATGAAATGAATAGCAACAATTTCTTTAAATCTTGTGGAACACAACTGCCACCTAACATTCTATCTACAAGCATTATTGTTCTTGATAATGCCCCATGCGGNCCGAATTACACTGCGAACAAGTGTTGGCGGCATGATGATGTAGCAGGAGTGTACAAAACCAACCACCAAGGTCAGCTATGGATTACAGTTCGCGCGGGTAGTGATAATGACTTCATTGAGGAAGCGAAGCTAATTTTTAAACCCGAAACTAAACGCGGAGACAGCCGTGATGAAATGAATAGCAACAATTTCTTTAAATCTTGTGAAACACAACTGCCACCTAACATTCTATCTACAAGCATTATTGTTCTTGGTAATGCCCCATGCCGTAGTGTGCGTGAAATCAAACCTCCAACCATGTATTCTACTATTATTTCCGTGAGAAATTGGCTAATAAAAAACAACATCGTTTTTTTTTTCTGCCGACGCGACGAGAGAAAAACCGAGCTGCTTGTAAAGGTTCGGTTACATCAGCAAACTCCCGTTTATACCACCGATAAACTGTTTGCGTTCAAAGCACACTCAGTTATCCGATTACCGCCCTACGACTGTGACCTAAACCCGATAGCTTACAGGTGGAGGAGCATCGTAAAGTCCCGCGTGGCTAACAAGCATGTGACTCAATCAGCAATAGACAGTATTTCACCAGCACACTGGCAAAAAACAATACGTTCATGGAAAAAAAAAACAACTAGAAAACTACTATTGGGTAAATGACAGACTGATGGAGGATGAGATTCCTCAAGTTTTGGTGAACATAAACAAAGGAACAGCGGTAGTGACAGTGACAACACAAGTGATGTCACTGAAGCCAAACACACATATGGTGGCAACATTTCTGGAGTAGAGGAACTGATGTGAGTTACACTTCTAGCATTTTTGCACCTTCACAGTTATTAATCAATAAGTAAAATGGTTCCTGTAAGTAATATTCGACAATAATGTGCATACACTGAAGAGCAAAAAAAAAAAACTGGTATAGCTNCATTGGCTGCTGGCGCCGCGTCCGTCTTTGACCAAGCCACTCAGGACTAAGTAACTCCAACACTGAACCTTCGTGATTCGTGCGCAAATGGTTAACACGGGCCAAAATATTTTTTAGCCAATCAAAGAAGCTGGACGAGTCTNCCAAGCCACTCAGGACTAAGTAACTCCAACACTGAACCTTCGTGATTCGTGCGCAAATGGTTAACACGGGCCAAAACATTTTTTAGCCAATCAAAGAAGCTGGACGAGTTTACAGTGCTTTGGACTGTATCTTGTCTCGAAACCTTTTCGCGAAATATCACTGCCCCTATGTATAGGCGTGCGTATGCAAATAACAGAGGTATAGAACCAATCAGAGTAACACGATGCTGTCGCCAGCTAGATCGGTTACTGCTGCTACAATGGCAGGTTATCAAGATTTGAGTGAGTTTGAACGTGGTGTTATAGTCGGCGCACGAGAGATGGGACATAGCATCTCCGAGGTAGCGATAANTTGACCAAGCCACTCAGGACTAAGTAACTCCAACACTGAACCTTCGTGATTCGTGCGCAAATGGTTAACACGGGCCAAAACATTTTTTAGCCAATCAAAGAAGCTGGACGAGTTTACAGTGCTTTGGACTGTATCTTGTCTCGAAACCTTTTCGCGAAATATCACTGCCCCTATGTATAGGCGTGCGTATGCAAATAACAGAGGTATAGAACCAATCAGAGTAACGCGATGCTGTCGCCAGCTAGATCGGTTACTGCTGCTACAATGGCAGGTTATCAAGATTTGAGTGAGTTTGAACGTGGTGTTATAGTCGGCGCACGAGAGATGGGACATAGCATCTCCGAGGTAGCGATAACATTTGGATGTTCGCGTACGACCATTTCACGAGTGCACCGTGAACATCGGGAATCCGGTAAAACATCACATCTTCGACACCGCTGCGGCCGGAAAAAGATCGTGAAAGAACGGGACAAACGATGACTGACGAGAATCATTAAACGTGACAGACGTGCAACCCTTCCTCAAATTGGGGCAGATTGGATTTGTGAACTGCCCTGCAGGGTTCATTTTGTGAATTGCCTCCTGCATACCTTCAGACATTAGTTGAGTCCACGTCGTCTTGCGGCACTTCTGCGTGCTCGGGGGGCTCTACACAATATTAGGCAGGTGTANTTTTTTTTTTTTTTTTTTTTTGGCTCTTCAGTGTACATACTGTGTTTTTGTCTTAAAGTAAACCACCCATCTTTCCCGGCTGGTATTAATGATCTCTTGCATATTGAACGAAATGCCTTCCCGCCTGTCTACTGTCACCACTCCCGCGCTCTCACGAGGTGACATTGCAACAAGAGCGCTCTTACTACCTACACCCGGAACTACACTAGATTGTGTCGCACAGTACTGGCCACTGAACTCGAGAAATTTTCTTATTACTAAGGCCACGTGTTTTTCATCATAAGATTCCACGGCTAGTCGTAATTGAAAACACATTAGTTCAGAAACAATTTTGTTGTTGGATTATTTGATATCTTATGCATCTGAGGTGACCGCTGGCCAATCACGGAAGTTATTGCCGGAGTAACTTACTTCTGATAGGTCCAGTCAAATAGGGAACGTATTCTCACACAAACCCCCAGTCAATAACCAAAGAGCACCTGCTTGTATGCACGTAGGATGTTGATGTCTATCCTGCGCACAAACCTTTTCGCGAAAAACAGGTTCAACTTCAACCAAATGTGCATTTGTGTTACTGCTTCTATTGGATCACAGTTTGCTAGACACACCCCGGAGCAATTTCGACGAATAACGAACCTTCAAGGAAAACAATGACCGAATCCCGTGCTATCTTGTCTGGGGTTAAACTGGAGTTGTTTCGTGTCCAGAGATTAGGGTGGCTTTAACAACGAGGTCTTGAGAGTCGACGTGGGTGAAACGAGGTGAGAATGGCGCAGCGCCGGAATTAAAGGGCGGGGGGGGAAACGGGAGATCCCCGAGAAAACCCGCCGACCAGCGGCCTTGTCCGGCACGATTCCCACTTGCGAAAATCCGGGTAGTGACCTGGCCGGGTGTCGAACCCGGTTCGCCATGGTGGGAGGCGAGCAGTATAACCGCTCAGCCACCGCGGCCCCGAATGCAGGAAAGGGTTGTGTGTGTCGAGTCTAAGCTTGTTGTCGGATATATTCGCGGAATTTCCGGATCTCTATTTACGACTTAAAATAATGATGGTACACGCAACGGAACTCGGGAGTGGTTGGCGGCACTTTGAGGCGGAGGAAAAGGCTGGAGGGTGGCGGGACGGAAGCCGACAGTTCCTCGTGCGACGTCGGACGACGGCGCAGAGTGTCGTGGTGAGTACGTGCGACCGCCGGAGCCACGGCGGACATCCTCACGTCCTGCGGTGGGCGTCCTCGTCTTATCTTATCTCCCGCTGCGGAGATGTCGTCACTCACTCCGCCTCCACGGCGAGGCAGACGTCCAGCGGTGGCCGGGTCAGGCACTTCCTTCCGCCATCTACGCCCATTCACACTTCCAGCATCACCACCTCCGCCGCCAAGGAAAAAAACAATCCCTTTGTTGTCCCGAGGTCGATAAATGTGTACAAACATTCGAGACAAGCTGGAAGCGAGTCGCTTATGTCTAGGAGAATTCACGCCAAGACTAGACTCCAATGCCCTATCTCATAGTGCAGTTTTTATCACGAAATATCGGATCCAGTTCACCGTAGTGGGAGACCAGTGATCTAACCACTACGCCACAGCGCCCCCCTCTTTTTTTAGAATGGTCGGTTATGTAGTTATTAATTTCATTACTTCCGCGAATATTTTTAGCCTACTTTTCGATTGGAAAAGTAGGCTAATGAGATCATCTTCCTGTCAATATTTAGGCTAGTCTACGTGCATGTTTCCCCTTAAAAAAAACTTACTAAACCGTTCACCGCTTAAGTTAGGAATCTGTGTTTACCGAAGCATTTTACTTATTTCAATAAAATAAATTACAGACATACAGTACCCAATGTGATAATTAAATTTGCTTATTTGCTGCCTATTTTGTCCGCCATTTTGTAAGACGCCGCTAGCTGAAAATTAAAGTCTTCATAACACCTCGGGAACCACTGAACCGATTCCCGATAAATGTCGCCTACTGGTTGCGCTGAAGCAACCCGCCTTAAATATATGTGATTTCAGCGTATCAAGCACTCATTTTCAAATTGGCGGCACAGTCAACCAGATATGAACTCAAATTGCCTTGCTAGCAATTCTTATTATGTAACAGATAACTTATTAAGTGTTATATGATATTTAAACTTAAACTTCATACATTAGATCCTTATCAATTCCCAAAGAGTACTACGAAAAGACACCGTAATATTTTGTAAAGTAATCTCTTATTTACCGGTGGTTTAAGTGTTTTAAGCCATAACTCTGGTGACATTAATTTGATTTAAGTAATTCTTGGTGTGTTGAAGAACTACTCTGTACGCTAAAAACACCGAGTAATAGCTTTACTTGTAAGCCATTTTGAGAGGTAGTGTCGCTCGCATTTACATCATATCTAGAGAACCTGAAACATTCGTGAGTTCAATGACCTGAAGGATAGACTCTACAGTATTATGTACAAATACGCCGATATTAACTGCACATTTGTTGTCTGCTGTCACAGAGGAAGGCGACGATTGGGCCAGCGTCCTTCAGGAGGTGTCAAACACCGTGTGAACCAATGGTTAAAGTTATACAAACACACGAGTTTTGAACTCTAGCTTGTCCCAAAATGAATCCGCGAATTCTTCCGGTCTCTGATCATACCTGAGGATATACTCCGCCGACAACTGTCAAATCTTATGGAAAATTCCTTTTGTTAAGACTTCTTACTAACCCGTTCGGTTACTCACTAATTTCTGAGTTAAAGTATTGCAATTGCGCAGTTTTGTTTTTGGTCCGCGCTGCCTCGTGTCGAGCGCTTGTCTTGCAGCCAGTGGAGAACGTGCTACGTGCTCGATTATACAGGCATTAACCAATCACGTCAAATATGTGTAGAAAATTCCACAAATCATGAGAGCCGCACGGAAGACTGGGCACTGGCGCGTTGCTGTCCACGTTATATTGGTCGTGAGTGTAATTCATGTGAAATGTGTTCACTGCCGTGGACACGTTGCACGTGTACATCATTTGAGATTGGAACGCCGTTCATGTAAGTGCTTTGAGATGTTCATACACTACCCATAACCTAGTTTTATTGCGGGCAGAGTATATTCAAGTTGGTCAAAGTGTTTTAAGTCACATGAAAGTACGGGTCTGTTGAGAATTAAAACGTTAACGAGCTCGTTCGTCACTGTTAAACCCTTCCATTCCCAGTGTAGAAAATCGTCAACATGTTTCACAAGATGTTTATATTTGACCGGCGCTGTACTCTGCGAGGCTCAGTGCCCAATGATCTTCCCTGTGAGTAACTGGTTCCTAAACTACGCTACTGCCCTACGTTATGATTGGTTCATATATCTGATCACTGAACGCAAAGACTGCAGCTTATTGGTCGTGACAACGAAACAAGATCTTAGCCACCTTAAGTACAGCACGCCTTAAAAAAATTCTTTTCAAAGCTATAAATTCTAATTAATATGGAGGTGAAAGTGTTAATCGCGTGACTTTGACAGTTGTATTAGCGATGGATGAGTCAATGTTGGCTACATGCGTAGAAGATGTAAATCGGTCTACCTCATATTTAATCTATTAACTTTTCCATCCAACGGTTCAACTCCAAGCATGGCGTTGGGTACAGACAGGAAACGGCGTGCTGTGACAGAGATGAAGCTAATTTTACTGACCAAAATACTGCCTGAAAATATGTTAGGGCCTACGTGATCTTTTTCCGGCCACAGCGATGTCGAAGATGTGATGTTTTACCGGATTCCCGATATTCACGGTACGCTCGTGAAATGGTCTTACGCGAACATCCAAATGTTAGACTATAACACCACGTTCAAACTCACTTAAATCTTGATAACCTGCCATTGTAGCAGCAGTAACCGATCTAGCTGCCGACCGCATCGCGTTACTCTGATTGGTTCCATACCTCTGTTATTTGCATACGCAAGCCTATACCATTTTTTTTTTTTTTTGGGTCTTCAGTGTAGTTTTGGCTCCTGGTTTTTTTCCACACCTAAAGTTACCTGTCGATATATTCAGGGTATTGTTAACAGAAAATGACACTATAAACTGAAGTATTTTGGGAGGCTCGTTCTAATATGTTAGGGTGGATACACACTACATCCTTACAAAATATTTTCGATTTGGGAACCCACACAAGTAATTAGCGGACAGAACAACCGCTGGTTCTCAAACACATATACATATGTTTTTAGTTTGAAAATATTAAAACACTGCAAAATATTTGAAGTGCTTGTAAGCATATGCACGTTAACAAAAAATTCATAATTCTCTTCTTACTTTACGTCTGAAAATGGAAAAGAAGTTAAGTTATTTTGATGTTAGTGCCTACGTGACCGAGTTTCTGTCTGCATCACTATGTTGCTTTTCCCTGAAAAAATATGTTTATCGCTCTGACTTCCATACTGTCTAGCCCCAAGCAGGAAGTTACAGTGGCAGTTAAAGAAAACGTCTTTGCATGTTTTTATTTCCGAGAAATTTTACTGCATCTTTTCCTTCTTCCGCTTTATGAATTCGTCACGCTACATTTTCTCAGAAAATTTATTAATTTGGGGAAGAGCTTCTGAATTTTGTATCCCGAATAACTAAGTTATAATTTGAAAGTTTATGCAGCAAAAGTCACAGGTGAGGTTATCGCGAGAGCCATCCCTTCCTGTTCACTCTCTTAACTTTTCAAATGGAAGTAAGACTTACATACCCCATACGAAATTGGGACACTTCTACCTATGGTTTGGGAACGTGCCTAACGCCCCCTTCCGTCACTGAAATATTCTCGGTCCCATGACGTCATCTCCCATAAACGTGTTACCCTCGAGAATTAACACGAAATTAATCAGAACCCATGTTCGCTAACACGAAGTTGCGTTTTCCAACTCGCGGTAACTGAAATTATCTCTACCAAAGACTATGCATTCAAAATTGACATAATCTGACATTCTAATAATTAAATGAATACTGCATTCGCTTGAAGCAGAAAACAGATAATTTAAAGGTACTATTTTGATACGCGTCTCTAATAAAATGTAACTCAATTTGATACGCTTGTACGACTAATATATATTACAATAATATAGTGAGTGTCTTTGCGACAAATAAATACGTGATGCTTGTTTCCCAGCTGTAATTTGGTGGAACGTATTATTTAAAGAGACGATTATCTGGATGATCCAACTATGTTTGTCTCAACTATGTCTAATTAAGTTGATGGAATTCCTACCGAATTATTTTGTTGAAAATTTGTAATTTCAATATTAAAATTTAGTTTCTTGTTTCAATTGTCTTATAGAAATGTGTCTTTCATATGCTCAAATATCTTTGAATTATTAATCAACTTTTTGTACGTTCAATGTATCAAAAAAATTACTAAATTAATGTTGAAATGCACTTGAAAATGTAATTAAATTGTTATGTGGTTTTGTAATAATATATTTCCAGCCCGTTTTGATTTCTTCACCTGCTTTGATAAACGTAACCAAATCACGAGAAAATATTTTTTGGTTAGAATTACCGAATCATTCTCGAACTGTATACAGAAGCAACTCAAGTGACGTTCAACCTCCGTGTTTCCATACTTTATGATCATTTTATTCCTTCTCTTTTGTAACATCCGGGATATATTTTAATGTCGAAAACTTTACGAAATGATATTATATTCATTTGTAAACTTTCCGCAGTAACTTAAAACTTCACAACTAAGTTTCTGGCTGAAGAAGGAATTGCCCTATTTCGCCACAGCACGGAACTTTTCGTACGGCTTTGGCACGAAAGAGCAGAGTATATGGATCACGCACTCAATAATTTTAACACGTAAGGATATCTCAAAAAAATTCTTCACTATCCGACAGCGAATTTTTCAGGATATAGGATTGCTTCTAGGGTTGGCATCACTTTCCTTTAGTAAGATGACTATAGGATTGCTTGTAGGGTCGGTATCACTTTCCTTCAGTAAGATGACTATAGGATTGCTTGTAGGGTCGGTATCACTTTCCTTCAGTAAGATGACTATAGGATTGCTTGTAGGGTCGGTATCACTTTCCTTCAGTAAGATGACTATAGTCCATTTCAGTTCAGCAGTAGGAGTAATCTACGTGCTTCAAGTTTTTCATCCAAGTAGTATTTTTGTTCGTGCTGTACTCGTCCTGATTCAACGGTTGCTTTATTTATGCAACCAATGGAATATGTTCTCAGTGGCTGACAGACATTTGGAAAACCACTCACAAACCGGTGCTGCAGGAATGACCACAAACCACATTACACATTACCTACAGGAAAGGAACTGACTGCAGTGGGTAATAACCCTAGCTGTGTACAGCTATTACATATTTCTTTATTTCTTTTATTTGCAAGATATCCACTGGAGTGGACACAGGGACTGAAAGGGTTAACATAAAAGAGGAGTATCTTATTCTTGGTTAAACTAAAGACTTACTTATATTTTATCTATAGTGGATAGGGAAAATATTATCCAATTCAGGTGCTGGGGGCTGTGGATCTGCAAACCCACCGCCATCTTGGAATTTCCCGTTTTCCCCTCAAAACCGACCATTTCCCCCTTAAAATTGATATTTTTCTCTCAAAACTTCCCTTTTTTCCCACAAAATTTCCCGTTTTCCCCTCAAAAAATACCCATACCCAAAAATTGCAATAGCGAGCCCACAAAAGGCAATTCTAGAGCAATTTGAAAGATTGGGGGCTATCTTAATACTTGTAGGCAACCATCCCATCACCACACCTCTAGCCAAACTCACCTAACCCCCTTCCCACACACCCTGACAATTATTATAAAAATCGCAAAATCTAAAAACAAAATTTAAAAAAATGAAAAATGATATAACATTACCCTACTCTACCCCTCGCTAATCCCATCACCCTCATCTCACCCATAAACACTCCCCCCCCCCTTCCCTGGTAATTATTATTAAAAGTCACAAAAAATATTCCAAAAATCGAGGAACATATAACATTAGACCCCCTTCCTTTGCTCACACATACAATCCCCCAACCCCTTCTCCAACAGGACTCCTAACCATCACGAAAAGCGTCGACTACCCCCTTCCCGCTCCCAACACCTCCTCCACACCGCTCTCGTGGGTCAGGCAGCTTGCTGACCTTGTCGAATCAATCGTAAAACGATCAGACATATAGGAATCGATGCGTTTATTAATAATTAGACGGATTTAATTTAAATTAATTTTATTTGTAATTTGAAAAATGCCCAAAACTTTTTAAAAAATACAGTAAAATGTATAGAAAATTAATTTTTAATTCAAAATCGGTTTATAAATGTTAAATTATGTAAATTTTACACTTTCTCATGACACTTGGTAACTGAGCTACTTGAGCAACAATAAATACCGTTTCTTAAAATCTGCTACAATAGTCCCGAAACGAAGAGGCTGCCATTCTGTCGTAAAATTACGGGAATTTTTAATGTATTTAACATTTTTTTACATAACCACATTCTTGGAGAGATTTCTCAATCTAAATTCGTTGTATTCACAATTTTGAAAACTTTTTAAAGGCAAATTATGTATTAAAAACATTTCTTTATTTTCAGTCGGGGTCCGAATCACATGTGCCCATGCTCACTTTGAATGTTTTTATATATTATTTTTAAATAATTATGTACCAGACCATATTTTTTTGCAAGTCGGCCCGAAAGCAAGCGAATATTTACAGGCATTTAGGTAAACGAATATAATTTGCGAACTCTTAGGAGGCTGGCTCGTGAAATTCAGTTTGCAATTATAATTTCTGGATTCAAGCAAATATGTCGTTTTCTGGTAGCCATAACACTTTTTATAAGCATAGGGTATGTCAAATCCAAAATTAGTATTTATTATTCCATTTAAATTTTTTTGTCTCTGGCGTAAACATTTAAGTATTTTTTGTTAATTCGTACCGAAATTGTACATAGGGCATAGCGGAACCATGCAAAAAATTCTATCAACTTAATTTCCTGTCTCTTTCCTTGAAACCTGATAATTACACGATGTCAGAAATGGCAAATTATTCTCTGCCCCGTATGTTTTGTTGACATAAATATGGTATACAGATTATATTAATGTATGTATATGTGACCAATCCAAGCCCATCATATGAGTAACGACTCTCTGCACAAGTATGATATAACAATGGTATGGATCAGCATCTACCAACATTTTTAAAATCATATTTGCCTGTGGTTTACGAACAAATAGGCCCTTGAGACCTGGAATGTACGAGGGCAGCAAGGGCGATAATCATTCCTGCTCTTCTGAAATATCATTCCTTCGCAATCCTCACCAATCCTTACTAATCCTTCGATTAAAGCCAATCTCTCGTTCGTTCTTTCGATCAATCCTTCTGTTTGCCCCCCCTCCTATTTTCCAAACATATAGAAATTACATTAATTCGCCATCTACAAAATTTGTACATGTTGACTGAATTAACGTTTTGTATGCAGTCAACTATCCATGCATTTTTATACTAAAATATTTCATTAACATTCTATATGCAGATCTTTCTGTTAATAGTCGAGTGCTCATAGCACCACTTTAAAGTTGTGGGGGGAAAAGTACACGATACACAAAAATAAAGAAAAAGCAATTAATTTATAATAATAATTTATTATTATTTTGTAATTATAATTTTATAAGAAAGTAGTTCATCACATCATGCGATAGATCCCCGTTCCTTCAGTTTATTAATGACTGAAGTTATCTCAACAATGCGAGAGAAATACCCACGTTTTTGTAGGCAAATCAAATGTTTGAGTTTATCAACAAATTCATTAGGGTCTTCGTGAAATACGTAGTCAGTATTCTCAGCATCTTCCGCAATCTTCATGTGTCTAATTGCAGCAAATGGACAAGCGTTCTTGACGCCTTCGGCCTTCTTCACACCACTTGTCGAAGGAAACTCGCTGGTGAGATGTGTGGGAACGTCGAGAGAATCATTATCCTTCTCATCTTCATCAACACTGTCTTCATAGTCATTATCATCAATGCTGTCTTCATGATAGTCTTCACCTCTTCTTTCATCCTTAATATCAAGTTTACTTTTCTTTGTAGGAGTCGCATGATGATCATCATCAGTATTTAGAGCCGAACACAGTTTGTTCTGAATTTCGTTCGATTTCACGCGAGCGTCTTGCAAGTGTACATTCCACACATACCGACTCCACCAAACCTCGCAGGTCTCTCATTCCGTCATTCGCATTAACCGTCCCATCATAATCGTCTGTGGAATCAGTACCCATCGATGCAGCAGAGGGTATTGACGACATCACTTACTCGCCATCAAAAGACGAATCCTTGAGGTTCTTTATGGGGTTCTTCAATGTATCACCTTGCATAACCTGCATGTGCTTTTCGTCGTAATGCTTCTTCGCGCGAAAAGGACTCTTCGTACTGGCGGTTCTCTCATGTCAGAGAACAAGTATTTACGTTCTGATGCAAAATACAACTTTATTTTTATAAATAATTTTCTGCAATATTTACTCTAGTAATTGATAGAAACCTGCAAAACTCGGGTTATTATTTGGAGGCAGACTAAACTCCGTGACATTATATGTTCTTTTGACTATTGCTATTGGCAGAAAACTTGTGTGGCGAGCTCCAAGGGCACTTGCAACCTATAGTAAAGCCTCAAAAGGTTGAGTAACCAATCTCCAGTAAAGCTGTCACACAGCTAAATGGCACCGTGTAGTTACCAGTAGCCAATCAAATTCCGAATTGTACTGAAGTAGGTACAGGGCAGTTAAGTCTAGCAAATTACCAAAATATAATGCGAATTTGGCAGGTCCCTAGTATTTGATTACTGGGGCCACTGATTTTTCGCGAATAAATCGGAGCACCCAGTAGACTTCAATGCTATATATACAACTCGGCTGTTGTCATACCTCCGTTGGCTCCTGGGGGCCTTCCCCGCACTTGACCGAGCCACTCATGATCCCGTACCAACGACACTGTACATTCGTGATTCGTGTGCAAACTGTTAACATGGACCAGGGCATGCTTCAGCCAATAAAAAAAGCTAGACGATTCTACAGTGCTTTAAACTTTATCTGATTCCGAAATATTTTCGCGAAATATCACTGCCCCTATTGATTACCCTTCCCTACCCAATACGTTTGCTGAAATTTGTTTAATATGTAATCAATTTCCAAAGAAAATTTCCTCTTCCAAAAAAAAAATTAAAATTAAATTTAACATATTTTTAATATTCGATACGAGATTAATGCATTTTATTGTACAAATAATTTACGTTGTATAGAATTATGCATTTATCTTTCACTTGATTTTTAATACTGAAAACGAATGGTTTTGCTTTATGGTGTATAAAGTTTAACTGGATGTTTTCAACAGCAATGGCGGTTGCGAAGCGGCCAGAATTCCAAATCTAACACAACTTCATGTAATACTTGTAGAAAAAACTACACGAAATTGGTTAAACGGTACCAATTTAATGACTTGTTACTCGGGACACCAGTACTTCGCGAAAAGATTTCCACATATGCCAGATTTCACCTGCATGTCAGCAGTTCTCTTTTGATTATTGGCCGCGTATTTTTGTCACCTCTCCATATTCACCTCAGTCACCCTCATCGGCTCTCAAGACCACGGCGTTAAGAGCCGCACAAATCTCTTCACTCATTCACTAATTTTGATTGCACGGGGCAGTAATTTTGCATGTGGCTTAACCCTGTCATGCTCATTTTTAACAATTGTCAGCATGTTTAACAGGAAGCTGTCATTTGACTGGTACTGTACTCGTCGAGGCTCAGTGCCCAATGATCTTCCATGTGGGTAACTGTTACCTAAACCGTGCTACTGCGCTGCGTTATAACTGGTTCATATCACTATCAGCGACCACAAAGTCCACTGTTTATTGGTTCTGATAATGAAACAAGTTCTTCGCAAACTGAAGTACAGCATGCATCAAAATAATTCTAATTTGCAACACCAGAAGTTTTAAAATCATGTGGAAATGAAAGTGTTAACGTATTATTAGATTTGTTTAATTCTGATATATCTAGAAAAAAATAATCAATTTAAACTTACAATAGTTCCTTTCGTCTAATTTATATTACAATATTTAATCTATTAGTTTATATATTAATTTATTATGATAATATATAATAAATATTATGTTATTTATATTAAAATCTTACTATACTTTAATTATTTTTTTTATATTAAAGGTTATTATATTATTATAAGGTAAAGATATAAATATAAGACTTTATTATACTTAAAATCCATCCTTATAAGAAAATCGCACCTAAAATAAAAAGATTCTACAATAAAACTATATATGTGCTTTATAATTCTGGCACGACCTTGACCTTTTCAGTCAAAATTAAATATATAATTTTAGGCGTTGCAGCAATCAAATATTTTGTTCGGAGCTGTACTGATATTAAGACGAAACTTTCTTTGTCTTACATCGGGGCCAGTAGAAATCTATTTCTGCTCTATGTTACTGGCAGCAGTGGGTTATGAGGCTACGGAACATAGTCTCGGCAACGAATGGCGTCTCCCATTGGACGGTATGTTCTGCTGTGTACAGTATGCAACACCATCCAAGCCACCTCCTATGCAACGTCCCAGCCAGAGGACACTGTGGCTGAAAGGTTTAAGTGAAAGTACAGAGCACCTGTTCAAGAAAGCAGAATTGCAAAAGTCGTTTATTCCTCGAACTTCAACCGCACACGCCGTCAAAATGGCGTCACTAACCAGTAATGCATATCGGGACACCGTTCGCCAATCAGCTCCTGGTAACTTAGTTGCCGGCCTGCAGCCCAGCCAATCAGGCGCAAGTCACGTTCCCAGAGCGTCGTGCAGCAAATCATAAAATGGGCGCGCCCACGACAAAGTAAGGTTAATTCCAATCAGGTTAGGAACAAAATGAGTTTTCTTATGGGGAAGTTTAGCTTAGGGAAAATTTCCGCCGCTAGAGGTCACTTATTATTAACATTTTAGGCTACGTACGTGAATAATAAAAAAATAAAGATTTTCCTTAATTATGAAGTTAATTATATTTTATTTATGAACACTGAAATAACTTTGTTTTTCAACGTATAAATTAGAAAAAAAAACCTGTACACATGCGACGGCAGCGCCCACCTAGCGGTGAAAATTTTTAGGTGCCATTCTAAACGCACTGAGCTTCCAAACATGAGTTGAATGACCATAGTCAAAGTAACCGACACGCCATTTCGTCTCTGTGTGGTCATCTACTCTGTGACCGTGCTGTGATGCGCGCATGCTCCTTGTGCCAGTGTTGCAGGCAGGCTTGCGCCGTCACGTACGACGGCTTGAGTGTCTCGTCTTGGCTGTTTCTCCGCACACGGCCGGCCACTCCAGGAAGCCGGGGGAGGGCGGGGGCTGCTGCTTGTAAACCATATGCGGTTCGCCTCTCCATTATGCGCGCTAAATCGGCCCGCGCATGCGCAAGGTTAACGACGTTGTTACAGCTCTCCTCCGCTTTGCTTTTTTTTTTTTTACCGCACCGCCCCTGCAGCGGAGATACCGACCTTACCTACCTACCTGCATCGCACCTAGACCTATTATTAGAGTCCTCAGTACTTCGCGAATTGATTTGACAGCATTGCGTATTGCCAATTCGCGGTTACTTCCGTATTTTCTGAAGCCCTGCTTAAGTTCTACTTTCAGGGTATTCCTCCGCCTCATGCCACCAAAACATAAAAGGTTTTTAACTCCAGGGAGTATAAATAAATTATAACTAGAGATGATGGTTCATAACGTGAAGAGTTGACTGTTTTGCTAGGATTCAACGTACTGTACACATGTCCGACAGTTTTCTTTCCTTATTGGCTGTCATGCAAGCATGAAACTACTACCCCCATTTCACTGAGAATTCTGACACTATAAGGCAAGAACGTTCGTGATTGGCCTGCAGATAAGTTAGCCGAGTCAAAACCTTGTTCATCCAATCATGAAAGAATTTACTAGTCAGAGTGTTATAGAAGATATGTTGGCTCAACAAATTTTCCCCTTTTTTTCCTTCATATATAATTATTACCGTGAGGCATGCGGGAATCTTGTAGAAACCACTTATGCTACATAGCTGCCAGGTTTTGTTGTGATCATGAAAGTATGATAGTCAAATTACGCACAATTAGGGCAACGATTTCGTTTAAATTAATCAGAAGTTCTTATAGACCACCTTGAGCTAGATGTAATGAGGCTGAACGATACAAGACGAAAGGAAATAGAGGGTATATAGAGAGAAACAGAGACCTTGGTACCCGATATCTCGGTCGCAAAAATAAGTTCGCTTTGTATATGCAAGCAACCGTTAGATTCTTTTTTTCCCTCGGCGCGACCTCAGGGTTCTGGGAAATAACTGCGGTCATTACATTTTCATAACTAGATGTATCTGATCCTTCTAACACACACGCCAGTCGTGCCAACTGAATTAATAGGCGTTCCGCGTAGCCGGGCCGACCCGGCTGTGACGCGCCAGCTGCCGGCGTAGAACAACTGCGTATACAGAAGTCCAAAAGGCGTGGCGGTTCCAGAAATGTAGGGAGGGAGACCCTCAGATTCAGTGATTCGCAGGCAGAAAAATTAAGATGCGTGAGAAGTAGTTAAACCAATCACGAAAGTAACATCTTAGTAAAAGTTTTTTTTAAAAATAGATTTAGTCACGAAATATTTTCGCGAAAACTGGATGCCCCTAAGTGTAGATAAAGTTGAGTTGAGATATATTGGCGACTCCTAACAAAAAGGTATTGGGAGGAGCCGACTTATATTTCAAAACACTGTAGGCTCGTTTAACTATCTATCATTAGGGCCAGTGACTTTTCGCGTAAAAATCGGAGCACACAGTAGACTTCAATACTATATACACATCTCAGCTGTTGTTATACCTCCATTGGCTGCTGGTGCCGTGTCCGTCTTTGAACAAGCCACTCGGGACTAAGTAACTCCGACACTGAACCTTCGTGATTCGTGCGCAAACGGTTAACACGGGCCAGAACATTTTTTTAGCCAATCAAAGAAGCTGGACGACCCCACAGTGCTTTGGACTGTATCTTGTCTCGAAATATTTTCGCGAAATATCACTGCCCCTTCCTATCATGATTGGCTGAATTACTTTTTGACACGTGTTAACTGTCTGCATACGAATCACGTAGCAGCCGTGCTGATGGCGCCGAATTTTAAGTGGCGCGGTCAAATATCAAAACGTCTCCTCAGCAGACAACAACCATTGGCAATCGACAAACTGCTGTTGGGTGCTTATAATATTGAAGTCTACCATGCACTTATTTTTTTTTTTTCGCGAAAAATCACTAGCTCTCGTTATTGCATGTTATGGAACATTCCCTATTGGTCGGGATGCCAATCTGGCAAGTTAGTATACAGGAGCTGATTGGTTGAAACAACGTTCCGCCATGTTGCTGGTAAGTGACGTCATTTTGCAGGCGCGCGTGGCTGGTGTTTGTAGCACAAGCCACCGTTTCACATCTGTATTCTTACGTATTCTGCGGCAGCAGGTGAAAAGGGAGAACGTTAGCAACACGTAAATCGACTGATTTGTTGGCGCAGTTGTATTTCCCGACGTATTTTTCTTACGGGAGTTGGCGTATTTTCAACACAGCGGCGGTGTCGAGAATAGCTGGGTGAGGCCGACAACCGGCCGTTCAAAGGAACTCTTTCTCGCTGACATGTCGCCGCGGAGGCTGTTAATTGGACTCGCGTCCTCGCCTTGTACACATTGATACGGCTGTGAGTAGTCTGCTGATTCGCTGCTACGTACTAGCGACGGGGCGTTGTACAAGAACTACATCTATATATCAACATATTGTGCTCTTTATTTTCACATAAATGTCACAAAACATTCATTTTTTTTCTAATGGAGAAACAAAGGCAACTTTTAGTGACCAACACTCAGACCATTTGGGCGAGGAGCGGCGAAGCTCTATAACTAGGGCCAATGACTTTTCGCGTAAAAATCGGAGCACACAGTAGACTTCAATACTATATACACACCTCGGCTGTTGTTGTACCTCCATTGGCTGCTGGTGCCGTGTCCGTCTTCGACCAAGCCACTCAGGACTAAGTAACTCCGACACTGAACCTTCGTGATTCGTGGGCAAACTGTTGACACGGGCCAGAACATTTTTTTTTAGCCAATAAAAGAAGCTGGACGACCCTGCAGTGCTTTGGACTGTATCTTGTCTCGAAATCTTTTCGCGAAATATCACTGCCCCTATCTATAGCGCAGACCCTCGAAGTATGTTCACTCCCATATTTTATTGTGGATAAATAAAATGTCCTGAAATGCATATATTAGCACCATGAGTGTTGCGGACGCAATATTTTCGTAGTCTGAATTTAACTGAGTTGTACGGAGTTTGCCGTAACATTCCGATATCCGCATTCTTTGCAGACGCGGGAGAAGAAATATTACTTCGCAAGTAAGTGTTCATAATATTTCCTCTGACGTAATATCACGTCAGAAACACTCATAGTGTAAATTACTCTCCTTAAGAGCATTGGTTGTATATTGGTAGTGACGCGCAAAATTCGCGTTATTATTTGCAAGACCATCCAATAGCAAGGGTCGCTTAAGTGTGCACGCGTTTGAAGTCTATCTTGACCTGAAATGAGTCCACGAATATTTGTTTTCCCTAAGTATATTAAGCGTGTCTGATGTTCTGTGAGCCAATAATACGACTGTAAACTGAAGCACAGAGACCAACATAGCTTATTGCAGTGCAGTTGTGAGTACAGGCGACTCAAGTCTAGATTGTCATTTTTGTCAATGAATCTGTCCTGCACTAAAAGTGTTAAAATACAGACGGAAAATAAACCCTCTCTGACACGATTAAATTTACGGTTTCAGTGTTGCGAACAAGCAATTTTTTTGAATCTTATTGTATATAAGACGACACCATTTCTGTTACATCATTACAACAAATGAGTATGGCCACCTGTATCTCGCGAACAGATTCACGCGGAGGCTAGACATCAATATCCTTATTTCACACTTGCGATCTCCATTTGACTATTGGCTTATGTCCTTGTTGTGACGGGAGTTTGTTACAGGAATGTGCCAATAGGAATTGAGTTTCCCCGATACTGACCGTTCGTGATTCGCGTGCAGACGAATAAGACGCAAGTAGTGTCTTTATGGCTCTCCGGGACCAAGGACTCGGGACTGTAGCACCATTCGCCATCTTGGAATTTCCCATTTTCCCCTTAAAATTTGCAGTTTTCCCCTCAAAATTGACTATTTTAGGCTTGAAATCAGTCTTTCTCACTCAAAATTGTCTTTTTTCCCTTTACAATCTAGCAGTTTTCCCTTTAAAAAAAAAAAACACCGAGCCCCTTTATTTTAAGAACGAGCCCCCGAAAGGCTATTTTCGAGCTATTTGAAAGATGTGGGGGGCTCGCTTCTTTTACCCGCAGGCCTCCACCCCTATCCCCCCACCCCTAGCTAAGCTCACCTGAACCCCTTCCCGGCGCCCAATCATAAAAATCAAGAAAAATCACAAAAACAAAAAAAAAAATTCTAAAAAATCGAAGAACATATAACATTACCCTACCCTACTCATCGCTCATCCCACCACCCTCACCTCACCAATTCTCCACTCGTAAGCACTCAGTTTAATAATACTTTGCTTCAAAAATATGTATTATTAGGCATTACCAACGCACTTNCTTAGAACACATAACCGTCACGAAAAGTGTCGACCGCCCCCTTCCCGCTGCCAAACGCCTCTTTCATCACTACTGCTGCGGGTCAGGTCTGGTTCGACCTTCGTCATCCTCGCTCCAAGTCTGTTGCGTCCAACCTGATGAGAATGCATTACAATATCAATACACTCTCATTGTTGTGCACTTCATTTGAACATATACCTCTGTTGCCATATCATAGATTGTGCACATTCAGTGATAAGACATTACAGCAAATATTTAAGTACTTACATTATATTTTGCCCACGTCATTTCCTTTATTTTTATTGTCATGCTCACTTACAGTACCGGCTTGTAGTGGCATATCTGAAAACCAAGACCATAATATTCCCCATATCAGGAAAGCAGGCAGGGTGCAACACGAACGAGAAATGAAACACTTGTTTTATTTTTAACATATATATATATTACATACTTCTGTTTACAAAAATAATACAAAATCAGAATCTAAACAGTCTACATTCCATTGAAGTAACATATTTACAGCAACACATTGTAATGCATTCTCATCAGGTTGGACGCAACAGACTTGGAGCGAGGATGACGAAGGTCAAGCCAGACCTGACTCGCCAGAGTAGCGTAGGAAGTGGTGAGGGGCAGCGGGAAGGGGGTCTAATGTTATATGTTCCTCGATTTTTAGAATATTTCTTGTGACCTTTTATAATAATTGCCGGGGGTGTGGTGTGGGGAGTGGTGAGGGGAGGGTGGTGGGATGAGCGATGGGTATGGTAGGAAAATGTTATATGTTCTTAGATTTTTTTGTTTTAATTTTTTTTGTTTTTGTGATTTTTCTTGATTTTTATGATTGGGCGCCGGGAAGAGGGTGGGGTGATACGGGTGGAGGCCTGCGGGTAAAAGAAGAGAGCCCCCCCAAATCCTTTAAATATCTCGCAAATAGCCTTTTGGGGGCTCGTTCTTGCAAATGGGGGGCTCGGTGCTTTTTAAGGGAAACACTAAAGATTTTGAAGGAAAAAAGGGAAATTTAGTGTGAAAAAGGCTGATTTCAGGGGGGAAATTGTCGATTTGAAGAGAAAACGGGAAATTCCAAGATTGCGGACGATGCCACAACACCCAGCCCTTTCCTCCGAAGAACCATAAGCACACTACTGACGCGTAACAATTAAAATAATCCAATCATGAAAGTGGTTCTGGACTAATGTGCTTTGGAACACAACTTGTCCTGAAAACTAATCGCCAAAAACAGGTGCCTTTAAAAATGAGCTTCGTGTTTGATGACCGGTTTTGACAGGTGTTTTTCGCGAAAATATTTATTGTCATGTTAGACTTCAACGTCTTACGTCCACGACCACAAGTTCCTTTGGTTATTGACCGCGTGTGTATGCGTGAGAAGATATGTATTTATTTGACTGGGCCAATCGTAATAAATTACACAGATACTGAACGTCCATGAGGGCAGACAGTCGAGGCTCGCGACATTCAAAATCTTCCAACCACGAAAGTGCGTAAGAATAAACGTGTTTTGGAGCACAAATGGTCTTGAAACCTTTTCGCGAAAAACACTGTCCCTAGTGATTAGTGATAGAAATTAATCTTAAGTAACGTAGTTGCACCGTTTACGAGTTAGTTACCCACGGTAAAAACATTGAGCACTGGGCCTGGCAGGATACAGAGCTGATCGATAATAACTTTCCTGAGCGACACGTATAGAAATGTCTGCATTGGGTATGAAAGGGTTGAGCTATAGTTAGGGGCAGTGATATTTCGCGAAAACATTTCGAGACAAGATACAGTCCAAAGCACTGTAGGGTCATCCAGCTTCTTTGATTGGCTAAACAATTATTGTGGCCCGTGTTAACCGTTTGCGCACGAATCGCGAAGGTTCAGTGTCGGAGTTACTTAGTCCTGAGTNACAATTATTGTGGCCCGTGTTAACCGTTTGCGCACGAATCGCGAAGGTTCAGTGTCGGAGTTACTTAGTCCTGAGAGGCTTGGCCAAAGACGGACACGGCACCAGCAGCCAATGGATGTATAACAACATCTGAGGTGTGTATATATAGTATTGAGGTCTACTGTGTGATCCGATTTTTACGTGAAAAGTCACTGGCCCTAGCTATATTCACCACGTTTTTCAGCTTATTTTATTTATTTGTACATAAAAATCATCTCTTAGGCGGGCGACTACAGCAGTTAAANTCACCACGTTTTTCAGCTTATTTTATTTATTTGTACATAAAAATCATCTCTTAGGCGGGCGACTACAGCAGTTAAACTAGCCAGTGTAGTCAAGCAATGTCAACTTCATTAAATTTACAAAGGATGGTTATGTGTACTCTCGTTCCGTAAAATTCAATACAAAATCTATAATGCACTGCAGGGTTTTTTGCGGAAATTCTAAAAATCCAAGATGGCCGGGGCTGATCCCCCTTCCAGATACCCGACGCCGATTGGCAAACGGCGTTCCAACATGTCGCCGGCCAGTGATGTCACTTTGATGGACGTGCGCGGCTGGGGTATGCGGTGCCATCAGCTGTCCCGCCTCTGTATTCGCAAGTTCTCTGTGCCCCGAGGCAGCAGAGAGATGCCGGGAGATACTCAGCCCCGCGCCCGGGCCGTGTTTCCATGCGAGCTGCCGCGCACGGGCCGGTTGATTAATCGCCCTGCTCCCGGCTTGCCCGCCCGCCGCCATCAATTAACTCCGGCTGTTTCTGCTTTCTCCGCCGGCACGAAGGACGTGCCCGCCCCGGTTTTTAAAAAACCACCCCGGCAACCGCTTCCGGCGGTGCAACAGGCCCCAGTCACGCACCGCGACTAGGGATCTGCGAAATTCCGGCGAGCGAGTGAAGAGATTCGGGCGGCTCTTAACACCGGAGGTCTCGAGATCCGATGAGGGTGATGGAGAAGCGCCGGAAAGAAAGGGCGGGGGAAGCGTGAGATCCCCGAGAAAACCCACATATGAAAATTCGGGAGTGTTCAATTTAATCTTAACATTTTTAAATTATAATATTTATTTAAATACGACTTTAAAATGGCAGAAAACACGAGTGTTGGTAGCGCCTAGTAAAAAATAGTTCTCATGCANAGAAAACACGAGTGTTGGTAGCGCCTAGTAAAAAATAGTTCTCATGCAAAATATGTGTACGACTGAGTGCGCACGAATTCTGTGCGTTGTCCATCGGTGTAATTTTCTAGATTTAGTTAAGCACACTGTAGACTTCAATACTACATACACACCTCAGCTGTTGTTAAACCTCCATTGGCTGCTGGCGCCGTGTCCGTCTTTGACCAAGCCACTCAGGACTAAGTAACTACGACACCGAACCTCCGTGATTCGTGCGCAATTATTAACACGGGCCAGAACATTTTTTTAGCCAATCAAAGAAGCTGGACGACCCTGCAGTGCTTTGGACTGTATCTTGTCTCGAAATGTTTCNCACGGGCCAGAACATTTTTTTAGCCAATCAAAGAAGCTGGACGGCCCTGCAGTGCTTTGGACTGTATCTTGTCTCGAAATGTTTTCGCGAAATATCACTGCCCCTAGTTATTGGCCGCGTGTCTGTGTGAGAAGATATTTTCTACTTGACTGGGCCAATCANAAAATATGTGTACGACTGAGTGCGCACGAATTCTGTGCGTTGTCCATCGGTGTAATTTTCTAGATTTAGTTAAGCTTAGTTTGCACGAGGCGCGTAAAAATCGGAGCACACTGTAGACTTCAATACTACATACACACCTCAGCTGTTGTTAAACTCCATTGGCTGCTGGCGCCGTGTCCGTCTTTGACCAAGCCACTCAGGACTAAGTAACTACGACACTGAACCTCCGTGATTCGTGCGCAATTATTAACACGGGCCAGAACATTTTTTTAGCCAATCAAAGAAGCTGGACGGCCNGTGCCGTGTCCGTCTTTGACCAAGCCACTCAGGACTAAGTAACTACGACACTGAACCTCCGTGATTCGTGCGCAATTATTAACACGGGCCAGAACATTTTTTTAGCCAATCAAAGAAGCTGGACGACCCTGCAGTGCTTTGGACTGTATCTTGTCTCGAAATGTTTCCGCGAAATATCACTGCCCCTAGTTATTGGCTGCGTGTCTGTGTGAGAAGATATTTTCTACTTGACTGGGCCAATCAGAATTAAGTTATACCTGCCAATACTGAACGGCGGTTTTGTGCTGGCAGACACCTGAGACACTCGTGAGAATTGAAATCATCCAACCACGAAATAGGTATGAGGACAAGCAAATTTTCAATCGCGTGTATGTTTGACTTTCTTTTTCAATTGCACCGCAGTTTGTAAGCCACGCTAGGCTCTAAACGAACTCGTGTAAAATACAAGGGAAAAAAAATTCGCGATGTTATATGAAGCCAAGCTAGACTTAGTCCTCGAGTATATTTAAGTCGCTTGTGCAACTGGTTAACAGTTTATTAAACACACCCTGGATGAATTTGAGACAATTAACTCGCCTGCAAGACAGCAAAAACCTAAACGCGTGCAATCCGGCCAAGAGATAAAATGACAACTCACTGGGCAGTACCCAACAAATGAATTTCTGTGACTTATCTCTATAAATAAATAATATACAATAAAACATCGAACGAATTTCATGCTACTTTGTCTGGGACATAACTAGAGCATCGGCAAATGAGTAACTAACCGATGCTGAAGTACACAAACTACTATGGGGAGCCTAACTTGCGGCCAGATGAATCCGCGAAATTTCCGGGTCTCTAACCACGTGGTGGCCGCGGTGGTGTAGTAATTAGACTGCACGTCTTCCACCAAGATAGACCGGGTTCGATTCCCAACTTCAAAGAATAAAGCCTCAAAGTCTCAAAGAATAAAGCAACTGGAAAAAATTATTATAACTGGGAAATTCTGTGCGTGCACTGTAGAGGGTTTTCTAATATCATACGTGATAAACACAAGCTTAACTATGAGCATATATTTGTGAGGGTTCAGTTTCCAAGGCCGTAGATTTCGAAGGGAAGTTCATTAGTGTGGTCCCACTGAACGAGTTTAGTCATGTGGTTGTGGATTTGACTTACGTTCTGTAGCTCGTGGGTTCCAGCCAGACTGGCTCTGCTGGCAGATGTCCTTACTGGTACTTCCCCGTTATAATTCCAGGAAAATGTAGGTACATTTCCCTAGCCGTTGATTTTTATTCCTAATATTACGGTTAAAGGCTGCACAATGTAAACTGAGCAATTTTGAAAGCCCCAGTTATACCCGTTTGGTCACACAATAATCTCCTAATTCAAGTGTTGCGATCACATAATTCTTTGGCCCGCGCTTTACTTGTGTTCAGTGCTTGTCCTGCAACCAGCGAACAACGTGCTGCTTGCTCGACGATATATTCACTAACCATTCATGTCAAGAAGGTGTGGAAAATCACACAGATCAGATTAGTCACCAGAAAAACTCTCGAAGTACTGGGCACGGGCACCTTGTAGTGTACAGTACCGGTGATAAGTATCAGCNCAGAAAAACTCTCGAAGTACTGGGCACGGGCACCTTGTAGTGTACAGTACCGGTGATAAGTATCAGCCTACAGTATCGGTGATAAGTATCAGTCTACAGTACCGGTGATAAGTATCAGTCTACAGTATCGGTGATAAGTATCAGTCTATAGTACCGGTGATAAGTATCAGTCTACAGTACCGGTGATAAGTATCAGTCTACAGTACCGGTGATAAGTAACAGTCTACAGTACCGGTGATAAGTATCAGTCTACAGTACCGGTGATAAGTATCAGTCTACAGTACCGGTGATAAGTATCAGTCTACAGTACTGGTGATAAGTGTCAGCCTACAGTACCGGTGATAAGTATCAGTCTTACGGAACAAGTCGTGTTGGTACTTGAGTCTATGTCTTGCCCTTAAGATATACTTGTACGAGTATTGTGTATTCTTCCGCCATATCTAAAATTAGCATTAACGTGTGCCTGATCACTTTATTCTTGCGTCGGTTAAGTGGAGCTGCAAAATTATTAGAAAAGTTAATATTTTNATTAACGTGTGCCTGATCACTTTATTCTTGCGTCGGTTAAGTGGAGCTGCAAAATTATTAGAAAAGTTAATATTTTCAGATTAGCTTAGTCTTACACTTAAATGAATTGAGAAAAAAAAAACAGAAAGAAAATGATACAAATTTTAGTATTCACATATGATTACACAACACTTCAAATTCTACGTTAAGACGTGGAAATACTTTTCCTCCGATGTTACCAACTTTACCGGGGTCACTGCAGCCGGTGTGCCCGTCAACCCTTTAATGCCCATAGTATAAACTCGTATATATGCTGCACAGGAAGCTTATATTTGATTGGTACTGTNAACTCGTATATATGCTGCACAGGGAGCTTATATTTGATTGGTACTGTACTTTACGGAACTGAGTGCCCAATGATCTTCCCGGTGGGTAACTGATTCCTAAACCGTGCTACTGCTCTACGTTATGATTGGTTCATATCACTATCACCGAACACAAAGACCACAGCTTATTGGTTGTGATAGCGAAGCAAGTTCTTTGCCAGCTTAAGTAAAGTACGAATCAAGAAACTTAAAATTTGCAACACCAGAAATCATAAATTAATATNAAGTTCTTTGCCAGCTTAAGTAAAGTACGAATCAAGAAACTTAAAATTTGCAACACCAGAAATCATAAATTAATATGGATATGAAAGAGTTAAAGTATATGCAGGTAGGGGGAGTGAAATTTTCCAAAGGTTTGTATCAAAAGTGCTTAAATAACCTTGAACAGCCAATACGCGTAGGGCACTGAAGAACATCACGCTCGAAGGTCGGAATTTTGCGCTGTCGGGAGTCAAACCCAACTCAGCCACGCCCTTTCTCAGTGGGGTGCGGTAGCGTGGTGGTCAGACTTCTCGCCGTCCACCACGGTGAACTGAGCTCGATTCCCGGCGGAGTCAACGTGACGTGCGTTCGTGTTGGATGGCGGGTTATCTCGGGGATCTCTCGTTTCCCCCGCCTTTGCATTCCACCGCTGCTCCATAATCATATCATTTCACCCTCACTGGATATGTAGACCTCAGTGATAAGCGCCTACCTAAACTGCCTCAATTCTGCTCTCAACGGAAACTTTTTCTTATGTAATAAAAGTAGTACCTAGCTATGAGTAAAGCCACGAGTATTTCGCGAATTCATTCAGTGGCGAGGTGGACTTGAAACACTTGTTCTTTTCTTCTTCCACTGTGATTGCACGGCAGTTGTTTGGAGACACCTTGTTTAACTGTGGGCCAATAGTAAGCAGGAAGAAGTAGTGTGAGCTAGTGTTGAACAGTGCTGTACAAAGGCCTCACTTGATCGCAGCAACCAATAAGCAAACTAAAGTGTCTCCAGCGTATAGAGAACGGTGCAGTCTAGCCTGCCGAGACACATCAATACGCGAAATACTCGCGACTCTACCTGTGAGACTAAGATAGACTTGTATTCACTTACAGGTTACAGTCGCATTGAAGTTTAACTCTTTTTTTTTCGTACATTTTGTGGAAAAAAACTTACCTAATATGAAAAATATAACGTTATGTGAGCCTTACTCATCTATGCTCTTCCTTATCAGATTAAAAGTTGACTCTCTCGAGAAATAGACTACATTTTTTNATGTGAGCCTTACTCATCTATGCTCTTCCTTATCAGATTAAAAGTTGACTCTCTCGAGAAATAGACTACATTTTTTCCCGCCACTGATCTACCGGTATTCCATTACTGTAGCTCCGGCGCTATAAAAAAATTTAATTAAAAAAGGCAGTTGAGGCGCCATATAAATCGTGTGGGCAGCAAAAATTANAGGTTACAGTCGCATTGAAGTTTAACTCTTTTTTTTTCGTACATTTTGTGGAAAAAAACTTACCTAATATGAAAAATATAACGTTATGTGAGCCTTACTCATCTATGCTCTTCCTTATCAGATTAAAAGTTGACTCTCTCGAGAAATAGACTACATTTTTTTCCCGCCACTGATCTACCGGTATTCCATTACTGTAGCTCCGGCGCTATAAAAAAATTTAATTAAAAAAGGCAGTTGAGGCGCCATATAAATCGTGTGGGCAGCAAAAATTATAAATTACCCAACGACGACAGAAACATCAACATTTAACGAGACAGAAATCCAGAAGACGATTATTTAAACTACGTTATTTTGTGAAGGAGACGGCTTGGTCGTTGTCGGTTGGATAGTGGCAGGACAGGCCATCGGGAGGAGACGAAGTGTGTAACTGCTGTCGGGAGCCTGCGAGGTAGGTTTGAAAGTGAACGCGCTGCAGGGATCTCTTCGGTCGGCATGCCGATCAGGTCGTCAGAACCATCGAGAACGTAGTGTTACGGACTAAGCTTTTCAGCTTAGTCGTACTTGAAAGTTAGCAGGGACGTAGCTGTATAATGACTCATGATTCGGTAGAGCACATCATCATCTGATGGGGTTTTATTACATGAAGATTCACGCCATTTTAATTAAACCTAACTGGAAAGTCATCACCTTGTTGCAGCCGGAGGCTGATTCTGCGAGGCGGTTAACGACGGCCGGACACACCCAACTTCCTGGTCTGCTTCGCTGGTCGGGTCGACGCCCAAAGGACTTAAGACCAAAGACCTACGTTCCGGGTGTTACGTCGGCGTATATCAAGCGCGTGGTTCTGCGGCCCCCGCTCAGTGACCGGTGGAGGGGATTTCTGCAACCGTCTTCTTTCGCAAGGGTCGACGACCAAATGGTGGCGTTGCAATCCCGCTCGTTTCCAGGTTTAATGTTTGAAGGTGTGATCAGGCAAGCCGTTCAGCTAAGGCCTGATCACACCATAACAGTAGGATAGTTCCAGTTCGTTTAGCGGCACGGCATGCAGGATTCCCAGATAAGCGTTCACCTGTCCACTGCTCGTTGGCTGTTCCAAGGCTATTCTGATCCGCACTCGTGACACTTCTCTGGCAGAGTATGCTAACATCTGCATCATTTCAACACATTCATAGACGATAACGCACACTGACAGTACTTACACGGCATGGGCCAAGATCATTTTCAAGCAGATCTGAAATAATTTAAGTGTTGGCCTCCAACGTGAAAGATGATGCATCACTCGGGCTACCTGTTCCCCGCGAAAAGATTCCAGGACTTGTTGAACTGCAAAACACGTTAGTTCAGAAACAGTTCCGTGGTTGGAGAATGTCAATTTGCACGCTTCTTACCTCTCTGCCAGCCATTCGCGGACGTTCAGTGTCGGAGTAACTTAAGTCTGATTGACCCAGTCGAGTGTAAAATGTCTCAAACAGACACGTGGCCAATAGCCAGAGGAGATTTACAAGTGTNTATATATATATATATATATATATATATATATATATATCACCACTCAGTGGCTGTGTCACCCCATATACACGAATTATTCGTTTTAGTGGTGTAGCAGAAGAGCAAGGGGCATTACTGAAAATGTTTCATTACAGGAGCATTACATTTCATGATACTGTAAAAATTATTGTACCTGATTTTTAATAGGTGTTCCATGGTTGTCATTCAAAGTTGAGAATAAATTAATATATAAAATTTTGTATTAAGTTAATTGTTGCATAAATATGCGTTAATACTTCATGTACTATGTCCGCGATGATGGGCAAGGTAATTATTAGAGTCCTGGAAATTTCGCGGATTCATTCGGCAACAAGCCAGACTCCACAATATTTTCTGTTCACGAGCATCAGTTACACGTTCATTCGCTGTTGCTCCTGTTCAACTCCAGATCAGGTAGCACGGGATTCCGTACTTGTTTACCTCGCATGCCCATTATTCGTCGAAATTTGTCCGGGGAGTGTTTAAAAAACTGTGGTTCGATAGAAGTAATAACGCAAATATCCATGTGGTTGAAATTTAACGTGTCCTCGAATGAATTCGCGTGTGTCTAGTAATTATTTGAGCTTCTTTTGTAACATTCTTCAATAAATGCTCCTAAATTTTAATCAGGAAGAAACAAATAAAAAATTCAATATGGCTGGTGACACGTGCTCTTAACCTATATTCTTGAGTCTTCTGTCGGTTATGACGAACTTTAGAATACTAGTGTAAAAAAACTTACGGTACCAGCATCTACAACCACTGTTGGAAGGTCCTTTGTACATTGGACAGAATAATGACTCCACTGAGATACACGCTGAGATAGTTCAGTGGATGGCTGCATGAGGATTTTTATTGAAGGAGAAGCTATTTCAAGTAAAGAATTCTTATGCGGAATTCTGGAGTGTTACGCCTCTAAAAGACAAGGGGGGAAATGTCTGCTTTGAATGTGGATCAAAACAAACAACATATAATAACACTCTAAATGTATTTGCCCTTATAATAATCGTGTGTGTAAAATGTTCTTTTATCTGAATGTATCCGACGTAATAATTTTTCACACACACAAACCCCCCACCCCGGGTCCCAAAAATTTGTTTAACATCCCTGAGGAATTTGTTTTTTAAAGAAATACTACGGAACACGCGTCGAATCTCTGTGCCTCACTCCGTGGAAGAGTACCACTGATGACCACGAATCACAGACGTACAGTATCGGGATTACCTAATTACGGTTGACAAGTCAAGTATGAAAATGTCGCCTGACAAAGACACGCAGCCGATGTTCAAAGGAAAATTGTTGGTGTGACCGTAGCGCGTTGAAATATAGGCAGGGCCAGTGACTTTTCGCGTAAAAATCGGAGCACACAGTAGATTTCAATACTATATACACACCTCAGCTGTTGTTATACCTCCATTGGCTGCTGGTGCCGTGTCCTTCTTTGACCAAGCCACCCAGGACTAAGTAACTCCGACACTGAACCTTCGTTATTCGTGCGCAAACGGTTAACACTGGACAGAACATTTTTTAGCCAATCAAAGAAGCTGGACGACCCTACAGTGCTTTGGACTGTATCTTGTCTCGAAATATTTTCGCGAAATATCACTGCCCCTAAATATAGGAAATGCGGAAATTTTTTTTTCGCGAAATTCGGGCGTACTCACTTATAATACGTGAAATCAGTGTCGGTGCTGTACTAATATCAATACGGACATGGTCTTTCTCTGGGCAGTG
>NQII01001366.1:33849-44038 GCA_002778355.1 Clitarchus hookeri
CGGCCCGTCGGGGGGACACTTCGCCCAACGAGCCGGCTAGCTTGCGCTGTCCTGCCGTCGTCGTGCGGAGCGCGGGACCTCGCCCCGCGACGCAGAGTACCGCGAGAGTACAGAGGCGGAACGGCCGCTTGGTTCCGCGGACTCCAGCAGCGTGTGCGAGCGCCGTCCGCCAATCAGCGCCTGGTGAATTTCTTACCAGCAGGAAGTCCGGAAACAGAAAACCCGAGGACGTGTGGTAAAAAAAATGAAAACTATTTCAAACATAGTACCCCACTGGAAAAATGGAAGAATCAGTTTTTTCACACTTTTTGAATCAATCGTTTGAAAAACCACCCCGTGTATGACATGCTTGTTTGTTTCTTAAACATGTATCACAAGCGTTTTATACTTGTGGTAACATGTTTTTTGGTTAAATTTAACTTTTATTTATATATTACATATATACTGTAGTATTTTATTAACAATTAATATTAACAAAAAACAGTGGAAAATAGGTTTGTTGAAAATGCCCAGCAATAAGTAGCTCTTACGCCAAATATTATTACACTGAGTGTACATGATTGCGGTGCGTTGTCATCTTGGTGTAATTTTCTAGACTCAGTTAAGATTTGTTTACATGAGGCGGAAGAATATTCTGTAAGTATAACTTCAGCAGGGCTTCAGGGAAGTTGGAAGTAACCGCGAACGGACTATATTAAGTTTATTTCCGATGTCTGAGGGATGGGATGGTTCTTTCAGCCCCAGGATACGGGAAATCCCGTATAATACGGAGGGGTGGCAACCCCAAGTCGCGGGGTGGAGAGGAGTGGAGAGATTTGGGTGGCTCTCAAAATCGGAGTCTCGAGAGCCGACGAGGGTGAAGCGAGGCGAGAAAGGAGCAGCACCGGAATGCAAGGGGCGAGGTAAACGGGTGACCCCTGAGAAAACCCGCTGAGCAGCGGCATCGTCCGGCATGCGAAATTCAGAGTGCGACCCTACCGGGAATCGAAACAGGTTCGCCTAGGTGGGAGGCGAGTAGTCTAACCACTACACCACCGCGGCTCCACCCCCCACTGGGAAAATACTCTTTCTACGCCCTATTGCTAGAGACCTGAAGAATTCGCGGATTCGTTTTGAGACAAGCTATAATTCAAAACATGTGTGGTTAGATAACTTTAGCCATTGGTCCACACGTTGTTTGACACCTCCTCGAGAACGCTGGTCCAATCGTCGCCTTCCACTGTGACAGCAGACAACCAATGCGCAGTTGATATCGGCATATCTGTACATAAGACTGTGGAGTCTAGCCTGCAGGCCATTGTAATCATCAATTTTTCAGGTCTATACCTATTGCGTATACGAGGAATGTTCAGTCACAGAGTACTTAGCAATACAGAGGTGAAATAGTGGCGTGTTTTGCGAACTCCATGAATATAGCCTCACCAGCTAGCACCATAGCGGAACGTCGTTCACCAATCAGCTCCCGGAAGGTGTAACAACAAATCAGACTTGAGGCTCGTTCGCACAGCCACGTGCGGCCAATGAACGACCAAGTTCGCTTACATCAAAGGAACCGTCATGTCATTTCGTTTCTGTATACTTATAAATAGGGGCAGTGATATTTCGCGAAAAGATTTCGAAACAAGATGCAGTCCAAACAACTATAGGGTCGTCCAGCTTCTTCGATTGGCTAAAAAAATGTTCTGGCTCGTGTTAACGGTTTGCGCACTAATCACGAAGGTTCAGTGTCGGAGTTACTTAGTCCTGAATGGCTTGGTCAAAGACGGACACGGCACCAGCAGCCAATGGAGGTATAATAACAGCTGAGGTGTGTGTATAGTATTGAAGTCTACCGTGTGCTCCGGTTTTTACGCGAAAAGTCACTGGCCCTACTTATAAATTCTACGGTACAGTCGTGAGCAAGCACAGTTACGCACTGCAAAAGGCGAGCGGCGAGCAACACGCGAGCCACGTGACGTCGCGTGCACGCCCCGCAGGCACGCTGGCTTTTACGACGGCGTTACGCGCGCGTTACGACCCGGCTTGGCGAGCGCGCGCAGGAAATGAGTTGTAGAAAGTACCTGCCAAGGACGGCCGATCATTTCCAACCGGCGCGGCAGTAAAGTGACGTGCCAAATGAAAATCTCCCAGCTGCTGGTCGCTTCGCCATGAAAGGACAGGTCGTCCGTACGTGAGCTCGTACACGTCACGAGTTCTTCTCTCACAAACGAGCACTCGGCGAGGCATTACGAAGAAATATGTGCCGGAGTGAGCATGCGAGCTGCGCTGCGGCTGCTCTACCGGGATCCAACGTCGGTACAGAGTATGTCTAGTCCATTCACTGTTACTCCCGACTTTTCTGAAGCCCTGATCGAGTTCTACTTGCAGGATATCCCTCCGCCTCGTGCAAACAAAGTTTAACCGAGTCTAGAAAATTACACCAAACGGACAACGCACCGCGTTAGTACGCACTTATTTTAATAATAGTTTGTATTACAATTCATTTTATTAGGATGTTACCACCAACATGACTAATTTCCTTATCTTTCTATTCACATTAATTATGAATGAAATATCATAATTTAGACATAGTAAGTAAGTAAAAGTTCAATTTAAGTTAACAGAAGTATAAGGACCGCGGTGGTATAGTGGTCAGACTACTCGCCTCCCACTTAGGCGAACCGGGTTCGATTTCTGGCTGGGTAGCTCCCGGATTTTTGCAAGTGATAATCGTGCTGAGCGATGCAGCTGGTCGGCGGGTTTTCTCGCGATCTTCCGTTTCCGTCGCCCTTGCATTCCAGCGCTGCTCTATTCTCACCTCAGTTCACTCCCATCGGTTCTCAAGACCTCGTTTTTAAGAGCTGCTCAAATCTCTCAACTCAACACTGCACAAGTTTGAAGTAAGTCACCTGTATCGACTACTGCAGGAACACAGATTCTGTTGAGTTGAGAGATCTAGGAGGCTCTTAACAACGAGGTCTTGAGAGCCGATGAGCGTGAAATGAGGCGAGAAAGGAGCAGCGCTGGAATGCAAGGGTGGGGGAAACGGGAGATACCCGGGAAAACCCGCCAACCAGTGGCATCGTCCGACACGATTATCACTTGCGAAAATCCGGGAGTGACCCGGCCGGGGATTGAACCCGGTTCACCTTGGTGGGAGGCGTGCAGTCTAACCGCTCAGCCACCGTGGCCCCTACCGGTTCTGTTGATCCTGATGACGACCCGGAGATGGCACAGGAATAAGTATAATGGCAAATGGTAAGATGGCGGGAGTTTTTACTCCCAAGAATGGTAAGAGAATGGTGTGTTTGGCAGACTTGTTGAGGGGGTGCCTCCGGCCGCATCATTTAAAACGGGTACTGCTGTTTGTGCCTTTATCGGCAGTCTTGAATGAACGAAACGATAGTCTGCAGTGTGGAGTGTACTGCTCTCTACGCCCGGAGGGTGAGGAGGCGGGGGACAATTCTGGTGAACCGGTTGTCCCCCAAACCTGAGTCCTGAGCACACCCCTGACGCATTGGGCCGCGATTGTGATAATGGGATTTGCCGCCATGCTAAAATTTCCGAGTGAGAGAAGGATACGCGCTGACGCGGCAGAGTGTGAATGTGAGAATTTTAGCATATTTTCAGCCAAGTATGGCGGTCGCTAAAACACAAAGTTCCCCGGTGGTACCACGAGAATGGAAAAGTGCCGAGTAAGATCTTGTTTGCGGGAGCTAACGTAAGATAGAAAGTAGTGCTCCTGGTATAACCTTGAATAGGTCTCGGCCACCAGGAGTAGAGGTTGGTGAGGAAAGCGCCGGTTCCACCGGGAACTTTGTATCTTCAGTACACCAGGCTCTGTAAAATGTTTATTATGCGTTGGCTGTCAGCCACGCCAGTTGACTTTACAGTAGGAAAATAATCCTTTGCAGTTTTACAGTCCGTTGTGTTTATCTGAGGTAATGCGACAAAAAATTCTTAATTTTTTATTTACAAAGTGTTTTGTTATTGAGGTTGTAGCTTGCATGTAAAATACAGATAACCATTAGCGAAACAATGAACATATATCCGCATGTGCTTTCTTCTCAAGGGCAAACAAATTTACATTGAAGACTATGTCGAGTTTACACTTTACAGGGATATTATGGCAGCAGCCTAGATTGCAAATACGCTGGCCACACTCGTTCATTCATTGGTTGCTGCAATGTTGAGTGGTTCTAACTCTTTTATACTTTGGTCTGTGTTTTACACGATTAGGGACACCTGGGGTTACGTGTTTCTCGCGAAAATATTCCAGGTTAGTTGTACTGCAAAACATGTTAGTGAATGAAGTTTCGTGATGGGATGATTTTAGCTCTCGCGGTTTTTAGGTGCCTTCCAGCCCATCGCGGACATTCAGTTTCATAGTAACTTGAGTCTGATTGGCCCAGTATAGTATGAAATGTCTTCTCACACAGATACGTGATCAATAGTCAAAGGAAATGTGCAAGGGTGTACATACGACGTTGAAGTATAGCCTGCGTGTAAATATTTTCGCAAAAAAAAAAAAGGTGGCCCTACTTTACCTATAGCTAGGGGCAGTGATATTTCGCGAAAAGATTTCGAGACAGGATACAGCCCAAAGCACTATAGGGTCTTCCAGCTTCTTTGACTGGCCAAAAAATGTTCTGACACGTGTTAACAGTTTGAGCACGAATCACGAAGGTTCAGTGTCGGAGTTACTTAGTCCTGAGTGGCTCGGTCAAAGACGGACACGGCACCAGCAGCCAATGGAGGTGTAACAACAGCTGAGGTGTGTATATAGTATTGAAGTCTACTGTGTGCTCCGATTTCTACGCGAAAAGTCACTGGCCCTACTAATAGCTTTAAGATTGTTTGGTTGTGTTATGGTGTCGGGTACCTCAGACACCATAAATGTAATAACTCTTCTGCATGATAACCAGTACATGAGTATGAAAAAAAAGTTGACATCGTGATAATATTTGATGTATAAAAACACAAGGACGTGGGCTCTCAAGACCTTGTTGTTAAGAGCCGCCCAAATCTCTCCACTCCACAAGGAAATGTTTCACCCGTAAATTTCTTTTGTCAATCTGGTTACACAACCTGTGATTTTCAGTTCTTTACGTAGTTTGTGCCCTAGTCTTATCTCGCTTACTTACAAGAGTAAACGAAAAATTAATCCCTGAACAATCAAGACTTCAATTTCCACGTAATCAGCATGAGTGAGTAGTTTCCAAGATAGGGCCTACTTTTCAAGAAGAGTTTTTGAATTTTGCCAACATGTGCATTTCTCAGACCAACGCTATTCTTAATGACGTAGAACGTGAAAGAAAAACGCATGTAATTTGTAACACTGTAAAATATTTTGCTAGAATATATTCATGGAAATGTTTTAAGAAATCAATTCATAAGAATCTATTCCTAATCAAAATTTAAGCGTATTTCCATTTTGGATATCTTTGAAAGCACATTTTGAGAAAAAAAATGTTCCGTTCATTAAGCAAGGTCATTATAATAATTACTCTGGTTAACGAAAAATCAGTAATGATTACAGCTGCCTGTTTTTCACGAAAGGATTTGTGCACAGGCTAGATTTCAACTTCTTACGCACTGGTTTGCACATTTCCTTTGGCTATTGACTGCGTGCCTGTGTCATAAGTAAGGCCAGTGACTTTTCGCGTAAAAATCGGAGCACACAGTAGACTTCAATACTATATATACAACTCAGCTGTTGTTATAACTCCATTGGCTGCTGGTGCCGTGTCCGTCTTTGACCAAGCCACTCAGGATTCCTTAACTCCGACACTGAACCTTCGTGATTCGTGCGCAAACGGTTAACACGGGCCAGAATAATTTTTTAGCCAATCAAAGGAGCTGGATGACCCTACAGTGCTTTGGACTGTATCTTGTCTCGAAATGTTTTCGCGAAATATCACTGCCCCTAGTCATAAGATATTTTCTACACGACTGGGCCAATCAGAAAAAAAGTTAGCCTTACAGTGGAGGCCCGTGATTTGCTGGCAGACACATAACGCGCGTTCGAATAAAAATCATCCAACCGTGATACTCGTTCTGAACTAACGATTTTTGGGAGTTAAACTAGTCGTGGAATCTCTTCAGGCTCCTCGTAATAATGTTTGCCAATGTTTTTAATAATAGATTTTAGGCATTTAAAATTTAGCCACGAAAGTAATCTTTTTTTATTACTGAAATAAACGTAGATTAAATTAATTTTAAAAAATGTTTTAATTCCTTTGTTCGCACATTAATTTCCGAGTTAAAGTGTTGCAATCACGTAATGTTTTGGCATTCGCTGTACTTGTGTTCACCATTTTTCTCGCAGCCAATGAACAATGCGCTGCTTGCTCAGTGATATGGACACTAACCATTCACGTCAGAGAGGGGTAGAAAGTTCCACAAATCAGATTAGCCACAAATTAGACTCTCAGTGTGTTCGGCACTGATGCCTTTATGTGTACAGCACCGATCATAAGTATCATTCATATGTAACGTATCAACGATCGCGGACCCAGTGACAGAAAGTGTTTCAAACAACAGCACTACATTTTCTTACACACAACCGTAGTAATTATTTTGATTGCCTTACACCAATTTTTTTTTCTACAAAATATGCTTTCTGAAGCATGAAAAATAAAAGTAAGCAAACATTTTTTTTATATAAAAACTTGACTATCATTAAGTGGTTTGTAAAACATTTAAATAGGTAAATTCTAGCAAAATATTTTACGGTATTACAAAATACATGCGTTCTTCTTTCCAACGCGACATAAATCGTACTTTGCTGACAATTATGGTAGTGTGTGCTACTTTGTAATGAGTTCTTCATGTTGTATGTATACAAGCGGCTGCGTCTCTGAATAGGAAGCCAGCCTACTCACATGTTACAGTGGTTCAAGAGCCTAATTTTTCCTTTACATCTGAGGATATTTTATGATTTCGTGACATGATATTAATGATAACGTGATAAAAATATGAAAACATTTCTTTATAATTTTAATTATATTTTTTGTAGCGTAAATATGAACATTTTAACTTAAATTATTTATTCGTACAAATTTCAAGAAGTTATTTTAATACGAGGTTTGAGTTCAGCTGAACGTGGTGGCATGTTGACATTTCTTTGAAATTCAGCACTTGGTTTACCTTCGGTAAAGGTTTAACTTGTAACAACCTTTAACTATAATTTTATCTCAAAATTTAAAATTGAAATACGGACAGGCCACGACACACATTTTCAAGAAAATAATCTCACTGCTTATTAGTAAAAATTATGGTAATTACGTTGAGCTGTGGCCCAACGCATTAATTGTGTGCAATTTTGAGATGTGAACGAAAAGCTATATACATCGAAATTTTCCATGCGGCCTACATAGTCTCTTTCATTATATATTGAAAAGTTATTTTGCGCAATTGTAGCATTTTTTTCAGACTACTATTTCATATAACAATGAAAAATTATATAATACGCTAAAATTTTAGAAAATAATTTTAGTCCTTTGAACACCCTAAAATATAACATTCAAAGGACAAAATTCACCAACAAACAAACAAGTAGGTAGAGGGGAAGTTTTATTTAATTTTTTTCGGTGGCCCCAAAGACAGGTCACTCCAGTTTCTTATCACGTTCCACACCTGTACCCTTTCTGGGTTACACATGATTACAGGATGTTCCTTATTTTTATTTATACTTCATTTTCCCATAAAACCACGTTATGCGTTACATTTTAAGACGATATTTCATACTAACTACACCAAGTTTCCAAGAAGGCGAGAGCGACACGGACTTCCTGCATTCCACCCTGACTGCCCTAGCAGCTTGGGGGTCAATTTCTTGACATTCTATTCTACTGACGATTGAATTGTGCCGACATAGCGGTACCAGGCTACTATAATAGTAAAGTTCAAATGAGAAAATAATATTTGCGCAGCTTTGAGGGAGGTAACAAGGGGAAGCAGTGTAGGGGAGGCAGTGTAAGGGAGGCAATGTAGGGGAGGCAGTGTAGAAGAGGCAATGTAGGGGAGGAGTGTAGAGGAGGCAGTGTAGAGGAGGCAATGTAGGGGAGGCAGTGTAGGGGAGGCAATGTAGGGGAGGCAATGTAGGGGAGGCAATGTAGGGGAGGCAATGTAGGGTAGGGCTCTCCCGAACGCCCGCCGCTAGAAGGAAGGAATCCACGTGACGCTGCAAACGTTTCACATGCCAAACTGATAACATTCTCTCTATTACGTCTCATTTTAAAAAAACGCCTTCGCTACTTACGTTTTCTAAACAGGTAGTATGCACGTGTGGAGCAGCTCTCGCCCAACCGCACTCGGCCGCTTTGGCTACCGAACTGAACAACTCCGCCCCTTCGTGCAGCGGCAATGGACTCTTTTCCGACCCACCCGATGTGTTTTTGACTTATGTGCATTATTTTCTCATTTGGATTTCTTTATACCTAGATCATAGCGGATAAGGAAGAAATATAAGATAAGGCAGAAATGTGAGACACAAAGGTAGAACGTAGCCTTCAGCATAGTACCGATATCTGTTGTTGCACATGGGATTTACTCATTAGAGTGCTGCTGACATGTGCGAAAACCCACCATTTTAGTTTTGAAGGCGTTGTGGACGGTTGTTGTGTTTGGTGCAGCGGAGAGTTTTTGTACCCTCATTATGTCGTTATTTGTTGAATCCTCGAAGATAATATAAGGTTAGTCATTCATTGTAAACTACAGTTTTAAAATATCAGTGAACCAAATATATTGCGGTGTTTGCAGCGCGGGAAACGCGAAACAAAATTGGCGAGGTAGTATAAATATGGGACACTGGCATGGTAGAAATAAAATACTGTATTTTATTACTACCACATTATTATACTTGCGAATTCAAAGAGGAAAAAGTGAGTGTTTTCTTCCATAATCGTCATCAGGAATACGATAAACAACACTATACTCCTGTTAGGGTTTACAATGTGGGTGACACAGGGCTTTCTGCAGTACAATCGGAAGTCCCGTGTGTTTTTGGACTTACATGAAGAAGATAAGTTGCGTCTTTGACATCAGCAGAACGAGGTGCATTGATGGCATTAGTGTGTTGATGGAATGACTTAGACCATAACCGATTCATCCAGTGGTAACTTAAGGGTGTCTGTTTGAATCAGACAGCGATTGATCCATCAATCCACTTGAGCAGTACCGACCGGCGTCTGAAGATACAATCTGCATATTTTATAACTCAAATTGTTTTGGAAAGCTATGGGAGACGTGGGAATTCGGTGCTTCTTATGCAATATGTAAGCCTNATTTTATAACTCAAATTGTTTTGGAAAGCTATGGGAGACGTGGGAATTCGGTGCTTCTTATGCAATATGTAAGCCCATACGTAATGTGCAGGCTCAGAGAGCGATATATATGTGAGTGAAGCTATTGTAAACCCAAGTCATTCCCACATGTGATGATAATTGCGTATGGACACGCTAATATTTGTTCGACGNGTGAAGCTATTGTAAACCCAAGTCATTCCCACATGTGATGATAATTGCGTATGGACACGCTAATATTTGTTCGACGTTAATATTTGTTGCACTTTCACCGCTCAGTTCTCAAAGATTTGTGCTGGCTCATATTACTACATGATTTTCATATTCTCAAATATTTCCTTCAGTTGGAATGATTTCATGTTTGCAAATACTGTAGGTTTCATGATATTTTTGTTTACACAATACACTGACATGCCAAAAGTAATGGTACAGCAGTGTGTGAAGGTGACAGTCGGTGATGCTTCAGTGTACATTCCGCGTAAAATTATGTAAATAATATTTCACTTTGTTACCTTTGTGTATTGTGAGAGTCGCTATCTCCGGAAATGTATATGGTTTCCCATATTCTTAACTTCTTCTCTATATATAGAGCACATTGTCCGTGAATGTATGCAGCCGAAACTAATAGTATTCTCTTAGGGACAACGATTCACATACATTTCACCAGTGGGTGAGTGAAGATATTTGGGCGGCTCTTAACATCGAGGTCTTGAGAGTCGAGGAGGGTAAAACGAAGTGAGTATGGAGCAACGCCGGAATGAAAGGACGGGGGAACGGGAGATCACCGAGAAAACCCCGCTGACCAACGGCATCGTCTGGCACGATTCCCGCATGCAAAATACTCCGTGAGCGACCCCGCCGGGAATGTGACCCGGTTCGCCTGGGTGGGAGGTGAGCAGTCTAAC
>NQII01001366.1:44088-72802 GCA_002778355.1 Clitarchus hookeri
TGGAGAGGCAGCACGCGACTCGATGTGATCGCGGCGTGGGCCGCCACAGAAGGACGAAGAACTCTTGTGTCAACTGCCCGCGGGGTCACGTCTTCCGCCGCCGACACTAGACCACGCCCACACTGGCGCCTGCCGTTTCCCCGCCGCAAACCACAAAAGGAAAATAAGTAAATCTTGCCAAATCTCTTCTCGCAATTAGCACCTCCCCGCCGAAGTGCTAGACGGCTCTAAACGACAGCGTACGAGCCTCTCACCGGCGCAGTTGACGAACTGCTGCCAGAGACACTCTCCGCTGTAACTGGCTGTCGCTTGTTTACATAGGCCCTATCAGGAGGGCCACCTGCTCTTCGCGAAAATATGTCACGACTAGTTGTATTGATAAACACTTTAGCTCAGTACCCATTTCGTGGCTGTATGATTTCAAGTCCCACGCGTCTCAGGTGTATGCCAGCCAATCGCCTACGTCCAGAGTCGGGATAGCTTCATTCTGATTGGCCCAGTCAAGTAGAAAATGTCTTCCCTTCACAGACACGCGGCCACCGGCCAAAGGAAATATGCAAGTGTGTGCATATAGATTTGAATTATAGCCTGTGCAGAAATCTTTTCGAGAAAAACAGGTGGCCCTGCATATCAGTAGGGACTGGAGAATTTTGCAAATATATCTGACGTCAAGCTAAACTTTCTGTAATTTGTGTCACTTGTATATTTCTGTTCTTTTGTGTGACTGGATAACCGTTTATTAAGACCCACCCCGTGTAAATTTGAGCCAAGAACACGCCTGCAAGGGAACGAAGATCTAATCGCCTGAAAGAGAGGAAATGGACACTAACCGGGGCAGAAGTCAATGAACGAATGTCTGTGGCTCAAGTACGCCTAATACTATGGCGTCTAGCCTACAGGTCGTTGTATTTGTGAAATTTTCCTGTAAAGTTATTAGTAGAAATCCTGAAATTTCGCTTAGACTCCACAGACCTCTGCACGCCCGACCACACATCACTTGTTGATTGGCTGCCGCCTCAGGCAGAGCTCATTCTGCTGTCACACCCGGCCACACGGAGTGTAGCTACCAGAATGCTGAATGTTTCTTATTGGTCCTCAGACGTGCAAGGCGTGTCGGATGAGCATAGATCCAATGACGCATGTGTAGCTACTTATTTGCAGCATACCTTGGTGTTTTATTATATTATAAAGTGAAATGTTAGGGCCTCTACATATTAGTTGGAACACGTGATTTTCGCTCAAATGTGCGATTCCCTTCAGGCTAGACTTAGATATCCTATATGCACACCTGGAGTTTTACTTTGCTCCTTGGCTCGGTATCTTTGTGAGTAGACATTTTGGTATCTGGATCCGTCAGTGGGAATATTTAGCATACTGCGGTACTGAAGTCTGTGATTTGTGGGCAGGTACCTAAAATTTGAATCACTTGAAACCATAAAAGAGCGAAAATGGATCAGAACTAAAGTGTTTTGAAATAAAACTAGATAAATCTCTTTTTGCGGAAAATATGGCGTTCCTCTTTATAAGGAGAGCCGGGAATTCCACGGATTCATCCGGCGATCCACAATCCTCTGTGCAGTCGAGTGTGAGTTGCCTTAGTTTAACCCAAGACCGGGCAGNACGGATTCATCCGGCGATCCACAATCCTCTGTGCAGTCGAGTGTGAGTTGCCTTAGTTTAACCCAAGACCGGGCAACACGGGATTCGGTCCTTGCCTTCCTTGCACGTCAGTTACAGGTCAAAAGTCATCCGGGGGCGTGACTAACAAAGTGTGGACCAGTAGGAGTAGAAACACAAATGCAGACGTGGTTGAAGTTTAACTTGTCCTCAAGTGAATNACGGATTCATCCGGCGATCCACAATCCTCTGTGCAGTCGAGTGTGAGTTGCCTTAGTTTAACCCAAGACCGGGCAGCACGGGATTCGGTCCTTGCCTTCCTTGCACGTCAGTTACAGGTCAAAAGTCATCCGGGGGCGTGTCTAACAAAGTGTGGACCAGTAGGAGTAGAAACACAAATGCAGACGTGGTTGAAGTTTAACTTGTCCTCAAGTGAATTCGCCTGTAGGATGTGTTGCACAGGAAACGGATCGTCTGAACTGTGTACAGGGAGCTTGCTTCCATTTAAGTCAACCATTTTTCTAGTTTCGTTAGCAAGGCACAGCAAAATATGTCAAACAATGTGCATTGATCATTGGAGGAGCCTCGAGAATTTCGCTAATCGATCAGGCGGCAGGTTAGACTTTGCATTACTTTATATATTCCAGCCAGCATTGTTTGTTTCTTAGCCGCTGCCACAGTACGAAACCTTTGTACTGTGTTGTTCATCACTCGGTTACACTGTTGCTTCCTGTTTATTACTGGTTCACGATTGGATGTTTTTGAAGTACTGCCATCCAATCACAACAACACAATAAAAAAACTGAATGCTTCGAGTCTACCTTGCCATGAAATGAATACGCAAAATACTCGTTTTTCTAATCACTGGTTCTGAGGTTTTAACGGGCGTCATTTAATTTACCTTCTCCTGCAGAAATTAATTACCAACCTTTGAAAAGAAAACTTGTAAACATGCTATTTAAAATTGGATCACTGAACACAAATTGGATGTGTTTTATACATTATCTCTGACTCTGATATTAAAATGGTTATTTAAATCCCATATTCACAATTAACTGAACATATCACAGAAGTGTAATAAGTAAGACATAAACAATTATAGAAATGACACGTGATTTCAGTGTCACAGCAGGTAGAAGAAGGTTGAAAGTAAGGTTACAGACACACATATTTATATTGTAACATCTCAAATAATAAATTTGCTTGTGACCGGAAGGGTTAACTTTCTAAACAGTGTAGCACTATGTCTGAACTGTAAGTTGCTGGGAGAGAATAATAGAAACCTATTAACAATGTATCTAACCACTTCAACAGCCAATTNTGTCTGAACTGTAAGTTGCTGGGAGAGAATAATAGAAACCTATTAACAATGTATCTAACCACTTCAACAGCCAATTACAATCATTAATCTTGCGAGTGTTCAATTAGCTACCTCTCTTCCTCCTCCGACAATTGCGTTCGGTAGAGACTTTCACCGTCGTCTTCTCCGCCTCATTGTGTCCAGAACCTGTTATCGCAGGCGTGACTTGGGTAGCAAAGGGCTCCACCAGTTGACGTCATTTTATTTTCCGCGTCCCTTGCAGTAAGTTAAGCAGCTTTTACGCGTAGCCAGATGCGCGAAGAACTCATGCGAGATGCCTAACTCGCTCTACATCTACACTACTGGCCATTAAAATTGCAGCGCCAAGAAGGGCTCACCTGGCAGACCCCTCCATTAGCGGAACGCGTAGAGTAGGGCAGGGCAATGACGTGATTGGTTGTTCAGCCGAGTAATGCATCACGTGCGCCAATGTCGACACTGATAAGCGGTATGTAAGTGTAGGTATGGGACCCGCTGAGATGTGGTGGCATTGCATTTCCCTAACCGCTCGTGTATACAGACGGAGAGAGCATGCCGTGTCGAAGAACACGACAACCATTCGAACAGGTGGCCTATCGGGATTGTGGATTATCATACCGCAAAATTTGTTCTCGCGTTGGAAGAAATGCAACCACAGTGAAGCGAATATGGAATCAGTAAGTTGAGGAGGGACGGGCTGAGCGACGTGCAGGAAGCAAACTGCCCCGTCGCGCCAACTAGCGCGAGGACAGAAATGTGGTGCGCGTGGCGATTACGGAATGTACAGCCACGTCAAAGAATCAAACACCTTCGCTCAAGAGTTCAGGCATGTGGCGTATCAATCTATGACTATGACTACACACATGGTCCGTTACCGTATGCAGCATCAGGGCATCTTGTCCAGGAGCACATTACTGTGGCTGCCGCTGACTGACCACCACAGGCGACTTCAGCTGCAATGGTGCGTGGAACGTCGGACCTAGAGGGACGAATGGCATGCCACCGTCTTCCCCGACGAATCTGGTTTCTGCTTGCAGCGCCGCGTTGGTTGGATCCGTGTCTGTCGGCACCGTGCATAATGCATTATGCACCGTCATACCGACCCAGCACCTCAAGTTATGCTGGTATACGCCACTCTGGACCAGAATGCACTCTACAACGTTCGTGACGTAATTATTAGAGACCCTGTTATTTCGCTATAAAAAAAAACACCACCAGGCTAAACTTTACAATGCACTGTTTACTCGAGCAGAGATCATTTGCTCATCGGCTTCTGCAACAGTCANCACCACCAGGCTAAACTTTACAATGCACTGTTTACTCGAGCAGAGATCATTTGCTCATCGGCTTCTGCAACAGTCAGGGCTCATTATCCTGTTACGCTGGCACACATTGAATACAGCCAACCCAGTCCTGAATATTTATTATTGGTTCAGACCGGACGAAGGTTCAATGCTGATGTGAAACTAACTTTACATATGACACCTAGCTTCTCACAAATTCATAACGCAAAATTGTAGGGACTTTATCCGTGAGGGTTCCAACTGCCTGGCACTTGAACTGCGTTGCAGTGTGTTTGAAGTCTTGTTTTTTGAAAGAAACTATTACACTTGCCCCCCAGTATGTTTACCTATGAAAAGACATAACACAGAAGAGGGAGGTATGGTACTTTAAAGTTACCACGGATGCTGTGAATATTATTCTGCCGTGTNCACCACCAGGCTAAACTTTACAATGCACTGTTTACTCGAGCAGAGATCATTTGCTCATCGGCTTCTGCAACAGTCTGGGCTCATTATCCTGTTACGCTGGCACACATTGAATACAGCCAACCCAGTCCTGAATATTTATTATTGGTTCAGACCGGACGAAGGTTCAATGCTGATGTGAAACTAACTTTACATATGACACCTAGCTTCTCACAAATTCATAACGCAAAATTGTAGTGACTTTATCCTTGAGGGTTCCAACTGCCTGGCACTTGAACTGCGTTGCAGTGTGTTTGAAGTCTTGTTTTTTGAAAGAAACTATTACACTTGCCCCCCAGTATGTTTACCTATTAAAAGACATAACACAGAAGAGGGAGGTATGGTACTTTAAAGTTACCACGGATGCTGTGAATATTATTCTGCCGTGTCTTATTAAAACATACTAGCCGGACACGAGACAAACTACGATAGGAGGCCTGTATTGAACTTTTCTACAGACTTTTCTTCAATAAAGTGATAGGGTGACCGCTGAAAGCCCCTTAGGTATATGCAGTGCGGCGTGAACACTGCACACCAGTTCAGAGCCCTGCACGTAGCGGCGATGGCGCTCTTGTAGCGCGTGCTATTCTAGCCCTTATAGCTAGGGGCAGTGATATTTCGCGAAAAGATTTCGAGACAATATACAGTCCAAAGCACTGTAGGGTCGTCCAGCTTCTTTGATTGGCTAAAAAAATGTTCTGACCCGTGTCAACAGTTTGCGCACGAATCGCGAAGGTTCAGTGTCGGAGTTACTCAGTCCTGAGTGGCTCGGTCAAATACGCACACGGCACCAGCAGCCAATGGAGGTGTAACAACAGCTGAGGTGTGTATATAGTATTGAAGTCTACTGTGTGCTCCGATTTGTACGCGAAAAGTCACTGGCCTTACTTATAGTTCCCGCGCTTCTTGGCCCAGAAAACGAGGTAAACGATGACGGCAGCCCTTAAGTATATCATGCTCACTGCGCATGAGCAGTTCCCCGTGTATCCCGCACGAGGTGCTCTCGCACGCGAGGTCTCCAGTTTGGCGTGGCGTGAACGCGGCTTTGGCTGTGGGACACGCGGCGCGGGGTCCCGGCCGGGCACGCCCCACGGACACTCGTCGTCGGCGACGCGCTTATTTGTCCATTAGCGAGCTAAGACGCGGCGCCAGTCCACGCCTCTTCATCCGCAACCTCGACATACAGTCGTAATTAACTGTGGGCGAACAACTCGCCGCCCGCGGGGCGACGCAAGGAGGAACAACACTCAAAAACACACGCGCTCATTTACACTCTTAAGGGGGAGTATCCTTGCCATCTTGAATTTACGTATGTTCCTCCATAACTGAATTTTCGGAGTCAATATTCAAAAACCAAGATCCTCAAGGCATGGGGAACATTTCAACAGTTATTTCGAAATCCCGCTTATTTTTCTTACTCGATTAGTTTCACATCTGTAACCGTAATCAAACATTACCTAATTATTTCATAATTTCAATCCCACGTGGGAAAATACAGGTATAATTGAAACAACATAAATTTCCAAAAAAAAAAAATTAGTTAAGTAGTCCTCTATGTCATGTCTAGCTTTGATTTTTTATTTCTGGTCATACATTTTCATTACGAAGATTTGTAANAATTAGTTAAGTAGTCCTCTATGTCATGTCTAGCTTTGATTTTTTATTTCTGGTCATACATTTTCATTAAGAAGATTTGTAAGAAAAATTGGAGGATGGAGTGGATTCTACCCCTTTAAGGCTGTTAGTTATCTGGTAGAGAATTTCCTATAGGTAAATACATGTTTAATAACCCATTCAGACCTAGTGTACACACGTGAGTACATTACGCACGTGTAGGTGATTTTTGGTCTGTACTGTACACTGTGAAGCTCAATGTCCAATGAACGTACCTGTGGGTAAATTATTCACAAGCCGTCTTACTGGTCTAGGCCATAACTGGTTCATATAACTGTATCCGAGCATACAGCCTACGGCTCATTTTGGCTGTGACAACGAAACAANGCCGAGCATACAGCCTACGGCTCATTGGCTGTGACAACGAAACAAATGTTGTCTCGACTTAAGTACAGCATGCATCATAAATTTTTTTTGTTTGCAACGCCAGAAAACGGAAATTAAATTGGGTCTGAAAACGTTTAATTCTGTTTTTTTTTTTTTTGCGTTCCTGTTAAAGATTTATTTATACTACCAGGGGCTTTTTTGAGCAGATAAATATGTGTTTCTTTGCTTTCGAAGCCTTTTGTAACATTTACGTATAGCCTGCTTCCTGGAAAGATCAGAAAACTTAATAAAAAATACTAAAAAACAAATTGCTATAATTGCCTCTATACAGAGCTTCAGAGTATTATTTCCCACACTTAGGTTTTTGTTTCAAGTTTATAACTTCAGAATCGGCTTCAAAAAACCGAATTTATTTAACATCTATGTTCCTATACCAAATTCTCAACCACGCAATAACCTTAAGGAGAATGCTGCACGAAAGTAGTATACATATTTACCCGATTTTCTTCATTGTTTTGAAAACGCTCAATCAAAATTTTTGGCATGACAAGACATAAATAATAATTTTGAACACCTTCTTACGTTGTTAGATGTATATTTCTAGGGCCACCGAATTTTTGCGTAAAGAATCCCTGTCAAGTTGTATTTCAATACATTAAAGTCAGATCCACTTTCGCAATTGGATGGTTTGAGCTGCTGCGCGTCTATGGTGCCTGCCAGCGAATCACAGACGTTCATTACCGGAGTAACTTAATACTCATTGGCCCAGTCAAATACCACGCTGTCTTCGACGAAGGAACGCGGTCAATAACGGAAGGAAAACTGCAGGTGTGCAAGAAGGAAATTGCAACCTATCTCCCGTGGAATTCTTTTCGCGGAAATCGGATGGCCCTATGTATTGCCCTTATCATTCTCGGAGCACCAAATGGAAAATAAGGCGTAACATATTTGTCTCATCCTCCATCAGTGCCCCGAGATCACTATAGGTAGTGAACATCTCACAATTGTAAGAAGCTGCTCGAAATTATTATTTATAACTTGTGGCAAAAATTTCGGGAAAAAAAACTCTGAATAACCAGTTGTGACGGGAATTACGTAAATGCAGGGCTTTCATGCACAATTCCCTATTAAGGGCGTCGGACCACAAAAAATGTATTATTTTATATTCATACCAAACATTGTTCAACTGGTACGCGTTGTATGTGATTACATTTTCCTTGAATGTAAAATGTAAAGGCTTTATATTATTAGAATAATTTTATGTCAAATACAAAATTTTTCTGTTTTGTTGCAGCCGTAATGCCAAATACTAACAAAGTTGTAGAGGTGAAAAAAAATTACAAAGAAAACTAATTTCATGATTTAGTGGGCTGCTGCTTGACATATGTAATCGCCAAATAATATTTAATACATAAATTTTTTTAGAAATATGTAAAAATATTGTATTATACACACACACACATATATATACATATATATATTACCGGCCTGAAGACGCTCGGGCTGATATCCCCAACTAAAAATAAAAAATAAAGTAGGAATTAATCTTAATAAAAAAACAAATAAAATAAAATCTATATATATACATAGGAGANAAAAATAAAAAATAAAGTAGGAATTAATCTTAATAAAAAAACAAATAAAATAAAATCTATATATATACATAGGAGAAGTGACTTTTCGCGTAAAAATCGGAGCACACAGTAGACTTCCATACTATATACACACACCTCAGCTGTTATACCTCCATTGGCTGCTCAGGACTAAGTAACTCCGACACTGAACCTTCGTGATTCGTGCGCAAACGGTTTAACACTGGCCAGAACATTTTTTAGCCAATCAAAGAAGCTGGACGACCCCACAGTGCTTTGGACTGTATCTTGTCTCGAAATCTTTTCGCGAAATATCACTGCCCCTATATATACAGTATCTGCATATATACAGTAACTGTATATACAGTATCTGCATACAGTATATATACATATATATATACAGACTACATATATAGCTTGTTTTTTGGAGCACGGCTTCAGATTTAGGATTCTGGCGTCGTAGTTACAGTTAAGACGACCGTGGATCGTAGCGCAAGTTGAACGAATTTAATTAGGGAATTTACGGTTCTCTTTTTAACAGCGGGCGAGCTATTTCTGTTAAAGAAGCTCGTGGTAAGAGTAACACAAGGGGGGGAACTGTGAGGGGACAAAGGCTAGCGAAACACAGTTAGCAGATACACCGAGTTGAGATTTTCGCCGCTAGGTGGCGGGCCCGTAGCAGCAGACTGCGTGCTGTCCTCTCACTCCCAAGTGAGCGGTTCGCAGTTATTTATATCGCGTAGCTAAGATGCGCGTTCGCAGATCAATAAGTAAAACTGCGCTTCGAAAGAATTTATTTTACTTTGCAGCTTAAACTTGATTATCATGATAAATACATTACAATACGTGCCGCGTTTCTCCAAAATGTGTCTCTTACCCGGGCAGGGGCCGNCGATTCCCGCCGGGGTCGACCCCGGATTTTCACGAGGGGGAATCGTGCCGGACGATGCCGCTGGTCAGCGGGATTCCTCGGGGATCTCTCGTTTCACCCGCCCTTGCATTCCGGCGCTACTCCGCGCTCGCCTCGCTTCACCCTCGTTGGCGATCAAGACTTCGACCGACAAATATCGGCTGCGGGTTGATCACGAAAAAAGAATCTCTCCTCTCAATTTTTGAACGCGTCAACCGAATTTCACCAAACTCAGTACACATATACTACTTTGTAAGGACGCCTGACTTCAATAGTTTTCGACCACCCCGGATACTCACACTCAAAATGGCGGCAAGTTTTATATCTTAGGGTGAATGTGATATCTCGGGAACCATTTAACCATTCAACCCATATTTTGCATGCTAACAGAGCACTATGTTAGCTTTGAATTTTGAGATGGATATTGCTGTTGATCGGACTTTTTTTAAACATAGCACCAAATGAAAAAATAAAATTTTTACATTATATTTCGAAAACTATTTAACCAATTCTTATCCAGCTTGGCACGTGAGTAATACTATAATTAGCCAAGTAAACGTTAGTAAGTAAACGTGATTAGATAATTGTTTTCAAAATNTTGGCACGTGAGTAATACTATAATTAGCCAAGTAAACGTTAGTAAGTAAACGTGATTAGATAATTGTTTTCAAAATGGTAGCCACACAAATAATTTATTTTTATTTAGTATCTCTACCATACAATTTAACCTATTTCAGCCAAATTTTGTATTCTGGAGGTATGTGTTACAAACATCATGCATGCCAATACACAGCTGCTTTTGACAGTCATTTTGTAAGGCATCGCTGTAGCATGCTGGGCTACAAGTGCTATCATTTGTAGCATAAGACAGACTTAGTGGAAATAACCACAAACATGCCCCAGATAGAAAGCTCCGAGGATCTAGTTGTGTACGTGTGACCCCAATGCAAAAGTAGAAGCAAAGAGGCGGTGCCAAAATTCCGATGTCCATGAAATAACGGCAGTGACTAAGAGGGGAGGGGTACATTCCAAGTACGAAGACCGCAGCTTCGACTGTTCGGCAATTGCAAAGGGGCGCATAGAATGGAGACGGAGAGGNTACATTCCAAGTACGAAGACCGCAGCTTCGACTGTTCGGCAATTGCAAAGGGGCGCATAGAATGGAGACGGAGAGATTGTGTCACCAATACACATACACATGCATGATAATAATAATTATTATTATTAAGTACATACAGCAATAAATTATGTGATTTTAAATAATCCTCAAGGTAATTGATAAAAAAAATGATCTGAAATTCGTGTGACTAATTTATTATTTTACCATTTTAACAATAGCTATAAACAAAAGTATAACAACAATAAATATAATAGTTGTTTTTTTAGTAAGTAATAAATTCCTTTTTTAAAATATATANCGAGGGGGAATCGTGCCGGACGATGCCGCTGGTCGGCGGGATTTCTCGGGGATCTCTCGTTTCACCCGCCCTTGCATTCCGGCGCTGCTCCTCGCTCGCCTCGCTTCACCATCGTTGTCACTCAAGACCTCGACCGACAAATATGCTGCGGGTTAATCACGAAAAAAGAATCTCTCCTCTCAATTTTTGAACGCGTCAACCGAATTTCACCAAACTCAGTACACATATAGAACTTAGTAAGGACGCCTGACTTTAATAGTTTTCGACCACGCCGGATACTTACTTTAAAAATGGCGGCAAGTTTTATATTTTAGGGTGAATGTGATATCTCGGGAACCATTTAACCGTTCAACCCATATTTTGCATCCTAACAGAGCACTATGTCAGCTTTGAATTTTGAGATGGATATTGTTGTTAATCGGACTTTTTTTAAACATAGCACCAAATGAAAAAATAAAAATTTTACATTATATTTCGAAAACTATTTAACCAATTCTTATCCAGTTTGGCACGTGAGTAATACTATAATTAGCCAAGTAAACGTTAGTAAGTAAACGTGATTAGATAATTGTTTTCAAAATGGTAGCCACACAAATAATTTATTTTTATTTAGTATCTCTACCATACAATTTAACCTATTTCAGCCAAATTTTGTATTCTGGAGGTATGTGTTACAAACATCATGCATGCCAATACACAGCTGCTTTTGACAGTCATTTTGTAAGGCATCGCTGTAGCATGCTGGGCTACAAGTGCTATCATTTGTAGCATAAGACAGACTTAGTGGAAATAACCACAAACATGCCCCAGATAGAAAGCTCCGAGGATCTAGTTGTGTACGTGTGACCCCAATGCAAAAGTAGAAGCAAAGAGGCGGTGCCAAAATTCCGACGTCCATGAAATAACGGCAGTGACTAAGAGGGGAGGGGTACATTCCAAGTACGAAGACCGCAGCTTCGACTGTTCGGCAATTGCAAAGGGGCGCATAGAATGGAGACGGAGAGGTTGTGTCACCAATACACATGCACATACATGATAATAATAATTATTATTATTAAGTACATACAGCAATAAATTATGTGATTTTAAATAATCCGCAAGGTAATTGATAAAAAAAATGATCTGAAATTCGTGTGACTAATTTATTATTTTACCATTTTAACAATAGCATTAAACAAAAGTATAACAACAATAAATATAATAGTTGTTTTTTTAGTAAGTAATAAATTCCTTTTTTAAAATATATAGTTACATAAAGAAATTAACGCTAACTGTTGGGGTCCCAGAAAAAATATTTTAAAATAGAAAATTACAAGAATATTTTAAGTCATACAACAAAATTTGGGTTATTTTCATAATTGAAAGAGTTCAGAAAGGCTACGGTCTGATTACTGTGTTTCATGCACATGCCAAAAAAACAGGGGGGGGGGGNGCTGGACTTTCCTAGGGTGGCCCACCTTCGGGACATCTCCCTTGGCAACGCCAGCTAGGTGTTACATCCTCTTAAAAAAACGGCATCAAGCATAAAGAAAACGCAAGGCGTCTTCGAAGAAAAACTGCCATGCCTGGGCAGCAAGGTAGAGAAATGGCGTCAACACCGCATTTTTCTGACCCAAACAGTCGAACGCTGAAAATACAAAATTTACGCACAAAATAAAGAGGCGAGGTCATAATTATACATTATTGAGGCGACAAATAACAAACAGAAAAAGAAACGCTTACCAAAAGCGGTACAACTCATATGATCACACCATTAGTAGGAAAATAACAGGAGCTAATTAAAAGTTCAGTCACGCCATGACGAGTTGAAAGCAAAAAGGAATTAGGGCGCGTTCCGAAAATACCAGTCACTAACACAGATATCGAGTCGCTTCACAAAACCAGTGATACTATCCTGCTTCGTAATACGATATTTTACATTAATGCCATAAATACTTTACAAAATTATATAGACAGAAAAGAATTTAAATATGACATTCACAGACCAAATACAGGATACTTTATTACGAAATTCACAATACGTTTTTAAATAAAGTTATTTCCATCGGTTGACACAATTGCTTGACCAGATCAGATTAACTGGTCACTTATAAATTTAAAAATGAAAAGCTAACGAAATCTCTGAATATTACTATATAATTAAACAAAATTGCAGGAACAGTGACAAAAACATTATCAGCCCTTGCTTTAACATAAAAATGAAAAATGAAGCTAGGTACTGGAAAAAAACACAAAGGGCTTTGCCATAAAAACAAAATAAATCATTCCCAGAAAAAGAATACAATTTTAAAGGAACACAGTTAAAAATAAGCGAGTGCCTAAAAACGGCATAGTGCCAAACGAATAAATTAAGTTTTTGCGTTATCATGTCTCGGTAAACAATGAACCGATTCCTACCAAATTTGGCAAACAAGTAGTAATGCGGCAAATGATGTTAAACGATATGTTGCAAGTGAGTCAGACAACTATTTCAAAATGGAGGCTATATAGCTATTTTGGCTTAGAATGCTATATTGTCGAAACCATGTTATCAATTCCATCTTAACTTTGTATGCTGGCAGTAGATATTACACCATAAAATATATCTACTTGAAGCATCTTTTGTACCGCATTTTGTAAGATAACGACACCCGATTAAATAAATTTGAATGCAATACGCCAGGAAACAATCGACCGATTTCTACCAAATTTGGCAAACCAGTGGTACTGTGGCAGATGATGTAAAATGGTATGTTTTGAGTATGTGGGACACTCATTTTCAAAATGGCGGCCACATGGCTATCTTAGCGTAGAATGCTCTATTATCGAAACCATGTAATCAATTCCAACTGAACTTTGAATGTTGGCAGTATCTATTACAACCATCAATTTTGCCTATACAGAGCCTCATTTCTCTGCCATAGGCAGCCCCAAAAAATAACGTTTTTATGCCATATCTCGGGAAATAATTAACCCATTCTTACCAAATTTGCCGAAGAAATTGTACTGTGGTACGCCAGTTATTATATGTATTTTTAAAGTATTACAGGCACTTATTTTTCAGAATGGTGGCTATAAAATCTTTTTAGCTTAGTGTGTTATTTCTACGAAACTATGTCATCGATTTTAACTTAACCTGGTGTAAAATCATCGAATGTGCTTATACAAGACTTTGGTCCTCCATTCATGAAGATCGCCACATGAAACGTATGGTGGTTTTTCTCACATTTATCGAAGATCAATCAACCAATTCCCACCAATGTTACGCACAAATAGTACTACATTATGGTATGTGAACTCACGTGTTTCAGGTGTGGCAGCCCTTTTCCTAATTGAGTTTATATAAATAATTTAGTTTAGTAAGTTGTAACTATAAAACAATTAAACAAAATTCAACTAAATTTTGTGCATCAATTATTCACTGAGAGATCCAATTTTTTCCAGCCCATTTGCAAAATAGTGACATTAATTTCCACCAAATTGTGCACACCATTAATACTACAGAAGGCCATGTAAACGAACTTGATTTAAGTGGGTCAGACAACGATGTTCAAAATGGTGGCTACAAAAATAATTGAGATAAATTTTCCACATACAATCAAGCAATTTAACCAAATTCAACCAAACTTTGTATGCAGAGAGTATACATTAGAAGCATCTTAAGCCTTTTTTTTTTGTGGCAATTTTGTAAGATAGCAGCAAATAAAAATTAATGTTTTTTTTATGCCACATCTCAGGGAACCATCAACCGATTACCATAAAATTCTTCACACAAGTAGCGTTATGATAGGCTATAAAAACATACAAGGTTTAAGTGGCTCAGTCACTTATTTTCAAAATGAATACTATTCGAAACCTTAGACTGATTAAATTCGCAGTTGATGATCGGAAACAAACCTCCGCAATGCAGTTGATCACACACTAGCGTGGATGCCAGGTAAGGCACGCGTGTATTTGTCTCACTACTGTTGCATATGTATCTACTTTCATATTCTTAATGATGTTAGTTTCAACGAGACATCATGTCCTACCTAGTAATTAAGATTTTAAGAACTTACTGAAAAATTAATTGTAAACGTGTTGAGAAAAGTAGGCTGTTTAGTTATATCAGTAACTTATTGTTGGGCATTGTGCGCGCCCCACCTGCCAGGTATTGGTAAATATTGTTTTGAAAGTAAACACGAATTACCGAAAATGGTGAGGCTTAGGGTATTTACACAAGGTGACATTTCTGTTAATTGTCACATGGGGATTAGCAGTCAATATTTTATATCCCGAATTTGCTATTGCGACATGGAGGTTAGTTCGAAATAGGGGTCAGTAACCGCGATTATTTACGTGAAATATTTTAATGACAGTGACAGGTGTTGTAGTATTTGAAGATATTTGTTCTGTTCATAGACTTAAGACGAGGTAAGCCTATCTCGTTGGCTACGCACAACCAATCTCCGTGTCCCAACACTGAACTGCTTTTCTGCCAACACGTCTAGCCAAAATGGCGTGGATTGGATTTGAGGTTAGAGCACTGTTTAGTAAACAAATGCTTTGAGATGTTTTTTATACTTTCTCTAACCAATTTGTAATAGAGTTTGATTAAACTAAATTTGGTAAAAATAAGTTATTAATATAAAAGCGCTTGTCATTAAAAAATTAAGACATAAACAAACACGTTCATCACTGTTGACCATGTGAGTTTGACTGATGAGTTCCTTTGAGGTAGGTCAGTGCTGGGCGCATGCGCAGAAGACGATTAAGCGGTATACCTCATATTTAGTCTATGGTTCTGTTAACCATTGTCGAGACGATCGGTTTTTCATATTAAATATTATCTCCAACATTCCCAATAAACAAGTTTTTCAGGTCCAGCCTCAAAGATGTGTACCATCCTTAGTATTCACTTTTGACTGTATGTCGTATAGGGGAGAGGTGGCTAGCCCCGGGCAGTGGGTTGCCCCAGACACGTAATGGTTCACATACTTCCCGCTAGGTGGCAGCGCTGGCCAACTGTGGTCTGAAGTGCCTCCACGTACGACGCAGTTTGCATGCAGTTGAGTGAAATTCGTTCAAGGGCGTGAATGTTGTGCGTCATTTTGTGCTTTGTAGCAAGGATTTACTTGACGTTAATATTTGGACATGTCTTACGTCACTGGTGAGGAATTACAATTAAAGTCAGTGTATGCCATGCCTTATTTATAATGTATTTTTAAAAATACCATACAGGAATGCGCATAGATGAAGGTATTGCCATGCTATATTCATTAGATGGAGCTATTGCATTGTGGGTAGCCACTGACTTTTAGGAAGAGTGTAAGCGCGGACACATCATCTGATATGAAATTAATAACGAATTTATATTTAGAAGTTACGTGCTGAATATTAAATTTACGGGATCGTGTTATACAGTTGTGAGGTACAACAGACATGCCGGCATTCAAAGGAAGATGCAGCAACAGGAGTTCCTGGGGTGAAGATTCAATGAATTGTGCTGTGGAATATGCGTTGAGTGGTAAAATGTGTTAAGAGTTGCAGCAGAACATTTTCATGATACAAAAAGTTATATTCAGCATAGAGTATCACTTATTAAGAAATACGTTGAATGCGAACTCAAGCCCTAAAATTGGGCGTTTCGAGCAAACTGTTACGTCTAACTATTTAGAAGACCAAGCACAATTTAACAGAACTTGATGATAGATTAATGGGATTAAGAAGGATGGAATTTCTGAAGCTAGCATTCGACTTAGCAGGGGCCCTTGGAATCCAACACAGATTCTATAGGGACAAAAGATGTTCCGGGAAACAATTTTACAACACTTTTATGAAGAGATATCCACATTTGAGTTTACGACCCCCAGAATCTACCAGTTTTATGAGGTGTGTTGGTTTCAATGAAACTCAAGTTAAATATTTTTTTGATAAACTTAACGCACTGGTAGAGAAATGTAAATTCCCACCTTCTAGCAGGTATAATGCGGGCGGAACCGGTGTCTCAACCGTCCGTTAAAGCGAAAAGACAAGTTGGAAAATTGACGTCAGCTGAAATAGGCCGAAACGTAAGTCATGTTTTGCATGAATTTTGTTGGTCATTCCATCCCACCGATGTTTATTTTCCCAAGACAGAGAATGAGTGTCAGATTAATGATAGGAGCACCTGATGAAGCTGTCTCTGCGGCTCAGCCCAACGGTTGAATGAGCGCTCAAACATTTCTGATAGGGAAGCATGCTCAGTCTACACAACAGAACCCTGTTTTACTGATTCCAGATGGGCAATAATGTCCACATGCTAAGCACTCCTCCCCACACGACTCGTAAACTACAGGCATTGGACAGAACCTTCATGGAGGCATTCAAGAATGCCAATGCTGAAAGTCGGGCATTGTGGATGCGACAAAATGCTGGCCTTAGAATCACAGAAAATGAAGCAGCAGGATTGGTTTCATCTGCATACAGGAAGTCTTGTCGTCTTGATATTGCAAGCAGTAGGTCTTCCTGCACAGGAATTTAGCCCTTAAACCCTTCAATGTTTTCTGACCTATATTTTATTCCATCACTTCTAACAGAAATTCCCGAGGCTCATAGAAGTGATCCGAATGAAGTCGAAAATACAACAGCTTCTAGCAATGTTTCTACTGTTACTGGGCAAGAGTGAGTGAAACGATTTGGGCGGCTCTTAACAGCGAGGTCTTGAGAGCCGTTGAGGGTGATTGAGGTGAGTGTGGAGCATCGCCGGAATGAAAAAAGGGGGGGAGATCCCCGAGAAAACCCACCGACTAGTGGCATCGTCCAGCACGATTTCCACATGTGAAAATCTGCGAGTGACCTGGTCAGGGTTTGATCCCGGTTTGCATTGGTGGGAGGCGAGCATGCTAACTGCTCATCCACCGCGGCCCCTTACTGGACAAGAGTCACGTAGTTCATCCTTTCCTAAGGCAACATAAATACACATTCCGTTTTCAGAAAACTGCGCAGAACCAGTGAAAACACTCAGAAATGTAAATTCCCGCGTTCCAGAAGACTGCAACACTCAACATCAAAGCAAATGGAAGTAATTTTGAAAACTCCGTCACCTTTTCCATATTCCATTGACAGAGAAGAACATCTCGTACAAGGAAACCCCAGAAAAGTGTAATATTAACTTCAAGCGCCTATAAAGAAGCAGAGAGTGGAGTTGGAGACAAAACAGAAATTCAAAATTCCACTGCAAAGAAAACCCATCAAAAGTTTATCGTATGTGTGAGAGTCAACGTCGAACCAGTGCCAGAAACAAGTGCCAAAGAAAAAAATCTTCACCGCCAAAGAAGACAATGTGCATAGTTTGCTGTGAAACTTTCGAATAAAACTGGATTCAGTGCTGTACATGTAAGAGTTGGGCACACGAGGGAAGTGCTGGAGTTGAACCAGATGATGCATCCTTTTACTGTGATATGTGCATAATGAACAAATGATGTGTCCAGGGCTACAGGACCATTATAATTACAGTGGAAAAACTTGAGTACCAATATAATGTTAATTAACAAATGTTTCGACATTGTATTATTTTGTACTGTCAACGTGTGCGTATGTTATGTTTCAAGTATAATACAAGCAGATAGATTTGTATATATATATATATATATATACAGTCAATTTTGTGATTTATGCAATAATGTTTAAGTCCGCAGCTACCCGCATCTCCCCTATGCGTTTTCAACTTCTTTTTCCGTGATTAACCTCCAACCTAAGCTTGTCGAGAGAATGTAGATACACCCTGTATATGATACTACATCGCCGTTATTTGCTCGTACGCGCGTCAGCCTTAGTGTGCTGCAAGTCCAACATATTGGGCAGGACGACGGTTTAAGCGTGAGTCGAATACTCTGTTAAGATTCAGCACTTCAATGGGTGGACTTACTTAANTCTTTTTTCGTGATTAACCTCCAGCCTAAGCTTGTCGATCGAATGTAGATACATCCTGTATATGATACTACATCGCCGTTATTTGCTAGTACGCGCGTCAGCCTTTAGTGTGCTGCAAGTCCAACACATTGGGCAGGACGACGGTTTAAGCGTGAGTCGAATACTCTGTTAAGATTCAGCACTTCAATGGGTGGACTTACTTAAGTTGACCAATTTTGGTCACCAGTGGTCCTTAAAGAGATAGATTTTGGCTTCGAATGAGCTAGAACCGCTGCAACAATTTCTTAGACCACGTTACTCTTAAAACTTAATTATTTCAATAAAATAAGTCATTTTATTAGAAATTACAATATTATGATTTAATTGAACTTCTTCATTGGGCTGCGTAATTAGTCAAAGGTTGGTTACTAACACAATATCATCTTCCATTTCGATACTATACGTTTATTTCGTAGTTGTTTATTAAGTCTACATGTTTTCCACCGCTTTAGCCGGGGTCTTTAATCGCACTGTCACGCGCCCGTGTGCGTTTCTGTCGACGACTGCCTAGCGCTCAGGTGAGAACTGTCCTTCCCCTCCGTCCCCTACTTTCCTCTTCCCTGGGCGCCGAGAGCCTGTACGTCACGGAGGGGAAGTGACTCGCGAGCTATTTCCGGACATCGTCTCAGGGTGAAGGCATTGCGCGGCGTTGCCAAGTCGGCCGTCTTATCACGCCGCATGGGATGCAGCATCCACGGCCCCCGGGGCACTTGTAAACAAACACACGTGGTCGTGCCTCCCGACCACGTGGTCTTCTCAGGCCCCGCGTGGCATCCCCCGCCTGTGGTGGGGGCGTTGCGGCCTTGTGGAGTGAGCTCCGCTTCCCCCAGGGGCCACGGTGGTGTAGTGGTTAGACTACTCGCTTCCCAACTAGGCTCGATTTCCGGCGGGGATGCTCCCGGATTTTCGCATTTGAGGATAGTACCGAATGATACCGCTGGTTGGAGCGGTTTTCTCGGGGATCTCCCATTCCCCCCGCCTTTGCATCCCGGCGCTGCTCCATACTAACCTCGCTTCACCCTCATCTCACCACTCACATTCTCTTTTGACTTAGTAGGATGTGATTGGGCTATCTTGTTGTTACATGTTTCCGATTAGTGCAAGGCCGCCCAGTGCGCATCAAACCAACTGTAGTGCATATTAATGTCAAGAGGAATGCAAACGCACACGTGTTTGATGTTTAGCCTATCCTCAAATAATAACACGAATTTTGTACGTCTCTGCTGATAGGCTGAAACTAACCTGTTGCGCAGCTAGATGATGATTAAGTTGGCGAACGACGTTTCCCGATGTTTTGCTGGCAAGTGAGTCCACTTTGCTGATGCGTGAGGCTGGAGTTTCGCCTCTGTATACCTGCCTATTCTGTAGCCTGAGTCTCTCTCTTTATATTTCTTTCCCACACACACACGCCAACACACACTTCTAAGGCTGTTCACTGTAGAGTGATCACTTATTTAAGGCTGTGCTTAAAAGTTCCTTTCAGCTTATTTGTATCCTATCACCAACTGTTCACATAAAAATTGCCATGTACATAAATAATAAACACAGTGCATATAACGTTTTATAGCTCTCAAAAGTTAACGTCTAAGGCCACAATAAAATAAAATGTTTTGGTTATAATAGGTACGTCTATACAAAAGGGACCGGCGCGCCATTTCGTCTTTTCGATCATGTGCACTCATTTGTGCACTCTGTTATGCGATGCGAAACGGTAAGGTCTCTCTCTGCTAATTAACTCTTAGGGCATTATGCCGGAGTCTCATTCGGGTTACACTGATAACAGTTATTCCTCTGCTACTAAAAATAAAATTCGCACGAATGTAGTTTCGCCGTTTCGTTTTCGTTAAAGAACTTACTGGCATTTCATCAGTAATTATTTTATCAAATATAATACAATTGTTATAACAACCGCGAGCATGTGGAGTGGGAGAACCAAAAAGAATATATCACTCGTTATGTACGAAAGTATATTTGATTGTGAGACCATCAACTCTACACTCCATTGGCTGAGAGCCGGCCAGTAATAAACTTTATTCAGAGCAGTAGGCGCGTCAAATGTGGTTCGAACCAACAGAGCGGTGGTATAGCCTATTCATGGTTACTTTTAAACTTTTCTGAAGTCCTGCTAAAGTTCTACTTCCAGGATACTCCCCGTCTAATGCAAACGAAACATAACTAATTATAGATCATTACACCAAAGGGGCAACGCACCGGATTCGTTCGAACTCAATTTAATATTATCTCGTATAAGAACTATTTATTACTAGGGGTTACCAACACACCTATTTTCTCTCTGTTTTTGTTCATATTAATTACAAATGAAATATTATAATATATAAATATAAGTAGGGGCAGTGATATTTCGCAAAAATATTTCGAGACAAGATACAGTCCAAAGCACTGTCGGATCGTCCAGCTTCTTTGATTGGCTAAAAAATGTTCTGGCTCGTGTTAACCGTTTGCGTACGAATCACGAAGGTCCAGTGTCGGAGTTACTTAGTCCTGAGTGGCTTGGTCAAAGACGGACACGGCACCAGCAGCCAATGGAGGTATAACAACAGCCGAGGTGTGTATATAGTATTGAAGTCTACTGTGTGCTCCGATTTTTTACGCGAAAAGTCACTGGCCCTATATATATCATATAACTAAATGTTCAATTCAACTATAGTAGCGCTGCTGTAACTTAGGACGTGGGAGCTCTGCCAATGTCGGGCCACTTCTCCNAATGATACCCCTGGTTGGCGGGGTTTTCTCGGGGATCTCCCATTCCCCCCGCCTTTGCATCCCGGCGCTGCTCCATACTAACCTCGCTTCACCCTCATCTCACCACTCACATTCTCTTTTGACTTAGTAGGATGTGATTGGGCTATCTTGTTGTTACATGTTTCCGATTCGTGCAAGGCCGCCCAGTGAGTATCAAACCGACTGTAGTGCATATTAATGTCAAGAGGAATGCAAACGCACACGTGTTTGAAGTTTAGCCTATCCTCAAATAATAACACGAATTTTGCACGTCTCTGCTGATAGGCTGAAACTAACCTGTTGCGCAGCTAGATGATGATTAAGTTGGCGAACGACGTTTCCCGATGTTTTGCTGGCAAGTGAGTCCACTTTGCTAATGCGTGAGGCTGGAGTTTCGCCTCTGTATACCTGCCTATTCTGTAGCCTGAGTCTCTCTCTTTATATTTCTTTCTCACACACACACCAACACACACTTCTAAGGCTGTTCACTGCAGAGTGATCACTTATTTAAGGCTGTGCTTAAAAGTTCCTTTCAGCTTATTTGTATCCTATCACCAACTGTTCACATAAAAATTGCCATGTACATAAATAATAAACACAGTGCATATAACGTTTTATAGCTCTCAAAAGTTAACGTCTAAGGCCACAATAAAATAAAATGTTTTGGTTATAATGGGTACGTCTATACAAAAGGGACCGGCGCGCCATTTCGTCTTTTCGATCATGTGCACTCATCTGTGCACTCTGTTGTGCGATGCGAAACGGTAAGGTCTCTCTCTGCTAATTAACTCTTAGGGCATTATGCCGGAGTGTAATTCGGGTTACACTGATAACGGTTATTCCTCTGCTACTAAAAATAAAATTCGCACGAATGTAGTTTCGCCGTTTCGTTTTCGTTAAAGAACTTACTGNGTTATTCCTCTGCTACTAAAAATAAAATTCGCACGAATGTAGTTTCGCCGTTTCGTTTTCGTTAAAGAACTTACTGGCATTTCATCAGTAATTATTTTATCAAATATAATACAATTGTTATAACAACCGCGAGCATGTGGAGTGGGAGAACCAAAAAGAATATATCACTCGTTATGTACGAAAGTATATTTGATTGTGAGACCATCAACTCTACACTCCATTGGCTGAGAGCCGGCCAGTAATAAACTTTATTCAGAGCAGTAGGCGCGTCAAATGTGGTTCGAACCAACAGAGCGGTGGTATAGCCTATTCATGGTTACTTTTAAACTTTTCTGAAGTCCTGCTAAAGTTCTACTTCCAGGATACTCCCCGTCTAATGCAAACGAAACATAACTAATTATAGATCATTACACCAAAGGGGCAACGCACCGGATTCGTTCGAACTCAATTTAATATTATCTCGTATAAGAACTATTTATTACTAGGGGTTACCAACACACCTATTTTCTCTCTGTTTTTGTTCATATTAATTACAAATGAAATATTATAATATATANACTAGGGGTTACCAACACACCTATTTTCTCTCTGTTTTTGTTCATATTAATTACAAATGAAATATTATAATATATATCATATAAGTAGGGGCAGTGATATTTCGCGAAAATATTTCGAGACAAGATACAGTCAAAAGTACTGTAGGGTTGTCCAGCTTCTTTGATTGGTTAAAAAATGTTCTGACCCGTGTCAACAGTTTGCGCACGAATCACGAAGGTTCAGTGTCGGAGTTACTTAGTCCTGAGTGGCTTGGTCAAAGACGGACACGGCACCAGCAGCCAATGGAGGTATAACAACAGCCGAGGTGTGTATATAGTATTGAAGTCTACTGTGTGCTCCGATCTTTACGTGAAAAGTCACTGGCCCTATATATACCATATAAGGAAATGTTCAATTCAACTATAGTAGCGCTGCTGTAACTTAGGACGTGGGAGCTCTGCCAATGTCGGGCCACTTCTCCCCGGGAGAAGAAACAATAGTACGACGGTGGTACGGCAGGGGGGAGNAAATGTTCAATTCAACTATAGTAGCGCTGCTGTAACTTAGGACGTGGGAGCTCTGCCAATGTCGGGCCACTTCTCCCCGGGAGAAGAAACAATAGTACGACGGTGGTACGGCAGGGGGGAGGGAGAGCCTGCAGATTCGTCTGCTCGCCTGCCAGCAACCTGTGGTCGGTGCTCAACACTTGTATTAAACATTCGTAATACGTGACACATGTATGATGCAACCATTCGCGCCATGCGTGGGGCGATTTCTCAAAGGGAGTGACCCAGAAAGCTGAAGAAACCGCGACTACACCACAGCTGGAGGCCAGCACAAACGTCGTCGCCGTAGTAGAGGACACAAGTGGAACAGTTGTAGATTGTCGTGAAGGCAAGTGCATGTGTAGAGAGCGCGGATTGTTGACCGCGAGAGGAGCACATCAGTAATGACCAGAGACCTGAAGAATTCGCGGATTCATTTTGGGACGAGCCAGATTTCAAAACACGTGCGTTTATATAACTTTAGCTAGGGCTAGTGACTTTTCGCGTAAAAATCGGAGCACACAGTAGACTTCAATGCTATATGCACACCTCAGCTGTTGTTATACCTCCATTGGCTGCTGGTGCCGTGTCCGTCTTTGACCAAGCCACTCAGGACTAAGTAACTCCGACACTGAACCTTCGTGATTCGTGCGCAAACGGTTAACACGAGCCAGAACACTTTTTAGCCAATCAAAGAAGCTGGACGACCCTGCAGTGCTTTGGGCTGTATCTTGTCTCGAAATCTTTTCGCGAAATACCACTGCTCCTAACTTTAGCTATTGGTCCACACAGTGTTTGACACCTCCTGGAGAAAGGTGTTCCAATTGTCGCCTTTCACTGTGATAGCGGACAACCAATGTGCAGTCGACATTAGCATATTTGTACATAGGACTGTACAGTCTAGGTTATAGGTCGTTGAGCTCGCGAATTTTTCAGGTCTGTAGTAATCACGAGTGCAAGGCGAGGTGGTGGCGGTGGCAGAGACCTTTGCAAGGCCGGCGCTACGGGGACTGGGGCGGGTGCCTGCTCCATGCACAGTGATGCAACAACGTAGATGCTGCGTGACTCGGCCGATGTAGACCCCTGGCACGCGAAAGTACGCTGTAGGTGTGTTCCGCGAAAACGCCAGCCCCTCGCCCCTCTCCGGGCCCGACGTAGCGGGTGGGGATCCGGGTCGGTAATTACTGACCAGTTTATAACGAAGCGTGCCCCATCACGCCGCGGGGCGGGGTCGTGACGCCCCGCGGTCTACTTCTCCTGGGCGGGGCCACGGTGGTCTAGTGGTTAGACTACTCACCTCCCACCCGGGCGAACTGGGTTCTACTACCCGGCTCACGAGACACGCTTCTTCCTGGGCGGGGCCGCGGTGGTGTAGTGGTTAGACTACTCACCTCCCACCTGGGCGAACTGGGTTATACTCCCCGGCAGGGTCGCTCCCAGACCTTCGCACGTGGGGATCGTGCTGGACGATGCCGCTGGCCGGCGGGTTTTATCGGGTGATCTCCCGTTTCCCCTGCCCCTTCATTCCGGCGCTGCTCCATCCTCGTCTCACCTCGCGCTTATATACTCTCGAGATCTCGACGTTAAGAGCCGCCCGATTCTCTTCGCTTACTCACTCATCCTACCTTCGCTATAACTCCGACATTCACGGGAAGAGCGAAGTGAGGAAGTGTGACGGTTCCTGTGATGTGGAGGAACCTAGTTGCTCATTGGCTGGCTACTGCGTCAATCTACTTCTCCCCGTATCCCCCAGGTCTTGGACGGAGAGAATGCGTATAGACAGAACTCCGGGCAGAAGAGGGCTGGGTGCCCAGTACGACGTGTAAGGACTTCACAGTCTGGTTAACTGGCGTGTCAGTTATACATATGGACAGGTGTTTTACGCCAAAATATTTATGGCCATGCTAGACTTGGATATCCTACGACCACAACCAAAACTTCCTTTGGTTATTGTCCGCGTGTTTACGTGAGAAGACATGTTCTCATTCGACTGGGTGAATCGTAATAAAGTACTCCGATACTGAACGTCCATAATTCGCAGGCAGACACTTGAGGCACGTGAAATTTANGGGTGAATCGTAATAAAGTACTCCGATACTGAACGTCCATAATTCGCAGGCAGACACTTGAGGCACGTGAAATTTAAAACCACACAAACACCAAAGTGCTTATGAACAAAGGGGTTTTGGAATAGAACTGGTTTTGTCTTTTCGCGAAAACACGTGCCCCTAACTATAGTCCATTCCCGATTACTTTAAACTTTTCTGGAGCCCTGCTAAAGGCTTACTTTCAGAATATTCCTCTGCCTCATGCAAACAAAGCTTAACCAAGTCTAAGGAATTACACCAAAGGGACAGCGAACCGCATTCGTGCGCANCTCTGCCTCATGCAAACAAAGCTTAACCAAGTCTAAGGAATTACACCAAAGGGACAGCGAACCGCATTCGTGCGCACTCAGTTTAATGATATTTTCAATAAAAACTAGTTCTTACCCAGCATTACCAGCACAACTATTTTCTCTCTGTTTTTATTCTTGTTAATTATTAATGAAATATTACAATTTATAAATAAAATACACGTGAAAGTTCCATTTAACCTAAAATAAAGTACTTTTACAATAATTCCATTATAAAATGTTTGTGATAAATGAAAATTCTTGGAAACAACCAAGCACGTCATAAATGGCATGATTTTTCAAAGGTTTGCTTTAAAAATTGTGAAGAAACAACGAATAGACGTATATGATGCAATTAAAATTTTATCGTTGTCACGTGGGTCTCATTGTGAGCCGTTCAGTATATTATAGTTTAAAAAAACATGTATAATATTTCAATGTAAATATTTTTTTTCAGGACAGACATGAAAGTCGATATTTATTTGCCTATTTGTAAATTTGGTTATTGAAACGTAAATGTTGTCGTTGAAAAGTGTTAAAGTCAGTGAAATTTGCTGTAAGTAGTCCTCTGTTTACGATATTTAATCTTCGGTAAATTTTTTTTTTTTTTTTTTTTTAACTCTAAGGACAATGCTGTATCTCTTCAGAACAGATTGCTGTGTTATCAGTAGGGGCTGTGATATTTCGCGAAAAGATTTCGAGACAGGATACAGACCAAAGCACTGTAGGATCTTCCAGCTTCTTTGATTGGCTAAAAAATGTTCTGGCCCGTGTTAACAGTTAGCGCACGAATCACGAAGGTTCAGTGTCGGAGTTACTTAGTCCTGAGTNACTACAAAATGTTCTGGCCCGTGTTAACAGTTAGCGCACGAATCACGAAGGTTCAGTGTCGGAGTTACTTAGTCCTGAGTGGGTTGGCCAAAGACGGATACGGCACCAGCAGCCAGTGGAGGTATAACAACAGCTGAGGTGTTTATATAGTATGGAAGTCTACTGTGTGCTCCGATTTTTACGCGAAAAGTCANGCCAATGGAGGTATAACAACAGCTGAGGTGTTTATATAGTATGGAAGTCTACTGTGTGTCCGATTTTTACGCGAAAAGTCNATGGAGGTATAACAACAGCTGAGGTGTTTATATAGTATGGAAGTCTACTGTGTGTCCGATTTTTACGCGAAAAGTCACTGGCTCTAGTTATCAGCCTATAGTCATCGCTGAACATTCTGAGTAAACAGAACACACACCGAGCTTGTTTACGCTGTTTTCCATCGCCGTTGCAATGTTCCTGTATGGCTGGATGTAATCTTGAGGCGTTAACAATTTTTTTTATCGGGAAAGGTAAAGGTTCTCTGAATAGGAACCTGAAAATTTGCGTTATTTTGGAAAACTAAGCTCCAAGACTTTGTTGTACGACTAAATTGTGGAATTACTATAAGGGAATTTTTAATGAGTATAAGGAATACAATAAGTACGTTTTATTTATTTTCCTCAACTCTAATATCAAAAATTCCTGTAANTTTTTAATGAGTATAAGGAATACAATAAGTACGTTTTATTTATTTTCCTCAACTCTAATATCAAAAATTCCTGTAATACCTATAAACACGGAATTTAATTTGTTCCTTTGCAAAAGTTTTAACTCGTTTCGATGCAAAAGTTAACTGGAATATTCGCCAGGCTATTTTGAACATTTATCCATTCAAACATAAACATGCCGTATTCACTTGAAATTGTGCTAACTTAAAAATAGTTTAACTGCGTAAATCGTAATACAGAAGATATGCTATGCTGGTTGTCTTTTGCTTGTGAAGTTTCAGTTGCCCATCTCCTCGGAATATGTCGCATTCTTGCTTTCTCTGAAATTCACCGAGGTGAACCATTTACATGCAAATTCACGTTACAGTGGAACGTTTCCTCACACTGAAGACAAACATGTTCTGCGATGTTGAGAGTTCCTCGAACGTATTTCGAAATTAACGAACTTCCTGCGCTCTGGTCTGCTTCGCAATTATCAGTGTTCGCAAAGTTACTACTTTGAGAAACTGAAACATTACTTTGTTCTGCAGTTTGCGGCACAAAGGAGTGCCAGTACGGGTAACACTTCCACCTCAGCGTCCCAACAAACATTTTAATTAAAATGATAACGATACTGGTATCTGGCTTACGATGGACTGAATTTATTTTGTAAAAAATTTCTTACCGAATTTATTTGAGGTGAACACACGGCAGCTTGTTAGTGGTTGCAAAAACACAACTGTTGTCGCTAACCGGTTATTTAATATTACAATTAAATTTTCGTTCACCGCAAAGAGAAATTGCCGTATTGAATCCACACAAATTATTTTGGTATCTCTCAGTTCTGATTCGACCAGTGTATAAATAACTACAAGATGAACTATTGTAAATATGTATTGAGTATGAAAATGTAATTTATAAATGCTTAGTAGACATGTCAAAAATAAGTGAGCGAACGCGCCTGCCTTAGTTTCAAGTCGTGTTAGAGAACTCTTGCTATATTTGCTGTTTATAAAACGAGATTACGAAAAAAAAAAATTTTATTCTCGCTATGTGAGTGTTTCACTGTGTATACAGAAGGTTTTGTCCTGTAGCGGAACTTAAATAAGAATCGACGAATTGGAACTCCACGAGTGGTTCGCCACTCACCTATTACTACTTTACATGAAGTAGTATTGTGAAGATTATATTTTATACGCTTCAGGTATCATCTGCATTGTATGGGCAGCGGTGGCGTAGTGGCCACCTTGGTGATCTGGGTTNATATTTTATACGCTTCAGGTATCATCTGCATTGTATGGGCAGCGGTGGCGTAGTGGCCACCTTGGTGATCTGGGTTCGATCCCCAGCGGGTTCACTCCCGGATTTTCGCATGTGGGAATCGTGCTGGACGATGTCGCTTGCCGGCGGGTTTTCTCGGGGTACTCCCGTTTCCCCCGCCCTTGCATTCCAGCCCCGCTCCATTCTAGGGTTTCATTTCTGTCATGCCCTAGAATGACGGTCACCTACGGGTCCCAGCTGGAAAGACCGTCA
>NQII01001366.1:78897-117975 GCA_002778355.1 Clitarchus hookeri
TCGAGGCGGCTATTCGCGGACGTTGCTCGCCGGAGGTGACGTGCCACTGTGCAGTGCGCTCTTCTCGGTTCTGTGCCAGGCGAGGATCAAGCACGCCCACCCGAGTCCCGATATAACCGCTGCACCGGCCGGTAATCCGACGTGCAGCTCGCGTCCACCTCCGCTGCGCAGGCGAGTACCTGGCGGCGGCCCGGCCAGACAGCCGGGCGTCGACTCTGTGGGCGACACCCGGGTGCCCCGTTGACGTCGTGCAAGACAGCTGTCGCACCCATTACCGTGCAGGTACCGTCGGCGGAGTGCAGCAGATGGTGGTGAAGCGAGGTAAGCGTGGAGCAGCGCTGGAATTCAAGGGCCGGGGAAACGGGAGATCCCCGAGAAAACCCGCCAACCAGTGGCATCGTCCGGCACGATTCCCACGAGCAAAAGTTCGGGGAGCGACTCCACTGGGAATCTAACCCGGTACGCCTAGGTGGGTAGGCGAGTGGTCTGACCACATCACCACCGTGTCCCCTGCTATCAGTAGCTATACTTTAACTTCGTATACTGAGAAAATGTATGGTTGTAAGAACCATCCAGATGGTTACAATAGGGACAGCCAACTGATGGGCTGTTGGTACCATCTAAATATTGTAAACATAGGCAGTAATACCAACATAACTATTGATTGCATTCCGGTTTGTGTATTTCCTATTACACATATGGTTTTCACAGCAGAACACTGCGTTCTTACAAAAAAAAACAGGCAGTACCTCCAACAGAAAAACTACAACAATATTTGTATTGTTCCCACTACAGTCGGAATTATAATAACTAGACAGAATGTTCTGTTGCTAGTGATAAACTGTTCTGTAATAGGGTTTGAGGATAGCAGCAACAGGATTTTCTGTTAGGTTATTATAAGCCTAGAACTTGTGGGAAGAATCTAAATATTGTTGAAGTTGTTCTGTTGGAGATACTATGTTTTTTTTTTCGTTGTAGGAATGCAGTAATTTGCCGTAGCAGCCCTGTGTATAGTAGCAAATATAATCACATATACCCACAACCCTTTAGACGGCGGTCCCTATTTTAACTATTCTTTTTTTTTTTTTTTAGTTTACGTGCACACTTGCGAATTTCCTTTTTCTATTGGCCGCGTGTCTGTGCGCGAAGGCATTTTCTACTCGACTACGTCAATCAGAACTAAGTTGGCGTCGGTGATTGGCCGGTAGACACCAAGAGGCGAGAGAGTTGACACGAAATAGATTTCGAACTAAGGAGGTTTGCAGTACAACTAATAGTGGAATCTTTCCGCGTAAAAAACAGGCGGCCCTACCAATTACTTCGCGTTATAAAACGACAGCAGGCTAGACTTCACATTACTCCATTTGCTGATTGGCTGCTGCCAGAGTCAGAGTTCATCCTCCTGCTCGGATCGTACTCACGGAATTGAGCTACCCGAGTGCTGACTGTGCATTATTTCTTCAGACTTCTCCGGGGCGTGTCTGTTGAGCGGAGGTCCGATGACATACGTGAAACTAACATACACTTGTCTGTCTGTCACTTAGCATGTCACCACATTACAACGCCAAATGATACGGTCTCTAAACATCTGCGAGCTTGGGCCACAGAGCACGTGAGAACACAGAGCTGAAATGGTTGCGAGTATTGTAAACTCCAGCCACACACGCCAAAAAAATGGCGTCATCGGCCAGATTTTGGCGTAACGTCGTTCACCAGTCAGCTCCTTGAGACTAACTTGCCGGATGGCAGCCCCTACAAATGTGGAAAATTCTATAACGGGCAATAGCCAATCAGACTCGAGGCCCATTTCCACACATTTGTCCGACCGATAAGCAATTAAGTTCGCTCACATCAAAGGAGCCAACACGCCATTTCTCTACTGTGTAGTTGCCTATTCTGTGCCCCAAGGTAACTATGTGGTTGGGGATGACACGGACTAAGGTCTACGGACCATTCGTGTTTGCAGAAGAAACTGTTGATGGCAACACATGCCAGGATATCCCTCCGCCTCATGCAAACAAAGTTTAACTAAGTCTAGAAAATGACACCAAAGGGACAACACACAACATTTGTGCGCACTCACTTTAATAGTATTTTGCATGAGGACTATTTCTTACTAGGCATTACCAACACACCTATTTTCTCCCTGTTTTTTTTATATTAAAAATAATTTAAATATAAATAAAGTTAAAACTAGCCGTGCCCACGGCTCCGCTCGCGTGGACTACAGAATTATTGCTTAGGTTTTTTTTTTTTTTAATAAAATTGAATTTTACTTAGTGTTAATCTTCTATACTCTATACATATTATAAAACTCAACGTCTCGGTGAATTAAATTGTAAAAACACTTATTAGTCTTTCTCTGTTACACATAGATATATGCTACCGCGGAGGTTTTTTTTTCTTTTTATTCTAAACAATTCTTTACTACATTATATTGTTCCATCTTTAACGGTTTAGACAGCGTATTGCAAGAGAGCGCACTGGCGGCAAACTTTTTTCCGGCTTTATTCACTATTATCGTTTGTAAATTTTTTGAGATATTTTCTCGCGATAAAAAGTAGCCAATATCACCTTTCAGCCCTCCAACTATTTCTGTACAAGAAATTACGTCGACCTGTTGCTCGGTTGCGACGTTGCATTGTTATTCCGTTTGTTTACTTTTTCATTTTACAATAAGAATTTCCCCGAGGGAATGATATATTTTCTCGGGATAAAAAGTAGCCTATGTCACTTCCCGGCCCTCCAACTATCTCTGTGCAAAAAATCACGTCGATCCGTTGCTCCGTTGCGACGCGAAAGGAGGACAAACAAACAAACGCACACCCACTTTGCATTTATATTATTAGTTAGGATGTAACTAAACATGTAATTTAACCAAAAATAAGATAAAACGAAAGTACCAGTTTTTGAACTCTAGGTTGTGCCTATATGAATCAGCGAATTATTCAGATATATAGTTGTTGTACGTGTGTCTTTTTGAGAGGGCGTGATATTTTGACTGGTCCACTGTGAGTTAGGTTACTCTGGTAATGAACGTCAGTTGAAACCATCGGTAGCGAAAGTGGATGAGTTGAAGTAATTTGAAAAACGTGTAGATGAGGAAACTTATCGTGGAAATCGGGCGTCCGCAACTGTACCTTTTCCGCGTATGACTCAGGAATGCGCCAGAAGTTCCAACACGAAGACGAGCGTCCTTGACGAGTGGACGTGAATTCCCTCAGCTTTCTATATCACCGGCCTCGCGCTGGGTTTTGCCCACGTGTAACACAAACAAAAGGAAGAACAACACGGCGAAGTGTGCTAGCTCACCGTCCACCGCTGTTTCCTCTTGGCGACGGATTTGGTTCATCACACATCTTCAAGAGTTTTTTTTACACCGCCAGTTGTGTGGGAAACTCCACTGCGGCACGGAGGATAAAAGAATGCATATTCCGAGAACTCGTGTTTTGATTTGTCTTGAATCAACCGTGATATGACAAGCTTGCTCGTCAAGACAAATTCAAGCTTACCGCAAGATTACATGCTACCTGGGTAACTACCAACTATGACGATTATCGACTTCTACATTAATTCCCTCCAGTTCTGACATCTAGCAGAGAGGGGAGACTTTAGGACCCCTTTTCGATTCCCCATCCCCTCGTAATCTTCCCTTTAGTCCTGAATCTTATCTAGTGAGTCACGTCCCTTGCCCTTTGCGATGTCATCCAGTCTCAGTTTATTTGTTCCTGCTTTGGTGTTCGTTCCTTCATTCCTCGTGTTCCGTGTTAACTGTATTATTGTCGTCTTTGTTATGCCTTTAGCCTTCACTTCCGAGCGAGAGGCCAGCCCCCCCCCCCCNCGGAGCACACAGTAGACTTCAATACTATGTACACACCTCAGCTGTTGTTATACCTCCATTGGCTGCTGGTGCCGTGTCCGTCTTTGACCAGGCCACTCAGGACAAAGTAACGCCGACACTGAACCTTTTCGATTAGTACGCAAATTGTTGACACGGGTCAGAACATTTTTTAACCAATCAAAGAAGCTGGACGACCCTACAGTACTTTGGACTGTATCTCGTCTCGAAATATTTTCGCGAAATATCACTGCCCCTACTTATGGTGGGTTTAAAAATATTTCTTATTGAATTTGAGAATGTTCCACTGGCTTGAAGTGGGTCTGTTCCCACGACAGTGTTTATATTTCTCTTTTGCCCTTTTATTGTGTCCAGGAAGTTTGTACACTCTCACTTTTAGCTGCCCATACCGGTTTTAACCCAGTCAGACCCAGTGTACACATTTTTGTACATTCCGCACGTATAGGTAATTTTGGTGTATACTGCACTTTGCGACGCTGAACGACCAATGACTTACCTTTGGGTAAATTATTCGCAAACCGTCTTTCTGGTGTATGTCATAATTGGTTGATATAACTGTAGCCGAGCATATAGCCTAGAGCTAGAGATGATGAAAAATCACGAAAATGTTTGGAGCCAACATATCTTCCATAACACTGTAACTAGTTTATTCTTTCATGATTGGATGGACAAGGTTTTGACTCGGTCAAGTTGTTTGCAGACCAATCACTAACGTTCTGCTCCATAGTAACAGAATCCTCATTGGCCCAGTGAAATGGGGTAGTAGCTTCGTACATTCATGACAGCTGATAAGGAAAGAAAACTGTTGGGACATGTTTACAGTACGATGAATCCTAGCAAGCAGTCAACCTTTCCCGGGACAAACCCTCATCTCTACCTAGAACCCATTGGCTGCGACAACGAAACAAGTGTTGTGTCCACTTAAGTACAGCACGCATCATAATATGTATTGCTCGCGATACACGAAACCTCAAATTAAAGCTTTCTAAAGTTTACTTCATAAATGCGTAAACTGGTTCGTAGATATATCCCGCAGTAGTATTTTAAGAACTCAGGTTTCTATAACTGTGCGAGGCTCTTCACGCGACAAGCAGGCACGCCCGTCGAGAGGCCGCAAATGAGATGCAGCGATCAAGTTGAAAGTGACGCCCGGATTCGAGAGCCGTGATGGAGGGAAGATGGTGGACCGTCCCTGAGGAAAGAGCGACGTGTACGACGATCATTAGATGCCAGATGCTGCCGCGCCTTCATTCCAACAAGCGCGCACCATTATCCGGGTGAGGTGAGGCCACAAGGCCAGTGGGCAACTGCGGCCTGGCGGAGGAAAGTTTCCATTTGAAAACGCGTTGTGGTGCAGGTCTACTTACAAATTAGTAAAACTGGGGTGTTACGTAGAAAAAGAGTGTGAAATTTCTAACATTTGTAGTCTGTACACGTTTAATGGCTTTCGCAACATGATACAATTGTGTCACATATATATTCACCATTACACAGGAACGAGTTTTCTGGTGGTCTTTGCTTTCCCACTTACCACTGTCCTGTTGGTCTGTACCACATTTGGCACGTCATCTCCACTTAATAAAGTAGCTGTCAGCCAATGGAGTGCCGAGTCGATAGTGAGCTCCTGGTTGGCGTAGCGGCTAGAACCGGGTTCGGTTCCCGTGCGCGGTCGCTCCCGTATTTTCGCGAGTGGAAACTGTGCCGGACGATGCCGCTGGTCGGCGGGTATTCTCGGGGATCTCCTGATTCCCCTGCCCTTACATTCCGACGCTGCTCCATACTCTCCTCTCTTCACCCTCATCGTATCTCAAGATCTCCATGTTAAGAGCCGTCCAATCAACCCCACTCCGAGTTGATGGTCTCCCGAGCAAATATCCTTTCTTATGTGACGTGAAGTACAGTATATTCGTTGCCAGTGTATTGGGAAATAAGGGACGCCTGTATTTCGCTGGAAAGATTCCAGGACAAGTTGTGTTCCATCGCACTTCAGTTCAAAAACAATTTCGTGATTGGATTATTTGAATTGTTACGCGTCTTATCTGTATGCCCGCGAATCACGGACTGTCAGTATCGGAGAAACTTTGTTCTGATTGGCTCACTCGTGTAACAGACTGTCTTCACACAAAGAGAAGCGGCCAATGGTCAAATGAAAACTGCAGGTGTGCCCATAGGATATTGAAGTCTAGCCTCGGCGTAAATATTTTCGCGGAAACCGGGTGGCCCTAGCGATGACGCAACTGTCATCCTCTGCCACGGGTCGCGGAGTTACCTGGGACCTCCGATTGGCCTGCGAAGGGCATGATCACAGACCAGGTAAGAATACAGAGGTGAAATATTGTGGCAGTCCCTTCGATGTGAGCGAACTCGGTCGCTCATTGGCCACACGAAGCTGTAAAAACGAGCCTCGTGTCTGGTTGGTTATTGCGTGTTACGGAATATTGCCCTATTGGCCTGGTTGCCGTCTAGCGAGTTAGTGTCCAGGAGCTGATTGGTGAACTGCTTCCCGCCATATTGATGGCCGGTGAAACCATCTTGCTGGCGTGTGTGGCTGGAGTTTTCCAGAACAAGCGGCTACAAAACTTCTGTATTCGTGAGTGTTCTGTATCCCATGAGGCGGTCGAGTGAATGTGAAGAAGGAAAATGTTCACGGGNCGGAATCGCTGACCTTGGCGACGACGCGTATAGCATTCATTAACGAGTGACTCCACGGACAGTTTTTTTTTTTACAGTTACGTCACCACAACAGACAGCTATTTCCCTGCTCTTCCGTCATTTACAGAGATCTGGCGATACCAGCTTTTAGTGGTACCGTGGCGGGATCCCTGACAGATGCTTCGCGAAAATGTCGGCCGTGCTAAAAAAGATCCCGTGTTTCGGACACAGAAGCCAAGAGGCGATAAACGCAATGTTAACACTCGCAGTAACGTGGTGGTAAACTTGTATACTTGCCATCTTGTGTATATGTATATTTCTTTATAACTTACTATTAGGACCAAGAATTTAAGACTCTAACCGGGTTTAGTTTAATTTTGTATATTTAATGAGCATATTTTATTTTTATGTGTCTTTATATCATTGGTAAATTTATAAAACGCCAAACCCTTTAAAAATTAATTTTAAAAACTGTTTTCAAATAATGTTATGCGTGTTTAAATTCACACTTCGACGATTAAGCTTGAGTGTTGCTTGAGCTGCGCTACTTTGAAAACTTCTTTGTCCTTGAAGCAGCCGCGGTGGTGTAGTGGTCAGACTACTCGGCTCCCACATAAGTGAGCCGGGTTGGATTCTCCGCGGGGCTGCTTCCGTAAGTGTTGCACGTGGGAATCGCGCCGGACAATGCCGCTGGCCGGCGGGTTTTCTCGGGGCTCTCCAGTTTTCCCCCACCTTTGCATTCCGGCGTTGACTCACACTCTCATCTCACTTCACCCTCGTCGGTTCTCAACACCTCGCTGCTAAGAGCCACCCAAATCTCTCCACTTCGCGTAAAAGCCACAATCGTGCCTCTGTCACTGCCACGCCCCGATTTTTGTTTGTTATGACTAAGGGCAGTGATATTTCGCGAAAAGATTTCGAGACAAGATACAGTCCAAAGCTCTGTAGGGTCGTCCAACTTCTTAGATTGGCTAAAAAATGTTCTGACCCGTGTTAACCGTTTGCGCACGAATCGCGAAGGTTCAGTGTCGGAGTTACTTAGTCCTGAGTGGCTCGGTCAAAGACGGACACGGCACCAGCAGCCAATGGAGGTATAACCACAACTGAGGTGTGTATCTAGTATTGCAGTCTATTGTGGGCTCCTGTTTTTACGCGAAAAGTCACTGGCCCTAGTTATGACTAGCGACTAGAGAATTCCCCTAATTCATTTTAGGACAAGCTAGACCACGAACACAGGTGTATTTATGTTATGTTTGCAGTTGAATAACAGTTTATTATGCATTACCAGGTGAAGTCTGAGCCAATCTGAATTACGTTCTCCCAACAATGAACGTCGGGGAATGGCTGGCAAACACTTAACCCTCTCAAACTCACTTACGGTTTCAGGCGTTGCAAAAAAAATTCTGTAATGCGTACTGTACTTAAGTCGACACAGCACTTGTTTCGTCGCCACAGCCAATGAGCTGTAAGCTATATGTTCGGCTACATATGTACCAGTTATGGCTTAGACCAGTAAGACGGTTTGCGAATCATTTACCCACAGGTTATATCATCGGTAGAGACCTGAAGAATTCGCGGATTCATTTTGAGACAAGCTAGAATTAAAAACACGTGTGGTTAGATAACTTTAGCCATTGGTCCACACGTTGTTTGACAACTCCTCGAGAACGCTGGTCCAATCGTCGCCTTCCACTGTGACAGCAGACAACCAATGCGCAGTTCATATCGGCATTTCTGTACGCAAGATTGTAGAGTCTAGCCTGCAGGTCATTGAACTCGCAAATTTTTCGGGTCTCTAATCATCGGTCATTGAGGTTCGGAGTGTGCATTACAGACCAGAAATTACCTGTAAGAGTGTAATGTACAAATATGTGTACACTGGGTCAGAATGGGTTAAGACGCGAGACAGTTGAAATCAACCTTGAAATAGGTTCTGAACTGACAGTGTTTTGCAGTATAACTAGCCGTGGGATCTTTTCGCGAATAACAGAAGGCCCTTCCAGCGATTATTCGCCAAAGCGTAGACCACGTGGCATTGTGAATTGACACTAAACCTTTTAAACATTAATAATACGTCAGTTATTATTCATATGTGTGCACAAAACGAACTTAAAATAAATTAAATTCAGGTTTTACAGATTTAGACGTCACACTTTTAATACAGTGTTAATATATGGAACTACTTTTCTTGCATCACGGCACTGCAAAATAAAAACCGTTAAAAATGTTCCAAATCAGCGAATTTGACTGCAAATCTGTTCAAACTGCTGCACTTGTCAGTAAAATTTCTACCTAGCGCTTGAGTTGCTGGAAGTCGCTAATTAAATAGTGATTTGTACTAATTCCTAGCGAACTGCACTGGCCTGTCAGAGAGAAAAACCTCAATGCATTCCAGTGGTTTGTCATTATTAGAGACCTGAAAAATTGGTGAGTTCAATGACCTGCACGATAGACTTTATAGCCTTATACACAAATATGCCGATATCAACTATGTTGCCTGCTGTCACAGTGGGAGGCGACGATTGGGCCATTATTCTCCAGGTGGTGTCAAACACCGTGTGGGCCAATGGCTAAAGTTATATGAACACACGTATTTTGTATTCTAGCTTCTCCCATAATGAATCTGCGAATTTTTCATATCTCTAGTCATTAATATAACAGTTCATTTACTGAAGATTTAGGTGAACAATTTTACTGACTGAAATCACTGATTCAGATTCAGAGAACTTGAGGAGCATTTCAGTCAGCGTGTCCGTTAAAAATCTATGTAATCGCGAGCAGGGAGTGTTTTAAAAAGCTGATTTCAAAAGTGCTCATTTAGCTGTAACCAGCCTGCTTTACGATACTAACGAAATTTCTTTGCTGTTGAGGACAAATTTGCATGTTGTTATAATTTCATTGTTTCTACACGGCGGACTTAGGTGATTCGTACTATACTTATTTTAATTGCCAGTACCAACCTCAAAGTTCAAAAGAGTAAAATAATTCAATAAATTGCTGTATCACGTCAATTAAACACCGGAGATGCTCTCGTGAGGTTGGCTCATGCACCAAAATATCCTAAACACCACTGTTCCCTTACGGGGGAAAAAGTAGTGGGAAGGTAAACACGATAATACCTTGATTACAAAGCAAGCATGTTAATCACCCTGCTATCAGTGGGCCCCGCACTCCACGTGTAGATAAGGTAATCAAAACCAGTCTTCAACTTTAAAATGTGTTAAACTGTTTTTTACGACTTCTCGTGTCCTCGGCCCCATCAAGGTGGCACGTACGGATTCAACTCCGTACTCCGCTGTTGACAGGTGAGGTGTAACGATCCTCGGGTGGAGAACATCCACCCACTGCGATTAGAAAGGGCGTGATCTCTTTCTATTGACAGCATTCAACTGCTGTCAATTAGAGCCCTGACCAAGCTCAAAAAAGACTTGGAAAATTAAGACTGGTGAAGAGTGCACACACATCGAAGGGTTGATGTGACAGAATAAGCAGTCTGTGTGGCCTTGAGAACAGCCAGAATGTAAGAAAGACCTGAGGTGCACTCTCCTATAAATATATCGCTCAGAAAGTTGTCTCCTGTCATTCCTACGGGACTCAGGCACAGGAGGAGGCGATATGGTCACGAACCCGCTGCACTAAGTGAAGTGTAGATATTTATGTGAGTGCATGCGTGTAGCTCCAGCACTCAGTTTGGTTTCAACTGTGCTGGTCAGTCAGGTCTGAAGTTGTTGAAGGCAGGAGACCCACAGTGTGATACTTCCCGTATGAACAACCGTGTTCCGCTCAGAGTGGAATACGTTGAGACCTGCGAAGCCTCATTGTAGTGGCAATAAGGTGGAGGGGCGTGTTTTCCCAGAGACCCTTGGCAGTGATAACGGACTGTCCAAAATAAATGGGAAATTAGGCTCTGTGAAGTTGTATCCTGTCATACCGTAGTGGATCAGGTACAGGAGGGGAGGGTGGTGCGGAGAGCTGGACATATTCCGGAAAACATATACACGCGACGAGTATTACCGATCCGTTACCATTTTTTTTTTACTTGGGAATTCTTTCCTCTACTAAAATATAGTGCATTTTGAAAGCTATTCACTGATAGCACAGTATAATATAAATATTCACCCGGAAATTTTGCGGATTCATTCAGCTACAAGCTAGACTCCACAGTGCTATGTTTATTCTATCCTCGGGTAGATGTTCATTGGATGTTACACTAGTTAAACCCTCGACCAGGGGTAGCATTGGGTTCGGTCTTTCATTTTCTTGCGGGTTCGCTATTGGTCAAAAGTCGTACGGGGGCGTGTCAATCACACTGGCATCCAATAGAAGCAGAAACTCAAATGCACATGTAATTGAAGTTTAACTTGTCCTCAAATGAATTTGTGAAATTTCCGTGACTCTTGAAATAAATATTCACCGATTTCATTGGTTTTTGTAGCAATAAATTCGGAATTGCAGTTTCATTGTTGAGCGTTTTTTTATCGCAGCAGCATGAGCGAACTTGTGTGGCTTATTTTCTTCTATACAGAATGAGATTTGTAGAAAACAAAGGAAAATCGGCAATGGGTGAGACATGTCCTCTGACTAGGGCCAGTGACTTTTCGCGTAAAAATCGGAGCACACAGTAGACTTCAATACTATATACACACACCTCAGCTGTTGGCATACATCCATTGGCTGCTGGTGCCGTGTCCGTCTTTGACCAAGCCACTCAGGACTAAGTAACTCCGACACTGAACCTTCGTGATTCGTGCGCAAACGGTTAACACGGGCCAGAACATTTTTTAGCCAATCAAAGAAGCTGGACGACCCCACAGTGCTTTGGACTGTATCTTGTCTCGAGATCCTTTCGCGAAATATCACTGCCCCTACCTCTGACTAATTCGCCACCAGCCCTAAAGTGATGTGCGTGTGGCAAACTGATGAAGTTTATGGTTGGCGTTGCACTTCCAATGGTCTTTCCCTTCACTCTCAAACCCAATTAAAAAAGAGACAAGGAATTTCGTGAAAATATTTCTGCGCATGCTAGATTTCAATACTCTGCAGGGATACCAGCAGTCGTATTTTGCTTGTTGGCGGCGTCTCTTTATGAGAAGACATTTTCTAACTTTACTGACCAATCAGAAGTAGGTCACTCCGGTACTGCACGTTTGTGATTAGCGGGCAAACACATATGACGCAGAACACACCTACATCATCCAATGACGAAACTGGATCTGAGCTTAAGTGTAATGAAATACAACTGGTTGTGAAATCTTTTCGCGAAAATCGGGTGTCCCTACCAATTAAAAACCTTTGGTGGTTTCTGTGTAGTACCGAAAGTAACTATTAAAGCGAAGTTAATAACATCGCCTGTCAAGAAATGGTATATGCCACGCAATGCCGTTATGACGTATTTAGTTGTGATTTTCTGCCAACCACAGATACATCATAAATCTGGATCACGTTGCAACATCTACACGTACGCCTACTGTACACTTTCAGTTTTTGCTTCTACGTACGACTTTTTCGAATAACTTTGAGCTGTTTTAGAATAATTTACGTGTCGCTGAATTCCCTGCGCTGCAGTCCGTGGTACAAAAATGCGTGCCAAAAAAATTTCAAAACAACTGCAATACGTGCAGTTATTGTCCGTCACGTTGCGTCACGTCAGCATAAACCGAGAGAATTCCGGTTGAATTTCTATGCGGAATGTACATTCCGGTGAGTGGAAAGTTGACGCGTCCGGCAACTTTTGGTGGCGACATGTTTTTTATGTTTATTATTTTTTTATTTTTGTTGATATAATGGATAGAGGTATGTGAATTTCACGAATTAATTTTGCAATTAACTTCTCAAGTTATTCACATGCTCGTGCCACAAATGTTAATTCATTGGCAACTGCTATAGTGAAATGCTTAGTTTTATTCAGCTTTTATGCACGTGATACTTTCACAATATTTCTTCTTCTTTCTTATTGGCTAGAGAGTCGTGTAGAAACAACTGTGGTCCAATCTAAAAACGGACATTAACGTTCTCTAAGTGTAAGCTGCCAACGTATGAAAGCAGGGAATTCACGGACGTCTGGATCAGTAGCATGCGGTGAAGTGTTGCAAGGTAAGCTGGTGCTTGCTGAGTGTTGTACGCACTCGGCGCACGCAGCAGGAACCAATAACCAGAGTGGAGCCGGGAGAAACTGAATGTATTGCGGCCACTCACGAGAGAGCAGCGAGGTACCCATTACACACGTGCTGTGACGTTAACTGCACTATAACACTTAAGTGGCCGATGTGTAAACTAGCAAACGATAGGGCATAGAACCGAGAGAAACACAGCTTACCTTGCGACAGTTCACCACACGCCGCTGCTCTGGGTACAGCAACGCATTTGATGCGCTACATCTCACAGCAGTAAAATTAATTAATTTCTCTCTTAACTCTTTCCGCCTCCGCGCTGTTTACAGGTTGTATGCTAGTCTCCAGCGTTTATCTAAGCGCACTCCTGGTAAACTCAAGAGTCTTAGCACACTCGCAGGCCGCAAGTCCCACTTCGAGAATACGTGTATTTGTAATTTACCCTACGTCTCTTGCACACACTATCAGTAGGGGCAGTGATATTTCGCGAAAAGATTTCGAGACAAGATACAGTCCAAAGCACTGTGGGGTCGTCCAGCTTCTTTGATTGGCTAAAAAATGTTCTGTCCCGAGTTAACCATTTGCGCACGAATCACGAAGGTTCAGTGTCGGAGTTACTTAGTCCTGAGTGGCTTGGTCAAAGACGGACACGGCACCAGCAGCCAATGGAGGTATAACAACAGCTGAGGTGTGTATATAGTATTGAAGTCTACTGTGTGCTCCGATTTTTACGCGAAAATTCACTGGCCCTAACTCAACCATCGTGGAGGCCTGTGGAGTCTAGCCTGGTGCTATCTTATAACTAGAGACCCTATCATTCCACGTTATCATTGGGCACCATGGTAGACAGCATGCCAGTATACGAGGGTTGCACGTGTGCCATTGAACCTCTGCCCAACCGACACACCCTGCAGAACTCACAACCAATAGTAAGCATTCAGTACTTCGGGTGGTTTCATTCTATGTGGCTGGTGCCTCAGGCAGGAGAATGAGTTCTGCCTGAGACACCAACCGATGAACAAACGATCTTTGCTCGAGGATATAGAGTACTATGGAGCCTAACTTGGTGCCGTCTTGTAACGCGAAATGGTAGGGCATCTGTCAAGTGGTAGACGGCCACTTCAAAGTAACCGCCGTGTTATTTCATCTCTGTGCGGTTATCTATTCTGTGACTGCATCGAGGAACCAATTCAGCAGTCACCTGTAGTGATTTCTGAGGGAAAAACTGCGCGGAAACCGAAATGAGAACAGCGGGAAGGGGAATGGAACGCGGGCCCTCCCGAATGCGAGTCCATTCTTTAACCACTGCTGTACCTCGCTCGGCTGCCGTGTGTGCTGTATTGACAGATGTTCGTGACACGTTTAGTTGTTCTATGCACCGAGCACCGAGTATTTCGCGAATTCATTCGGTGGCGAGGTAGACTTCATACACTTGTTGTTTCCTCCTGCTATTGTGATTGCACGACAGTTGTTTAGACACGCTGTGTTTAACTGTGAGCCAATAGTAAGCGGGAAGCAGTAGTGTGAGTTAGTGTTGAACAGTGCTGTACAAAGGCCTCACTTGATCACAGCAACCAATAAGCAAACGATGGTGTCTCCAGTGTATAGAGGACTGTGCAGTCTAGCCTGCCGACACATCAATCCGCGAAATACACTCGCGGGGTCATTGTTATACATAGGGCCAGTGACTTTTCACGTAAAAATCGGAGCACACAGTAGACTTCAATGCTATATACACACCTCAGCGGTTGTTATACCTTCATTGGCTTCTGGTGCCGTGTCCGTCTTTGCCAAGTCACTCAGGACTAAGTAACNACCTCAGCGGTTGTTATACCTTCATTGGCTTCTGGTGCCGTGTCCGTCTTTGCCAAGTCACTCAGGACTAAGTAACTCCGACACTGAACCTTCGTGATTCGTGCGCAAACGGTTAACACGGACCAGAACATTTTTTAGCCAATCAAAGAAGCTGGATGACTCTACAGTGCTTTGGACTGTATCTTGTCTCGAAATCTTTTCGCGAAATATCACTGCCCCTAGTTATACATATAAACATGGATTTCGTAGACTGTTAGTACTGAAGTACCTTAACGCTGATTGGCCCAGCCAAGTTCCACAATGTCTTCTCACTAAATACGTGGCCAGTATCCAAAGGAAAACTGCAGGTGATCACGTACCATTTTGAAGTCTAACCTGCGTTAAACTCTTTTCACAAAAATCAGTTGTCCTTAGGTTTAAGTGACTGTTTCCCCTGTGTACTCAGTGTTCTGGCTCAGCAAGGACCCGGTGATGTGGTTGTATCTGATTCGACTATTTCACAGTTAATATTTTCTTATCTACTCGGAGTCGTACGAGGCGTTTCAAATTAACTTTGGTCCAATAGCAGACACAATACAAACGTACAAGAGATTTAAGNTTTCAAATTAACTTTGGTCCAATAGCAGACACAATACAAACGTACAAGAGATTTAAGTCCAGTATGTCTGCATATAATAAAACGAATTTGGTGTGCATTTACTTATAGTACGTTTCATTTGTGGTTCTGTGCGGCAATGTTTGCACGTTTGCACACAGCGCTTTATCGTGGGAAAAGCTGGCTGATAAATTCTAACGAAATGTGTATATTCCTGACGGTTTTTTACGTCATTAGCAGAAACAAGAAAATTTCTCGAATTCTGTCGTTTGTAGTTTAGACCCTAAGAGTCATATACAGAATGATTATAAAATCATGGGACAAACATTTAGGGGTGGTAGATCTCACTAAAACAAACAATTATTGTATAGGAATATATGGGCGGAAGTGACGCGTTGAGGCACAAACACAAAAATAACACATGAAATGCAACACATTGTTTATTTACAACGTCGCCACTAAATGCCTTTTTACAGCAATGTTTATAATAATTACTCAAAATTGCTACCACCGACAGTAATGCAAGCTTGGTAGCGTCGGTGGAGTGATTGGCGAACAGATTCAAATACGCCGGGTATTTCACGCACGCCACCATTGTCAGCCAATCACGCCATATGTAGAGGTCGCCAAGCATGCGTGACTGTTGGTGGATGCATTTCCAGCAACTGTTTTAACATTTTCTGTACGGAATCACTCGTTAAGTATGCTGCTAATGAACATTTTATGTTTCCGTTAATATGTTATGTTTTTGTGTTTGTGCCTCAACGCGTCAACTCCCGCCCATATATTCCTATACAATAATTGTTTGTTTTAGTGAGCTCTACCACCCTTCAATGTTTGTCCCATGATCTTAGAATCAACCTGTATACACTCTAGTGTTACTTATTTGTCCATTGACTGCTGCCGAAGGCGAATGTCTGTTTTTACCCTCGAATAGGCAGCCAAAGATTTGAAGCTTGTTCCCTTGCTGGTTTTACATTCTCTCTTCCTCTTTCTTCATTACTTTTTCGCATTTAACATCCAGCCGTTACAAATATCGGTTAACAAAATTTATTTTACAAAACCAACACAATTTCGTAAAAAAAAAAAAAAAAAAACTGTTTTAAATGTAGTATACGGATTTCATTATACAAGGTTACTTTCTGGAAGCCAGATATGTTACCTATAACATTAATTAATTTTTTTTCTTTGTTAAAAAAAAATTTCTGTCAGAAATGACAACGCTGCAAAATGTAAGCATCGAAAAAATGTCCCACCACAGAGAGAGAGAGAGAGAGAGAGAGAGAGAGAGAGAGACGCCGGACTTAGTTTTCAGTTTGGTTGGTATAAAATGACATAGTAACTTGTAGGTGCGTGGCCTATCTATGAGTGTCATTATTTTTTTAGAAGCCTTTATACTAACTTCTGCAATAGAAACGTAATAGCACCTCCTGTGTATTTAAGGTGCGTTGCGTATACCGTGTCAGTAAGGATCCATTAAGAGTTCGATCTCGCATGCTTCACGAGCCCGCGGAGAACCCCCTGCAACTTGCTCACGCGTGTGTGACCACACGCACTCGAAACGCACCTAACACATTATTCAAGAAGGTTGCCTTGTCTCGAAGGCTGTTGCTTTTACGAGCCAAAAATGGTTCACACTGATTAGTGTTATTTATGTCTCTGGCATCCTTGCCGGCCGTAACAGGAGAATTGACGGCGAACGGCGGCCATAATGGGAGAGCAGGCTTGTCTTGGGAAGAATTGTAGTTTGATCAACAATCTGAAGCTTGGTCGGTAAATTCTGTCTGATTACTGCGGCCGCCTCCGGGCTCATTACAACGCGCTGGAAGCGTAATTCATTGCAAATCAGTGTAATTCCGGAGTACATTCTGTGAACTCAATTTGCTGAAATATTTAGTGTTATGGTAACATAATAACATTATGGTAAAGTCAGTTATAGTTTGATCAGTAGTTTTTCCTGTTGATTTCTAGTTCGTAAGTGAGTTCACTTTCAGAGCTTGCAAGTGTGGTGAAATGCCATTGATATTCTTGATTTTAGCCGGGAATTATAATAATATTTTTTCTCTCAGTATAACGGAAATATGGTCGATTCGCGGTATCTGGGCACTTTTCGAATCAAATAATTGAAGAAAAAAACACACCTTATACTTTTGTTAACATAGAAGTATCTTATTTTCGGTCCGCTTAAATTTTTTCTTATACTTAGAGACCTGAAGAATTCGCGGATTCATTTTGAGACAAGCTAGAATTCAAAACANAGTCACTCAGGACTAAGTAAATCCGACACTGAACCTTCGTGATTCGTGCGCAAACGGTTAACACGGGCCAGAACACTTTTTAACCAATCAAAGAAGTTGGACGACCCTACAGTGCTTTGGACTGTATCTTGTCTCGAAATCTTTTCGCGAAATATCACTGCCCCTAGTTATACATATAAACATGGATTTCGTAGACTGTTAGTACTGAAGTACCTTAACGCTGATTGGCCCAGCCAAGTTCCACAATGTCTTCTCACTAAATACGTGGCCAGTATCCAAAGGAAAACTGCAGGTGATCACGTACCATTTTGAAGTCTAACCTGCGTTAAACTCTTTTCACAAAAATCAGTTGTCCTNGGAAAACTGCAGGTGATCACGTACCATTTTGAAGTCTAACCTGCGTTAAACTCTTTTCACAAAAATCAGTTGTCCCTAGGTTTAAGTGACTGTTTCCCCTGTGTACTCAGTGTTCTGGCTCAGCAAGGACCCGGTGATGTGATTGTATCTGATTCGACTATTTCACAGTTAATATTTTCTTATCTACTCGGAGTCGTACGAGGCGTTTCAAAATAACTTTGGTCCTATAGCAGAAACAATACAAACGTACAAGAGATGTCCAGTATGTCTGCATATAATAAAACGAATTTGGTGTGCATTTACTTATAGTACGTTTCATTTGTGGTTCTGTGCGGCAATGTTTGCACGTTTGTACACAGCGCTTTATCGTGGGAAAAGCTGGCTGATAAATTATAACGAAATGTGTATATTCCTGGCGGTTTTTTACGTCATTAGCAGAAACAAGAAAAATTCTCGAATTCTGTAATTTGTAGTTTAGACCCTAAGAGTCATATATACACTCGAGTGTAACTTATTTGTTCATTGGCTGCTGCCGAAGGCGAGTGTCTGTTTTTACCCTCGAATAGGCAGCGAAAGATTTGAAGCTTGTTCCCTTGCTGGTTTTGCATTCTCTCTTCCTCTTTCTTCATTACTTTTTCGCATTTAACATCCAGCCGTTACAAATATCGGTTAGCAAAATTTATTTTACAAAACCAACATAATTCCATTAAAAAAAAAACTTTTAAATGTATACGGATTTCATATTATACAAGGTTACTTTATGGAAGCCAGATATTTTACCTAAAAAACTAATTAGTTTTTCTTTGCAAAAATTTTTTTTTCTGTGCGAATGGACAACGCTGCAAGTTGTAAGCATCGAAAAAATGTCCCACCACGCCGGACTTAGTTTTCAGTTTGGTTGGTATGAAATGACATAGTAACTTGTAGGTGCGTGCCCTATCTATGAGTGTCATTTTTTTTTTTTAGAAGCCTTTATACTAACTTCTGCAATACAAACGTAATAGCACCTCCGGTGTATTTAAGGTGCGTTTTGCGTGTACCGTGTCAGTAAGGATCCATTAAGAGTTCGATCTCGCATGCTTCACGAGCCCGCGGAGAACCCCCTGCAACTTGCTCACGCGTGTGTGACCACACGCACTCGAAACGCACCTAACACATTATTCAAGAAGGTTGCCTTGTCTCGAAGGCTGTTGCTTTTACGAGCCAAAAATGGTTCACACTGATTAGTGTTATTTATGTCTCTGGCATCCTTGCCGGCCGTAACAGGAGAATTGACGGCGAACGGCGGCCATAATGGGAGAGCAGGCTTGTCTTGGGAAGAATTGTAGTTTGATCAACAATCTGAAGCTTGGTCGGTAAATTCTGTCTGATTACTGCGGCCGCCTCCGGGCTCATTACAACGCGCTGGAAGCGTAATTCATTGCAAATCAGTGTAATTCCGGAGTACATTCTGTGAACTCAATTTGCTGAAATATTTAGTGTTATGGTAACATAATAACATTATGGTAAAGTCAGTTATAGTTTGATCAGTAGTTTTTCCTGTTGATTTCTAGTTCGTAAGTGAGTTCACTTTCAGAGCTTGCAAGTGTGGTGAAATGCCATTGATATTCTTGATTTTAGCCGGGAATTATAATAATATTTTTTCTCTCATTATAACGGAAATATGGTCGATTCGCGGTATCTGGGCACTTTTCGAATCAAATAATTGAAAAAAAAACACACCTTATACTTTTGTTAACATAGAAGTATCTTATTTTCGGTTCGCTTAAATTTTTTCTTATACTTAGAGACCTGAAGAATTCGCGGATTCATTTTGAGACAAGCTAGAATTCAAAACACGTGTGGTTAGATAACTTTAGCCATTGGTCCACACGGTGTTTGACACCTCCTCTAGAACGCTGGTCCAATCGTCGCCTTCCACTGTGACAGCAGACAACCAATGCGCAGTTGATATCGGCATATCTGTACATAAGACTGTGGAGTCTAGCCTGCAGGTCATTGAACTCGCGAATTTTTCATGTCCCTGCTTATACTGTATTTTACATGTAAATTACAATATTTAATTTAAAATTAATATGGATAAAAACATAGGAAATAGGTGATTTGGCACTATATCGTAAGAAATTGTTCTCATGCAAAATATTAAATTATATGCGCACGAATACGGCGCGCTGTCCTTTTGGTGTAATTTTCTAGACTTAGTTAAACTGTATTTGCGTGAGACAGAGGAATAGAATGAAAGTAGAACTTGAGCAGGGCTTCAGAAAAGTTTAAAGTAACCGTGAATGAACTATAGTTAGGGCAAGTGACTCTTTGCGTAAAAATCGGAGCACACAGTAGACTTCAATACTATATACACACCTGNAACTATAGTTAGGGCAAGTGACTCTTTGCGTAAAAATCGGAGCACACAGTAGACTTCAATACTATATACACACCTGAGCTGCTGTTATACCTCCATTGGCTGCTGGTGCCGTGTCCGTCTTTGACCAAGCCGCTCAGGACTAAGTAACTCCGACACTGAACCTTCGTGATTCGTGCGCAAACGGTTAACACAGGCCAGAACATTTTTTAACCAATCAAAGAAGCTGGGCGATCCTACAGTGCTTTGGACTGTATGTCTCGAAATCTTTTCGCGAAATATCACTGCCCCTAACTATAGTAATAGATGTTTAGAATACACACAAGTGTTTACTATAGCTAGGGGGGGGGGGGAGCTTTATTTTCGCGATAATAGTTGCACGCAGGCTAGACTTCAATATCCAGCTTGCGTGCACACCTGCAGTTTTCTTCTGTAATCGGCCGCGTATATTTGTCGAACAGGTAGGGCCCGCCTGCTTTCCGCGAAAATATTTATGCGACTTCGTACGTGCACACTTGCAAATTTCCTTGAGCGCTATTGGCTGCCTGTGTGAGAAGACATTTTATGCTCGACCGGGCCAATCAGACTTAAGTTACCCCGACGCTGAACGTCAGTGATTGGCTGGCAGAGAGGTACGACGCGTGACATTTGACATACTCTACTCACAAAATCGTTTCTGAACTAATGTGTTTCGCAGTACAACAAGTTCTGGAATCTTTTCGCGAAAAAACAGGTGGTCCTATTTGACTGAGCCAATCAGAATTAGGTTACTCCGTTACTGAACGTATGTGATTGGCGGGGGGTAGCCCCCCCCCCCTTCCACACAAGTTTCGTAGCAGTTTAAACCATTCAATCGCGGAAGTGTATCGGAGCTACTGTTTTGAAATAAAACTATACAATAACTCTCTTTGCGAAAATCGTACGTCCCTACTGACAGTTTTCAGCGTTGCCTGTAGCCAGCGGACTGAAACGTTCTGAAGGCTCAGTCAGTGCTGAGACTGATATAAGTTACATAAGTTTGCTAGCAATACCAAAGCATCGCCTGAATAGACGTTCCAACCAGTGAGCGTCTTACAGCGTCAAACCAACGATGGTAGTTATTACGTCAAAACCACCTTGGTTGACTGTGTAAGTGTATTTTATTTAAGATAAACTAAACGCCAATTTAACTTATGATGTTTATGTACTTTTAAAGATATAATATTTACATAAGGTTAATAATAAATTGTAGGGCAACTGGAAAGTTAGGGGTTTGCAGAGATTGAAATGTTTAAATATTAACAATTGTAAAGAATGTTTCAACACGATGGTATTACTTCTCTGGCCCACGCTTGATCACTCCTCGATTCTTATGAGATCTGCTGTCTTACATAAACAGCCCTCAATATAACAGTGGTAAATGCAGCAAACTTGTCTAAATTTTTTTAAGTTACTGAAGTGCAATGCCGTGGCAGTACTATTTTAACATAACTTATTCAAAAATTTGCGACCTACAGCAAGACATTTTTTTCCTACTCGTTTGCAAAGTCAGCTGCGTGAAATTCGCTTGCAAAAAATCCTAGGGATATGCGCATTTCTTCAAATATTTCGCGTTAGTGAATTCAAAGTTCAAATCAACACCCCCTCCATGAGGGNCTAGGGATATGCGCATTTCTTAAAATATTTCGCGTTAGTGAATTCAAAGTTCAAATCAACACCCCCTCCATGAGGGGTGACAGTAAGTGCGCATACATATGCCAACAGAGCTGCAGTGCTGGGTACGAGTGACTGACATGTTCCTCGTCTNTAGGGATATGCGCATTTCTTCAAATATTTCGCGTTAGTGAATTCAAAGTTCAAATCAACACCCCCTCCATGAGGGTGACAGTAAGTGCGCATACATATGCCAACAGAGCTGCAGTGCTGGGTACGAGTGACTGACATGTTCCTCGTCTNCGCATACATATGCCAACAGAGCTGCAGTGCTGGGTACGAGTGACTGACATGTTCCTCGTCTTGAATGAGACAGTATGTGTACTGGCCTCAGAGTGTTAATACCGCGCCATTGTTGTCGTGCTAGAGAGGCAATTTAGTCCTCAATCTGTGACGTATGTTGGTGAGCCATTGTATTTAAGTACTGTTGCTTGGAAGCAACGTCTACGACTCAATGCGCGCGGCACGAACCAATAGACACGAACGAACCTTTGGGGAAGAATATCGTTCCTTCCTTTTAAGCACATTGTCTGATCACACTTTTTAAAAAATCTCTAGAAACTTTTCTGTACGGCAAAGAAAACCATTTGTTAAAGGTCATTTTGTTGTTAGTAACGTTTTATAGATTTAATTCAAAGAGAATATTACAGAAACATAGATTTGCTTTCAAGGAATGTTTTCTGTATACGTTTTTGTTTTACGGCAGTATTACCACCTTCTATAGCAAAGAAATGAAAAACATTCTTTGAGCTGCTTTTGTTCACAGTAAATAAATATTACTTCGTACCAAAATATAACGGTTTAGAGATGTTAAAGGTTTTGCTGTCGCTCATTGCAGTTTTCAGTGCGCAACTGTTGTCTCGGCGCAAACATAAACAAACAAATATATTCTGCAGTTACGAAACTGCAACTGAGCAAATTTGCAGTCCTCCTGCAGACGTTAGATGTTATTCTGAAGTGCAGTGTTTGTCCAAGTCACGTAACTCAGTTCCTCTCAAGTCGTAACATTACATTCTGGCCTATTTTGCTACCTTACATAACCTATTTATCAAAAGTTGTCGAAACACAATATAAGAAAGCGGTGTAAATTAGAGTCAATCACGGCTGTTTTTTCAGGGTACAAATTTTCTTTACGATGTTACTGATATTACCATAAATACTTTATCAGGGCGTCAGCGAAGTTGTAAGTAACCGTAATTAGACTATAATGATATAAACCACAAGGAAGATACTTAAAGCACTAGGCACTGACCCCTTGCCCTTGTATAGTGCCCGCCGGGAGTTCGACTACCGGTTTATTAGGAAAATATTTACGCACAGGCTGTATTTCAACTTCGTACATGCTCACTTGCACATTTTCTCTGCCCATTGGCTTAGTGTCTGTTTAAGAAGACGTATTTTCTACTCGACTAGGCCAATCAGAATTCAATTATCCAGACACTCAACGTCGGTGATTGGCTGGCAGACACCTAAGACGCGTGAGAGTTGAAATCATCCAATCATGAGATAGGATCTGAACTAACATGTTTTACAGTACAACTTGTTGTGGGAACTTTTTGCTTAAAACAGTTGACATCAGATGTGCAATAAAATCGCCATATGGCCCTAGATGCACACTCGTTTGTTTACCTCAATATCGAAAGGACTCGTGCGCAATTTGTGAACCTCCTCATTCCGTCTCAATTTGTTCCTGGATAGTGGTTGGCCTCGGTAGAGTTAAATGACTTGTTATTAGGGCAGTGATATTCCGCGAAAAGATTTGGAGACAAGATACAGTCCAAAACACTATAGGGTCGTCCAGCTTCTTTGATTGGCTAAAGAATGTTCTGGCCCGTGTTAACTGTCTGCGCACGAATCACGAAGGTTAAGTGTCGGAGTTACTTAGTCCTGAGTGGCTCGGTCAAAGACGGACACGGCACCAGCAGCCAACGGAGGTATTACAACAGCTGAGGTGTGTATATAGCATTGAAGTCTACTGTGTGCTCCGATTTTTACGCGAAAAGTCACTGGCCCTANCTGAGGTGTGTATATAGCATTGAAGTCTACTGTGTGCTCCGATTTTTACGCGAAAAGTCACTGGCCCTACTTATTATTAATAGAGACCCGGAAATGTCGGCGATAAGCTATACTCCACAGAACTTTGTGCATTTGATTCTCAGTTAGACGTTCATTGGCTGTTACTCCAGTTGAACCCCAGACCAGGTGGAGCGGGATTCGGTCCTTACTTTCCTTGCGAGTTCGTTATTTGTCAAAAGTCGTCTGGCGCGTATCTAAAACACTGTGGTCCAATAGAAGAAGAAACACAAATGCACATGTAATTGAAGTTTAGCTTGTCCTCTAAAGAATTCGCGAAATTTCCGGGACTGTATTTATTATTATTATTAGTCCAAGAACAAACTGCATTTTGTGCTTCGATCACTCTACTCTCACGCCGTCTTCCGCCTCACCTCGGTCGCTCGCACAGATTCTATGTCTGCAGGCCAGTTTGTTTTATTTTCCACGACTCCCTTCATCCGAGCGACCAGCCGACTGTCAAGAAACAAGGTCGCGAGGTGCTGCGGTAGCACACGAACAGACACTCAGGTTTTCGTTTATAGCGAACTGCAGATAAGTCGGCGGCCGTGCTTGTGTTCTGTTCCACAGCCGTGCCCATAACAACCACCTGTTGTATAAACACTTCGGAACGTCAGCAAGGCGGTAAAGGAAGTTGTGATGTAAACACCAGCTCGGAGAACGACGTCGAGTGCAACGCCGCGAAGGGCGTCGATACAGACGGTGACTTAACCCTTTCAGAACCACTTTCATTTACAGTGTCAGGTGTAGCAAACAAAGTATTTTATGATGCGTGCTGTACTTCTGTCGACACATCACTTGTTTGGTTGTCACAGCTAATTAACTGTAGGCTTTACGTTCGGCTACAGTTATATGTACCAATTTTGGCCTAGACCAGTAAGACGGTTTGCGAATCATTTACCCACAGAAAATATTATTGATCATTGAGCTTATAATTGTGCAGTAGAGACCAAAAATTACCTTAAAGTACGTAATGTACACAATTGTGTACACTAAGTGTGAATGAATTAAAGTCTATTTGCAATTTCTTCACACTTTTTGAATTAAACATTTAAAAAATGTCCCCGCATCACCTATCACAAGTGAGACGGATATAATCCGTAGCATGGAACGAGAACTCCGTCCTTCCATCCATTTTGTTTATCGCCCTAAAATTAATTCCCATTATCCTCTTCAAATTTGTAGCAAAAAAATTACGTAGTACAACCACCAGGAGGCGGCACAAATATAAAAAAAAANCATTATCCTCTTCAAATTTGTAGCAAAAAAATTACGTAGTACAACCACCAGGAGGCGGCACAAATATAAAAAAAAATGTTGAAGCAAATGTTTACAATTTTTAAAGGCAAAATCCAAAATTTTTAATTTTTGATCTCTTTATACGAAACTTTACAATCTAATACAAAAATTGCTATAAAATATCCGGTCCACGTGGTTATTTTTTTTACTATAACTAATTTCAAAACATTTTAAATATTTCCTATAACGTAGACCATTGCAAGAGATATTTACACAATTATGCTAGAGAACCCATTAAAAAATTTTACATGAAAATTACATAAGCAGTATTAAAACATGTGCAAAACCATCCATCGTCCCGCCCTCCCCATAGTAAATACTGAGGACCTCTCGCCAGGGTGTCTTTCGTATCTGCTCTTGACGCCTCACAAAAACGTCTATTTATTTGGTCAGCGCCACAGACGTACGACAAACTCGAAGCATAAGGAGCATTTCGAACACTTCCACGCAGTATAACATTTGCGCTCTTTTTACAAGTATTTCTTTGGGAACTAGTTGTCAAAGATTTTCTTGTAACTCTAGAGCTGAAATATTGTACAATTATGACTTATTATTTTGGGAAACATACAAAACTGTTTTGTCGCTGAACATTTATAATAAACTTAAAATCTACATACAACATTTGCTTGTTAAAATTCAACATTAGTAGATTTGATTGTTTATCACGGGAAAAATTGACATTTTGCTAGGATTCAACGTACTGTACACATGTCCGACAGTTTCCTTTCCTTATTGGATGTCATGCATGTATGAAGCTACTACCCCATTTCACTGGGCCAATGAGGATTCTGATACTATAAGGCAGAACGTTAGTGATTTGTCTGCAAACAACTTAGCCGAGTCGAAANTTAATTTTTGATCTCTTTATACGAAACTTTACAATCTAATACAAAAATTGCTATAAAATATCCGGTCCACGTGGTTATTTTTTTTACTATAACTAATTTCAAAACATTTTAAATATTTCCTATAACGTAGACCATTGCAAGAGATATTTACACAATTATGCTAGAGAACCCATTAAAAAATTTTACATGAAAATTACATAAGCAGTATTAAAACATGTGCAAAACCATCCATCGTCCCGCCCTCCCCATAGTAAATACTGAGGACCTCTCGCCAGGGTGTCTTTCGTATCTGCTCTTGACGCCTCACAAAAACGTCTATTTATTTGGTCAGCGCCACAGACGTACGACAAACTCGAAGCATAAGGAGCATTTCGAACACTTCCACGCAGTATAACATTTGCGCTCTTTTTACAAGTATTTCTTTGGGAACTAGTTGTCAAAGATTTTCTTGTAACTCTAGAGCTGAAATATTGTACAATTATGACTTATTATTTTGGGAAACATACAAAACTGTTTTGTCGCTGAACATTTATAATAAACTTAAAATCTACATACAACATTTGCTTGTTAAAATTCAACATTAGTAGATTTGATTGTTTATCACGGGAAAAATTGACATTTTGCTAGGATTCAANATTTGCTTGTTAAAATTCAACATTAGTAGATTTGATTGTTTATCACGGGAAAAATTGACATTTTGCTAGGATTCATCGTACTGTACACATGTCCGACAGTTTTTTTTCCTTATTGGCTGTCATACATGTATGAAGCTACTACCCCATTTCTCTGGGCCAATGAGGATTCTGATACTATAAGGCAGAACGTTAGTGATTTGTCTGCAAACAACTTAGCCGAGTCGAAANCTGGGCCAATGAGGATTCTGATACTATAAGGCAGAACGTTAGTGATTTGTCTGCAAACAACTTAGCCGAGTCGAAACCTTTTTCATCCAATTATAATAGAATAAACTACGTACAGTGTTATCGAAGGTATGTTGGCTCAAAAGAATTTCGTGATTTTTCCATAATCTCTAAACATTTGTTTTACACATTCTAGATAAAGGTATCGGGAAATTTACTCTAATCAATTTTTAGTGTTACAAAAATATGCTTGGCAACTATTTCCAAAGAATTTCTTGTACAAATAAAAAAATAGTTTTACAGTGCGGAGCGTTGATAGTTCAGTTTGTAGTGACGTTACATCCCGCCATGTTGTCGACCTCTGGTTTCAGAAGAAGGGGGAAGGAGGGGAGGGGGGCAGACCCGGTGAGCAAGCACACACACTCGCCGCAGGAGGACTCCAACCCGGGCTGACATACAGACAGAGGAGCGCCGACTAGCAGGCTAGACTGCATAGTCCTGTATACACTGGAGACTTTGTCGTTTGCTTATTGGTTGCTGCGATCAAGTGAGGACTTTGTACAGCGCTGTTCAACACTAACTCACACTACTGCTTCCTGCTTACTACTGACTTAAACACAGCGTGTCTAAACAACTACCGCATAATCACAATGCAAGGAGAAAAGACCAAGAGTTTGAAGTCTACCTCGCCACCGAATGAATTAAAGAAATACTCGGAGCTCTTCTTACCAAATAAGTTCCAGTGACATGTAATAAAAGCCTAAAGAAAATCTCCTACCACGGGAGATACACACTCTGAAATCGAGATAGTCAAAACTGTTCGAAATCAAACAATTCGACTTTATATCTCTTTAAACTACTTCACTTGAATCAGTAAAATTCAACTGATCATTAAGGTTGATGAAATTCACAATGGTTTCTTCTGATCCCGAGTGAACTGTACTGGCCTGCCATTTAAATATCACCGGATTACACTGATCCACAAGTTTGTTACAGCTCATTAAAGTAAAATTCAGTAAAAAAAAANCCATTTAAATATCACCGGATTACACTGATCCACAAGTTTGTTACAGCTCATTAAAGTAAAATTCAGTAAAAAAAAAGATCCCACTGATTCAGATTTAGAGTGCACGGGATATGGCAATTTAATTTCATAAATCAGCAAATCCTTCACCGTCGTACGGCGAAACTGCAGTAATTTCGTTTTATGAACTTGGGCACATTCTCTCACAGTAAATATTTCACTATTCATTCAAGGAAACATTTTCACGCACAGTGCTACGCGAGTTCTCAAAAGCAGTCTGGCGACGACATACTCGACACGGTGCGTTCCATGTCACTTATTTATTTGCGACTTAACTCCGAGATAAGACAAGTTGCCTTGGAGATTAATTACAGCGTGAAACGAAATCTCTACAAACTCAGGTTAAAAGCTCGAAAGGCGAGCAAAAAAACTTAGCGGTCTGCGCGTGTTCTGCACGCACTCTTCCTAGACAGGCGAAAAGCGAGTGGCTTACATCCATCACTGCAGGAGCACTGGTTCTCTCGGTCTCTGTGGGGGCTGCGGTGGCTGAGTGGTTAGACTGCTCGCCTCCCACACCAAGGTGAACCGGACTCAATCCCCGGCCGGGTCACTCCCGGATTCTCGCAAGTGGGAATCGTGCCAGACGATGCCGTTGATCGGCGGGTTTTCTCAAGGATTTCCCGTTCTTGCATTCCGGCCGTGCTCCATTCTCACCTCATTTCACCCTCATCAGCTCTGAAGACCTTGTGCAGCGCAGATCTCTCAACTCAACTCGGTTTCTGAGTTGCCACTCACCACCGTCCTATTGAGACACGGTAGCCCCGTCCCGTCGCCTCCGGAAACTCTGCAAAAATGTTCCGCGTACCACCGAGAGGGAGGTCCACAAAACATTCCTTTGTATAGAGCCAAAAACAAGACTGCCGACAAAATATTTTGTTGAATCAACTGTTTATATTTGCCTTCATTCGAAAATACGGCTCGAGAGTTTGTTTGCGTTTTTGTGTCCAATAGGTAGAGACCTGAAAAATTCGCGGGTTCAATGACCTGCAGGCTAGACTCCACAGTCTTATGTACAGATATGTCGATATGAACTGCGCATTGGTTGTCTGCTGTCACATTGGAAGGCGACGATTGGACCAGCGTTCTAGAGGAGGAGACAAACAACGTGTGGACCAATGGCTACAGTTATCTAACCACACGTGTTTTGAATTCTAACTTGTCTCAAAATGAATCCTCGAATTCTTCAGGTCTCTACCAATAGGGCAGTAACACTTTTTGTTAGTACATTTTATTGACGCTGAGTAATGGTATAAGCATGCTTATAACAATTTCAGTAGGAACCTAAAAAAAAAAAAAAAAAAAAAAAAAGCTGCAAAACTTGAAACATTTGCTTGCGCACGTTGGCCAGTATTTAATCTGTATGTATTTTCAAACGTTACAACTTCATCTGTAGTCACTTTCACTGAGGTTGCTATGATGTAGAGCTCGTACGCAGGTGGTGAAGGTTCTAGTCTCAGTCCGGTTTACAATTTATGTTGTACGAGAATTGTGCCAGACGATGCCGCAGCCCGGCGGGTTTTCTCAGGGATCTCCCGTTTACCCAGCCACTTCATTCCGGCGCTGCTCCAAACTCACCTCACTTCTCCCTCGTCGGCTCTTAAGACCTCGCTGTTAAGAGCGGCCCAAATCTCTTCACTCCATTTATTCAAAAAGTTCCAATAAAATGTTCTTTCCTTTGCAGAATAGTTAGGGCCAATGACTTTTCGCGTAAAAATAGGAGCACACAGTAGACTTCAATACTATATACACACCTCGGCTGTTATTATGCCTCCATTGGCTGCTGGTGCCGTGTCCGTCTTTGACCAAGCCGCTCGGGACTAAGTAACTTCGACACTGAACCTTCGTGATTCGTGCGCAAACGGTTAACTCGGGCCAGAACATTTTTTAGCCAATCAAAGAAGCTGGAAGACCATACAGTGCTTTGGACTGTATCCTGTCTCGAAATCTTTTCGCGAAATATCACTGCCCCTAAGAATAGTATACCTACAGCCCATCTTGTTGATTTGAGTAAATCTACACTTTGATTGTACCTCGTATATTATTACGTTGCGGAGAACTTAATTAAAACTGCTGGCGAAGTAAGATTTCGTTGCCCGTGTCTTCAAATTACGCGGATGCCGTAATGTTACGGGAAACTACACTCGGCTCGGTTAAGTTCAGGCGTCGTAATATTACGTCAGCAGAAGTCAAAAGTGTTACGTATTGCGTGTGCATGCCCTTTGACATCGCTACGTCAGTGCGGTAGCCGGCTCAAGAACGCGGGACGCGAATGCTACGACATCACCAAAACACACTTGGTAAACATCAGCGAGCGATCCTGGGCATTCGGGCGTTCATCTTCATTGCTGCACTGAGAAAAATTGATCAAACAAAGTTTGATCGGAGCAGCCAGGTTTATACACGGGCAATTAACTATTACGTTGTTGAACCCAAACTACTTTTTTGTTTTCATTTGTTTCCCCCAAACTTTAATATATGGTTGGCACAACAAAGCATTTGTTTGCCTCTACGTAAATAAAACAGTTTCAATTAATATTTAAAAAAAGTAAAAGTTTGACGGGGATTCGAATTTTATATCGTTTGCGCCGAGTAAACCGCCCTAGGAACCTCCACTATATAGACTGTTGAAAAACGAACGTTTTTAAATACGTACATTTCAAATACTGGACAACGTGCGTGTATGTCAAGTTTCTCTTGCACCTTTATGACAAGTTTCTTGTTTAGCTTGTTTTATTAGGATTTTTATGCCGTTATTAAGCATCACTAAATGCACTTTCAAAAACTATAACTATACTAATTTTCACAAAAACCACATACAAACTCTTGAGATGTACTGCCGAACGAAGGTAATCAAATGAATGGCAGAACAAATATATGCAGTTCATTCAACTAAATATTTTGTTGACAGCCCAATTTTTTTCACCCAAGACAGAGGTTTTGTTTATTCAATCATGTACTGTAGTTTGCTAGATGAACAAAATTAGTTTTTGTTTACTCAACAACTAAATATATTTTTGACCCTACTCTTGCAAAAAAAAAAATTGGCTGGAGCAAGCCATTCTCTCAGTGTGGACTCGCATTCCAAGAGTTACGTCCTATTTCAAGTGGTCATCGGAGACGGTAATAGGGGAATTTTAATATAGTCAATTTACGGTTTACTTCCGACTTTTCTGAAGCCCTGCTTAAGTTATACTTCCAGATATATTCCTCCGCCTCATACAAACAAAGCTTAACCGAGTCTAGAAAAGTACACCACATTCGAGTGCACTCAGAGTAATAATATTTTACATAAGAACTATTTCTTAATAAGAGTTGCCAACACACACACCCTGTATTTATTCATATTAATTATACACGAAATAATAGGACTTATAGGTAGGGCCAGTGACTTTTCGCGTTAAAATCTGAGCACACAGTAGACTTCAATACTATATACACACCTCAGCTGTTGTTATAACTCCATTGGCTGCTGGTGCCGTGTTTGTCTTTGGCCAAGCAACTCAGGACTAAGTAAGTCCGACACTGAACCTTCGTGATTCGTGCGCAAACGGTTAACTAATTTTTTAGCCAATCAAAGAAGCTGGACGACCCTACAGTGCTTTGGACTGTATCTTGTCTCGAAATCTTTCCGCGAAATATCACTACCCCTACTTATAGATATAACATAGGTAAAAGTTTAATTTAACCAGAAAATAAAATTGTTTTACGTTAACGGGAGCATAAAACGTTCATGATACATGAAGTACTTATGAAACAACGAAACGCGTCACACATGGGGTGATTTATCGAAGGTTGTATGAGGAAAGTGCGAAGGTACCGCGAGCAGACGACACCCGGGGCGAGGCAGCAGGTGGGGACGGCGAGCGGCGGGGTGCGTCGTCGTGGAGACTGGAGACGTAGCCGGCAACCGGGGTGTCGGGTAAGGAGGGCCGGCACTGGTCCAGCACCAGGAATAGCCGGCCTGGCACGCCGCGTCATGGGGCCGGGCGTGACGTGGTGGACCTCCCTCCCCACAGCGACGCCTGTACAAGGAGCGCCGCGACGCCCGCCGTCCCCCCCTACGTCACGCCATTGTGACCACCGCTATAAATAATGCCACTGCGCCGGCCGCGGGGCACGCCAAACACCGCTGTTCAGTAGAGGGAAGGGGGGGAAACCCACAAGTGTCATGACGAGGAAGGTGTAGCCTCACTACTCTCCTGCTTCCGTTCGACCCCGAGGTGGGGGGTGGGCAGGGAGGCGCGTCTAATGTGTAGGGACACCGGCATTCCGAGGAAAACATTTCCGCACATGCCAGATTACAATACCCTACGGGCATATCAGCAGTCTCTTGCTTATTGGCCGGGTATTTTCGTCACATGACATTTTCGTACTTGACTGGCCAATCGCATAAATAGGTTACTCTGATAGTGTGCGTTTGTGATTCGCTGGCAGATGAGTGAAACGTACGTCATCCAATCACGAAAGTCGATCTGTGCTAATGAGTTTCGAAATTCAACTAGTCGTGAAAATCTTTTCGCGAAAATTGGGTNCAATCACGAAAGTCGATCTGTGCTAATGAGTTTCGAAATTCAACTAGTCGTGAAAATCTTTTCGCGAAAATTGGGTGTCCCTGCTGATGGAGCTTGCATGCGGAAGTACCGACTTACCCCCGGCGCCCGGAGGACGGATTGAAGATGGACTAGTGCTGGCAGTGTGTTTGAAAAACGCACCTNTACCGACTTACCCCCGGCGCCCGGAGGACGGATTGAAGATGGACTAGTGCTGGCAGTGTGTTTGAAAAACGCACCCGGCAATGGAGCCCTTGTTGTCGCGAGAGACAAACGGGGCCCATAACTAGAGACCCGGAAATCTCGTGGATCCATTTGGAAATCCGCTAGATGCCAAAATCCTTAGCGAACTAGAGCCCCAGCTAGTTTCTCATTGGCTGATGTCCAAGGTTTGACCCAAANGCTAGATGCCAAAATCCTTAGCGAACTAGAGCCCCAGCTAGTTTCTCATTGGCTGATGTCCAAGGTTTGACCCAAAATAGGTAGCACGGGATTTGGTGCTCTTTTTCTTGCTGTTCAGTTATTTGGTCGAATTCGTCCAGGGCGTGGCTTACAAACTGCGACCCAATTGGGAAAGGGAGTCAAATGTACGCGTGTTTGAATTGTAGCTTGTCTTCGAAAGAATCCGCGAAATTCCCAGGTCTCTAGTTATGAGTAACGCTTGGGACTGGGGCATGCACATTATAATAATTATTGTTGTTCGGGGACAGAGGTTTGGGGAAGGGGCTCTTTCTGTTACGAGTTTGATCCCCGGTGAGATCCCTCAACATGCTGCAGGTCCTCCTGGATTCTTCCGACCTCCTTTGTCACGTTTCGTTCGCAGACGTGAAGATGTCCAGACAGGCTCCACACACTCAACGTACTGAGAGTCTTTCGGTTCTTAAGTCAAGGGCAACCCCATAAGAGAACGCTTCATGAGGAGCAAGTCCACAGTCTCCCACCTAGGCGAACCGGGTTTAGTTCCTGGCTGGATATTCCCCGGATTTTCGTATGTGGGTATCTTGCCGGGCGATGCCGCTGGTCGGCGGGCTTTCTTGGGGATCTCCCATTCACCAGCACTTGCATTACGGCGCTGCTGCATACTCACCTCACTTCGGCCTCACGGACTCTCAAGACCTCGATATTAAGAGCCACCCAAATCTCTCCACTCAATTCATGAGCAGCACGGCAACAAATGATTGATGTACACTCAGTCACCGCGAGGCGCCTCCAGTGAAGGCTGTTGCAGTTGCGTGCCTTCTTTGCTCGCCGCTCGTTGCGTCGACCAATCGATGGGCGGGGAACCCTCAAGGTCTCCTCCACCTTGCGGAGAATCGACCACAGCCAACTCGAGTCAATCCTCAATGGATCGGCACTGGAGAGAACCTCCTGTGAGTCTTCCTACGTGGTCATGTAGACTGTAAGAGGTTACTTCCTTCAAAGGGATTGTGGTCCTCCCGCCTCTACGGGTGTCCGTGACGTCGTCAGCCTTAACATGACCTGCGTCACTGTATGCAGTAGATATGGAGATTATAGACTAAAGTTCAGGTAGATCTATTTTCGTTCTATTCTCATAGGCTCACCAATCACCAATAGATAGAAGGCCTATTATTTCGCGTTGTAATTCAGTACCCAGCTAAACTGCATATAGGGTATATTTTATGTTCACGTGTGTCAAATAACCTTCGCCCATTCGACACGTCCTTCAGGACTCAGAACTAATAGCAAACGTTCAGCACTCTGGTAGTTTCACCCCGCGTGGCTGGATGTAACAAGTGATTGAGTTCTGCACGAGGTGGCAGCCAATGAACAAGTGACCTCTGCTAGACTGTCTAGAGTGATGTGGAGTTTAACTTGGTGCCGTCTTATAACACAAAATTGTAGGGTCTGTACCAATAGAACTGTCAAAATCACATGATCAACAGTGATAAACGTGTTTATGTCTGAATTTTCACCAGACCCACTCTTTTACAAAGGATATATTCTAAATTGAATTTAAACTAGGTTTCAGGACGTTTACCAGTATCTCAAAGCACTTACAGTACTTACATTATCAGTTATCTGACCTCGAATGTTATCCACATTTGTTTTCATTTGGGCTATTGGCAAAGAACCAGTTGAATGTTGAAACACAAAACACAAAGAGTAGCTACTAAGCATCTCCCACTCGCACACTGGTCCACACTCCCTTTACGAAGTACGAGGTAGATAAGGATAAATGAATCATCAACACAGCTATCAGTGGAAAAGGAACACGAAAACTAGCCAAGGTGAGCTGTTGTCAGCAGATATTTGAAAATAGTCCCACAAGAAAAAAATTCAGACCTAGAAATAAAAACAGCCGGATGAATGGTCAAACGAACAGACAACGAAAACATAACTCATAGATAAACGCAAAAAATCCCGGACAACTCAACAACAGAATACGAGAAGTGAAATTACGTTTTTTTTTCTAACGGACCCTAATTCTAAGTGTTAAGTGTGATCCCGAGGTAGGGACGGGAGCTAAGTGCGCCTCAGGACTGAGCCTCGTACGCCTGCAGGGGAAGGAATTCATGCAAGGAGACATGCATCGCGGCAGCGAGGGCTTGGGCAGACATGGCCGCGATTGGGGCCATGACTACCTCCCTGAGTGTACTTATAGTCTAACTATAACTAAGAACAGAGAGCGGAAAACCAGCATAGACACCATGAAAACTCTCTCGACAGGAGATGATTCAAAATCATCACACGCATTAATATAAAATGCTACAGGAGACAAGATAAGTGGGAACCATGGTCCTTATTAGTGGGTGGTGAAAAACTTATGTAGGGGGAGGGGTAATTAAAATTGATTTGCACCAGTGTAACCAGGGAGTGATGCTTGCAAGTCACTCTGGCGAGGGGAGTGGCTTTATTACCCACCCCTCCCCCTAATCCCCAGTAGATTCTTTAAAAGTGAAATGTCGTGGTATTTCCTTAGATGGAGGAGCACCCATTTGCCGATTGGCTGTCCGAGGCTCTGGAACGGAGCATTGTGAGCGATTGGCTACTGCATGCTGCGAAAGATTCTCTATTGGCTTGTCCTCGCAGAGGCGAGTATAGTGTCTCCACTGCTCCACCTAAGTCAGTACGGCGAATGTGCAATTTCTCTGCATGGTTCGTGACGAGGGCGCGCGCCCAGAATTTGGACAGTCTATTGGCACGCCTGGCTGGAGAAGGGCTTATAGCTGCGCAGAGGAGTTAAGCTAGGTTCGCTACTCGACGCATAACAGTAGACACAAAACATAGCCACATGGGTCGTGTGCACAAGAATTGACCGCCATGTTTTCGAACCTGTTGATTCACAGCTGCGCATTAGAGGTCGTGTGCATGAGATGTATTGACACAGTCCACAAATGAAATGGTTATATTGAATTTCTTGTGCAGGTGCATGGCCGACAGCCAGTGAGGGCAGAGTTAAAAAATTTTCAACAAGGTTCATTATTTGAAGTTGACGAAAAGTTACACTGCAAACACCCAAAAATATCGCAAGATATAAATTTAGAAGAAGAAGAGGTGAAAGTTTACTAGCAGACATTTTTAGATTATCCCACATGTTTACTGCAGCAAAAGCAAAGATTTCGTAGAAAAGCGAAAGTTCTAAATATTTCAAATCACTGTAAATTTTCGACAAAATATCAAAATCTGTTACGAAAATCCGTTATTTACCAACACTGTCAAATTATGTCAGATTCGTTGCAAAAATTAATTGACTAAAAATAATACGTAAGTATTCAATTGCGAATCAATTTCTCACAATAATTTTGGTCGTGTGAACGTTCGTTCTGCTATTATGTTCTATGCTCTGTTCTTGTGTATTTTGATTGTGAAGGAGCCTTATGTTACAGTGACGACCGGGGCCAGACTGCTTTACAGTGGTGTACGATGACTGGACGGCCATCTTCGAGGAGCAGAACAGGCAGCTATACAGAAATAACGTGGCGGGCCAGTTGCTTTCATGCAAGTCTAAATTTTTCGTTGATCTGTGAACACGGCCTTGCACTTGAATAGCTACTGATGGGTGTGCAAACTCCCAATAATATTCCTAAATTACCCCTATCCCATTTACCTGTTTACCTTACACGCCGGTACAGACGTAACGACAGGACTGTGAACTCGTATTTATGCCACAATAAAGTGTTTGCCAAATTTTGGCTAAATTAAAATTGTGGTTTAATATTTCCCTTGTCGTGTCTGTACTGCAGTGTAAAGTCAATGGCTAGTTAGATACGGGGGTACTTTCGGGATTTTATTTTTCATAAATATAAACAAGCTAAAATAAAAAAAACAATAATCAAATATGGCGGAGAGAAGTTTTCCTTGAGGGGCAACAGGCAGGGTGCACAGGAACGTGTGAAATCCATCCTCACCTTCAGACGTCTTCGGCGAAATCTGTTCCTACCTGAAGACGATGAGTCCATCCTCGTGGTGACTGCCTGCCAAGTCACCTGCCTTCCGCGTCGGTGTCGGCGTGCTGCGAGTGGGCGCACCGCCTTGCCTGGAAGAGTGCTGGAGGATCTCCAGCGGCGCCGGCTGGAACTGATGGCGGTTCCTTCTCCCCGCATGACCTGGAGTCGGTCCAGCAAGTGAAGGGAGTCGCGCACACATGCTGGCTGCGTCAACTCCACCCGCACACCGAGCATCACCAAGCTAGCTGACTCTCTCTCTTCCGAGCGTCTTCAAGAACTTCGGCTATAAACACTGATGATGCCCATTCCCACAAAGAATAGTAAGCTTGATATTGAGTATGAAATAGGAGGTGAAGACGATCACGAAGACGGCATCAATGGTAATGACTATGAATAGTGTTGATAAAGTATCTGATGAGAAGGATGATGATTCTCTCGACGTTCCTACATCATTTAACCGACGAGTCTCCTTCGACAAGTTGTGTGAAGAAGGCAGAAGGTGTCAATGACGCTCGTTCATTTGCTGCAGTGAGCGAAATTGGAAAGACAGGAGCTGCTGAGAATACTGACTACCTGCTTACCGAAGACCCGAATAAACTTGTTGATATACTCAGGCATTCGATCGCTTTGCAACAAGATGGAGATTTCTATTACATTTACGAGATATCTTCTATCATTAGTGAACTGGCGGATCAGTGTAATGTCAGATGAAAATTTTTGGCTAGTATCCATGATCTGCAAACATCTGAGAAATGCAAAGATAGAATGTATGAAATAATTAGAAAGATAGAATGTATATAATAAGTAAATAAATTAAATGTATCTATACAAAACAATGCAGTTTAATTTCTTAATCAGTCTGTTCTGTTTCGTTGAAAGATTTATTAATTCAGTGACGTGTACAATCGATTGCGAGAGTCTGTTTTAAATAAAATTTATGCAAGTGTGTGCAAGAGAAGGGCATTGTGGGATCTGAAGTATTGTGCCTTTCTCGGGTCGATTAAAATCGGCTGAGTTCTATAAGGCGAACGAATGAACTGGGGAATATTTTTGAGGAATGTTTTGCAGCTGGTTAGTTGATCCGGTCATTTGGCATGGCCCTTTGTTATGACCAGCTATGGCTGAAATGTTTTTTGGAGACTTGCAAACTTTGGCGAATATTTTGCGAAGTTTTTGTGCGACGAGGATAGCACCGAGATTCGTATTAGGCGGCTTTTTCGAGATTGGTTGTCATCGACTGTTGGTATAGGTAGGTGGTATGGTTTGTTGTTCTTGTCCACTGCTCTAGCCATTAATGCAGGAATTGGTCTTCGCAGGAGTAAGTCTTGGGTGGAGTCAGTCTCTTCAGGAATCGATTGAGAATTGGACAGTAAGGAGGTGGAGATTCGTGTGGTTTGTTGATGGCGTGGGTGGATAGTGAGGAGGCGAGCTATGATGAGTTATTTGAAGCGGGATCGGGTGGTGGGTTGGTGGCAAGAACGGACGTTGATGGGGGCTGAGCTATGTTAAATAAATGGCGAGGTAAGTGGAGCGACGAGTGGTGTGTTGGCGGGAGAGGGATATGTGTGCTACATTAATGGATAATTCGCTTTGAGGGTCACGTGATTGATCGGCTATATAGCCAATGAAGTATAGAGGTGGGGGTTCAGTCGTCTGCTGATCGTCGTACTAGGGAGTGGCTCTGCTTTGCCATCTTTACAAGAACCGAACTTTTACAGTTACACACATCCAACATTGTTTTTTGCTTTAGGTATGTAAGTTTCTCCTCGATGTACTTTTTAGTTTTGTAAACTTTAGCAACTTTCTCTTTATTTTCTGAGTTCAAGGTTATAAGGATTTATTTTATGGTCGCCGACATTCAACATGAGGATCGGAGTCAGAAACGTAATATGTTCTTCAACTTTTATGAAATTTTAAAAAAAAAATTGTATTTTTTTAAAATAAATTATTGGTTTTCAAGGTCATTGTGTTGAAACTCAGGGCCACCGGTATTCAACATGGGGTAGGAGTCAGTGATGTAATATTTTACTAAACTGTTATTAGTTTCCTTATTTCTTCTAGTTTAATAGATTGTTTATGATTGGGCGTGTGGCGGTGAGGGTGGGTGTTTGGTTATGGCAGTGAGGTGAGCGGAAGAGGAGTGTGAGGTGACATTATATGTTTCACAATTTTGAGAATTAATGTTTTGATTTTTTGCGAATATTCTCGAATTTTTATTATTGTATTTTTGCGGTGTTTGTGTTGTGTTGGGGGGG
>NQII01001366.1:118019-145930 GCA_002778355.1 Clitarchus hookeri
GGGGGGGGGGGTTGGTTGGAGTGACAGTGTGTGAGGTAAACGTTGTATGTCCATCGATTTTTTAAATCAATTTTTCAATTTTTTGCGATTTTTTTTTTATGATTTGGGAGGAGGTTGGTGTGTGTGGCGGGATGAGTGTAAGGTTAAGGCTATATGTTATTCGATTATTTAGAATTTTTTTTATTTTTGCATTTTTCTCAAATTTTTTTTTATTTGGAGGGGAATTGCGAGGAGGTGAGAGGAGAGTGTAGGAATGAGTGCGAGGTTAACATTATATGTTTCTCGATAGTTTTTAAACTTTTTTTAGAATTTTTGAAATTTTTTTATAATACTTGCCATTGGTTGGTGTTGTGAGGGGGTTAGGCGAGGGTGAAGATCGGTGGTAGAAGAGGGGGAGGGGTGGAGGTAGCGGGGTGTGGACTTGGTAGGTGCTGGATGACGGTCAGGAGAGCGGGCCAGATCCGCTGGGCCTGGATCGGATTCTCGAATCCTCCTCTCCTGCTCTGAGGATTAAGTGACTCATTCCGCTATGAGCCTCTAATCCTCTTGTTCGACTGAAGAATTCTCGGCTCTTCCTATGAGGAGTTTTAAATCCACTTTCCTTATTTTTCAATTTTTTGGAACAATTTCTGTGGAAAAGTAGCATTTTGGTAAAATAATTAATTTCGTAAATGATTTTTGGGGTGAAACAGGCAATTTTTCCAATAACATGGCCGCTGACAGCGGTCGCCTCGACAACCGAGGTGACTGGTGGCTCCGAGCTCTGAGTCACGAATCCTGTGCCCGAACCGGCTTGCCTATACTACTCACTTATCCCCCGCCAAGCAAACTGTGTTCAATTGCCGGCGGGAATCACTCCAGACTTTTTAGCACATTGGAAACGGCGCCTTTGTCCGGCGGATTTATTTCGAAGTATTCCCATTTATCCCACTTTGATGCATCCTTCGCTGATCCACTTCCCTCTCACTTCCTTGGGTGCTGAAAACATCATTGCCAAGAGCTTCCCAAAACTATAAACTGAACTCAACTTTCAACGACGACTGTGGCTGTGGTCTTGACTATATCCATACCCCGTGTACACCAGCACTTGTTGGGCAGTAAGGCGGTATTTAGCCGAGGCTCGGCACTTAATGATTTTTCCTTTTGGTAAATTGATTCGTAAACCGTGTTACTGTTCTGCAAGAAAACTGCAGGTGTGCACCAAAAAATAATTCTGTGCTCACTGCAAACAATTCTTTGGTAACTAGTTTCCAACGATTTTCTTGTGACTCTACAACTGAAATATTGCATATTTAAAACACATTATTTTAGAAAACATACTAAATTGTTTATGTTGCTCAGTGTTTATAATAAACTTCGTGTTGATTTCTGCAATATAAACCTGATGGCGCCTCCGTTGTATTTAACGCGTGTTGCATAAGCCGCGCGAGTGACGACCCGTTAGGAGTTGAGTCTTGCAAGTTTTACGCGGCGATGCTGAAACCACAACAAGCCTTCCTTCCGCGTGTACGAAGAATATTTGTCTGCGAAAGTAAACATGTCTGTTGTTCATAACCCTTGCTTGTTAAAATTCATGTTTCGTTCGCCGAGTCTGCATGAGATAACAAATAATGATAACTAATGTTAGGTGTTGACAAATTTACATACATTCTATAGCGAAAGTGGATCTGAGCCAACGTGTTTGAAACACAACTAGATAGAAACTCTTTCCCCGAAAATCGTGTGTCTGTAGTCAACACAGGCTAGGTTCCTGTAATGTGTTTAATTTGTATTTGTAGAGGGAATTATTTGGTAAATTGTTTACATTAATATTTTTATAACACTAAAAATAAATTAAAGTAAATTTCATGAGACATATCTAGGGAATTTTTTTACGCCGGCTGTTATCTTTCACTTTCGGTTCACAAGTGTGCAGATGAAATGTGTTGATGCATCACACGCTGGTGTTCTGTGAAGTGAATCGCGAATAAGAAGTTGTTGGTAGAACACTGTCATTGTCCTTGCAGACAGGAGATATCCAAACATTTCTTGTCACAGTCTCCATGACGCTGCTTGCCTGGCGTTGCGTAGGAACATACACTGAAGAGCCAAAAAAACTGGTATACCTGCCTAATATCGTGCAGGGCCNGATATCCAAACATTTCTTGTCACAGTCTCCATGACGCTGCTTGCCTGGCGTTGCGTAGGAACATACACTGAAGAGCTAAAAAAACTGGTATACCTGCCTAATATCGTGTAGGGTCCCCGCGAGCACGCAGAAGTGCCGCAAGACGACGTGGCATGGACTCGACTAGGCATTGAAATCTGCGCCAATTTGAGAAAGGGTTGCACGTCTGTCACGTTTAATGNCCCCCCCCTCCACGTAGCAGAACAGAGGTGGCCCGTTAGTAGTATAACACCGCAAGCCAAGAGTAACATCAGTTGGCCAATAGCTAGAATGCACTCGACTTCGTTGCTGAATCATGAGTGGCCATTGTTACTAGCCATGCTAGGTACATACTTGGCCCAAAAGTGGAGAATACCGATGGTTTATCCATGCAACATGTTTTCCGGCAATTTACCACTTCACAACTATAAGCTGACCTGCACAAGGTGTCTCATCCGTGGACGAAGCATTGCTCAGTTATATGTTGCCACAGCTGCAATACAGTTGCCGTGCCATTTGTGAACCATCAGTAGTTTCCCTGCTTATAGCTATCAGTTTCATATCTCTCCGAATTCCATCAATATGTCATATGTGTAGGGAATCCCGATTTCCGCGATTAGATTTCACTACCAGTCGTATTTCATACAATTGCTTTGCACAGATCCACTTTGGTCTTCGGATGATCTAGCTTTTACGCGTCTTGGGTGTCTAGGTACCTACCCGCGAGTCGTAGACGTACAGTATCGGAGTAATCTCGTTCCGATTGGCTAGACAAGTAAGAAAATGCCTCCCCACAAAGACACACTCCGCCAATGAGCACAACAGAACTGCTGGTACGCCGGTAGGGTGTTGAAATATAGCACGAGAGGATATCTTTTCGCAAAATTCGGGTGTCGCTACATATACGGCGTGCCAACTGCTGTGCTGCCGGCAGTTAAACATAACAAAGCCGGTTGTGTGAGTCCTTCAGTTTCCTAAGCCAGCAGTCGCCCATCTAAAGTCACCCACAGAAACAGTGTAACTAAACTAAAAANAGTCGCCCATCAGTAAAGTCACCCAGAGACATTGCATCATGGGTTTTTTTTTTTACATGGGGTACTCCCCTTTTCCCCATATAAAAATAAAATAAGTTAAAAATACCACAAATTAATAAAGAAAAACAATCTGAAACTTAAATTAAATAGAACAATAAGTAAAATAGATAGCTAAATTTAAACCTCAAACAGTAACTTAAAAAACCAGTTCCAATCTAAATTAAAAGTGTACAATAGAACTTAAGTAATTGAACTTTGATTGAAACATTAAATGTAAAAAATTGAATTGTTTTGCTGGCAGTGTTGAGTGAGTTGCTGTCGTTCAACCACCATCGCAGACACTTGTAGCATGTGGTGCTGAAGCAGCCAACCAGTATATAGGTTAAGGGTATTAAATACTAACACGTGCACCTCTTTTAATGTTTCTTCTTCTTCATTAAAGCGTGTAATTTTGCATTTTAACATTCACGCTCTGTATCATTACGAACCAGGAGGTCACTAATATGGACCTTCTGAATTCGCGCACAGAAAAAAAAAAAAACATTTTAGCGGTAGCCACAAAATATTTTGTAAATATTGACACCACCAAATTATTTTGTGGCGATCACAAAACACTTTGCAGTCACCATAAAGTGTAGCAGAGTCGGTCGTACATATTTTGTAATAAGCACAAAAGTTCAGTGGAGACGACAGTAATTTTTCTGTTCGCCACAAAATATTTTTTGTGATGTCCATATTCACAAAATATTTTGTGGCTACCACTAGACTATTTTTTTTTTTAGTGTATTATTTTGTGGATGCAGACTGAACATCAAGATCGTGTGCACTCGTTCAACTTCGGCCATTGGGCAACAACGAGTGGCAAGTACCAAAGGCGCCTATAGCCAACGGTAAAGGCTCAACGGTTTAGTAACCTCTCTCTAGTATAGCCATCATATGCGTCAATAACGTCAAAAATACACAAGGAAATCACGAATTTCTCTCAAGTTTCCGTATTTTATCATGCCTGTGCGTTGATATAGCAAATTATCAAATCCTGTACTGTGTAATGTTTAATTTATAGCCTTGATAGCTGTACGTAGAGGAGAATCACTAAATTATCATAGTTAGGTTACAGTTTGAAATGTACAATGATTATGCAACCAGTACCTTATTGCCTGTTACCAAACCTTTCATTTTGTTTGTGATGATCTGTATCTGTATTGATGTATAACTTGCTCATTATTCTTAAATTTTTCCATTTCAACTGTTACAAATAAAAAGTCACTGTAATTTATTCGAACATAAATAAATCAATAAAACAAATAGTATAGTGTATAGTGAAGTCTAGCTGTTCCTACATATAGCCTGTTCACGGCTATTTGAGCAATTCGGAAACCAACCTTTGAAAAAAGTCACTGCCCACGCCTGCATATATTTTAACAGCCACGCTGACTGGTGTGCACCCACTTAAGTTGGCAACGACAGAGCGGAAGTAGTTCCATGTCTTAAAGTTGAATAAAAAATGTTAGGTGAACATTCGTGAATAGCGAAATTATTTCTTTTTCTTCCCTGTTTTTCACATGCATATAAGTTTAAGAATCAGCAAATTTGTAAATTATTTGATTTTCTAATAANGGAAACCAACCTTTGAAAAAAGTCACTGCCCACGCCTGCATATATTTTAACAGCCACGCTGACTGGTGTGCACCCTCTTAAGTTGGCAACGACAGAACGGAAGTAGTTCCATGTCTTAAAGTTGAATAAAGAATGTTAGGTGAACATTCGTGAATAGCGAAATTATTCCTTTTTCTTCCCTGTTTTTCACATGCATATAAGTTTAAGAATCAGCAAATTTGTAAATTATTTGATTTTCTAATAATTCCAGAGTTTCTCTTGACCAAAGCATGAAGAAAGTGGATAGGTCCATGGGATTGTTAGTTTCGCGTATGGTGGAAGAATACACAATGCGCATACAAGAAAATCTTGAGCAGGGCTTTCAAAAGTGCTCCGTTTACCGCGAATAGCCGATAGTAACGTAAATCTTGCAATTCTGTATAGGCATTAGGCATTTGTTGGAACTCAAACAGCTCGGCAGGTAAATGTTGTTTTATGTTGTCAGATATTTTCATGTGAAATTAGTAATAGCACACTCCCAAGAGTAGAGACGCAAAATTCGCGTTGCTGCCAGAAGGCTGACTGGATTCCAAGAATATGAAAGTTCAGTTGACTTGAGCCATCGACCGACAGTTCGCTGGTCATGTATCGAGAGACTTGCGGTGAAAATCATTGGCTGAGCGATTTATCTCCTGTTAAGGGCACTGACTAGTCAAATATGGTCTGTAAAATCAGTGTTTGCGCTTATATTATGCGTATCTCAGTTGCGTATATATATATATATATATATGTGTGTGTGTGTGTGTGTTCTCGGAAAACTATTTTTTTTTACAGGAAATATAAAAAAATATATTTTCTACAGGCACCATTTTATAATTTGATCCTATTTACTCATTCATTCCCACATTAACTTATAATTTCTAGTGTTGCAAGCGACAAATTATTTTATGCGTGCTGTACACTAAACCTGGCAAAGAATTTGTTGCGTTATCACAACCAACAATCTGTAGTATATTTGTGTTCAGTGATCAGTGATATGAACCCGTCATAACGTATAGTAGTAGAATGGTTTAGGGATCAGTTACCACAGAGTGAATATCATTAGGCACTGAGCCTCGCAGAGTACAGTACCGGTCAAATATAAGCTTCCTGTGAAACACGTTAACGATTGTCTACATTGGGAATGAGAATGGTTAGTAAGGGTATTTTTGCGGCTTTCCTGCGCGGTTTCCTCAGGGAAACAAAATAAACGTAAAAAGTGAGATATGTAGTTTAATCCATTCACCTACATCACGTGTAATAATAGCCTGTTACACATTTAATTTGCGAGAAATTCAACTACACGGTAATGTGTGTCGCAGACTTGGAGGGGGGCGGGGTGACGTCAGAATACGTTCTTATGGCCAGACTTGACCTTGAGTGTTTTTAGAAACTTCTTCTAGGGAATCTCCTTAAGGCTCTTGTCCACCTGGTGCGCAAACTGGGTTGCAGTGTGTTCATAATACAGATTTTAAGAACTAACTATTTCACGAGTGCACAATCTGTTTGCACATCGAAAAGAAATCTGCTAACTTTCGAGACTAGAGCGGAATACAAATTTCTCAAAAGACCACGATTATTGCAAACACATCTTTTCGAGCTCTTCAACTGTCTAAATTAAATGTCGGCCTTTGACATGACAAGGTAAAGCTGTTTTTATTCCCCAGTCCTAGGAGCACATGGACATTTGTAAAATATTATTCATCTTGGTTTACTCACCATTCTACAGGAACGTATTTTCTCATTTTGTTCAAATCCCTCCCTTTATGAAATCATGGCTACAGGCTTGCATCTGCTAGTACAATTTCAGTTTGTAAGTTTATTTTACGTAGCGTAATTAAGCAGATTTTCGCGGCAGCCTATACTTATCAGCTCTTCGCATGCTCGAGCCAGAACTATTCACTCAGTGGCTGCTGCCATGGCCAGATACTTAATATATTATTCCACTTGGTTGCACGTAATGCGGCCACATTTCTTCCTGTTTACTACTGGCTAAGTAGTCGTTTTGGGCGTGTCCATAGAACTGCGGACCTATCACGAAATGAACACGCGAATTTAAGTTCTCAAAGTCTAACATACCACCGAAGGAATATGCAGAATTCGGAACTCCACATATCACTTTACATTTAAATATAATATAATTTACGTATGTAAATATGTTAATTTTATTTTCCATCTTATTGTAAGGTGGTGACTTGTTATTAGTAGGCGTGGTAACTAACTGGCAGGGAAAAAAAAGTGTCCTTCCGTCGCATTAAGTACTGGGGGCCTCGGTGACTGAGCGGTTAGCCTGCTCGCCTCCCACCAAGGCGAACCGGGTTCATTCCCCGGCCGGGTCACTCCCGGATTTCCGCATGTGAGAATCGTGCTGAACGATGCAGCTGGTCTGTGGGTTTTCTCGGGGATCTCCCGTCCTCACCGCCCTTTCATTCCAGCGTTGCTTCATACTCACCACGATCACGCTCATCGGCTCTCAACACCTCGCTGTTAAGAGCCGTCCAAATCTCTTCACTCACTCACCCATAAGTATGTATGTATGTCCCCCCCTCCTTTATCGGTGTCTGAATGCGTGATTGCCCCTGTAGCTGCTTCTAAACCACATTGATTATTTCTAACGATACCTCACTTATCTNTCCTTTAACGGTGTCTGAATGCGTGATTGCCCCTGTAGCTGCTTCTAAACCACATTGATTATTTCTAACGATACCTCACTTATCTTGTGTTTCTTCTTTCGTTTGTCAATGCGACGTATTTCGTCATATTCCTCTTCTAACGCATCATAATGCCTTGGTCCTAATATTTTTTGGTATTTTTATACTGATATGTGTTTTGTAAGTTTATACCGGTGCTATTCACATATACCTGTAAAATTCGCGTAATCATATAACATCACGTTAGAGTTCATTTACACTTATGCCAGTGTCAGTGAGAAACCATTCCCCTTCTAACTGGGTGACACGTGATTCGGTCACACAGCCATTAAGTGTTCAATCATTGGCTTTCAGTGACTAAAGTCGTGCAAACTGCGGTCCAGTGTACGAAGAAGAGCGACTAAAACTTAGAAACTTAGTAACCCACCGCAAACACTAATGAGAATTTAGCAGGTGTGTATGACTCATCACCGTGTACAAGGGCATTGTGATTTTTTTTTTTTTTTCTGCTTGACATTTTAGAACATGGAATCTGATATCCAGGAGCTTATTCCTCGGTACCTAGGGACACCTGATTTTCGAGAAGGATTCCACGTAGACCATGACTTCAATTGCACTGCTGCAGTTTTCTTTTGAATGTTAGTATGGAACGTGTAATTTTTTAGCGTTATAAAACATAATGATAATACTCGCAGTAATTGATATACTCACGCAGACCTCGTTTTCTCATCGACTGCTGACGTAATTAGAACTCAAGTTTCCTGTTAGACTTGGCCAGAAGAAATGCAGCCACCAGGAGTGTTTCGTGTTTACCGTCGATGCACGAGTCGTGAAGTGCGCGTCATACGAGTGGAGGTTCAATGACACAGATCAAGCTGACACATACTTCCATGACACCTTGTCTGTCACGAAATTGCCACGCGAAGTTAGCAGGTGTCTAGCACTGAACGTATGTGATTCGCGGGCAGACAAACAGAGCGCGGGAGTAAGTAAAAAACCATCCAATCACGAAAATGAGTCTGAGAAAAAGTGTTTCAAAATGTAAGTAGACAGGAACTGTTTACACGTAAATCGGGTGTCCCTATTGATATCTCTCTTTGTGGAGAATTATTTTTTATTACCATTTAGTAGATAATTTTGAATTATTATATTACTTAAACATTTTTCTTCTTTGGTTCTTTGTGGTTGATTTAGTACGACATCATGTCGTGCAGTGTTTGTTTTTCTGTCGAACTCTGTGGCCAAAAAATGCTAATTACTGAATGCTGAATTTTACAAATTTCTGTGGCAGAACATATAAAATTAAAAATCTCTGTAATTCCCGTGACCAGCTTTGTAAATTGCTTTAACACTTTTTTTTCCCACTTCCATGAGACTACTTTCTGATGTAACATCACAAAATTAAAAAGGTTACAAAAACATAGAAACTGTTTTTGGCACATGAACGCCTTTATAGTGTTCAGAGAATAATTAATTCCACGAGAGCATTGTTTCAAGCGTTGATTTATGAAGCACTCGCGTGACTGTCTACTCAGATTTTTCTTGCAAGCCCAAGGGCTATTTTTCGGGACGCCTGATGTTTATTTACATTCCACCACCAGCTTCCTAACTGGACTGTTTTAATAGTTGCCTCTATTACACGTTTGCCCTTGAATCGCAAACTTTAAGTATGGGCCAGGCCCAGAGAAGTAAAGGAAATATCTGTTGTCGGAGACACGTGGACATACAACCGAGGAACTGTGCACACGTGTACACAGCATGAGAGAACACGTGTGCATCAGGTGACCCTAGCGACGATTGAGCAGACAAAAACTTAAACAACCTGTATGCAGTGTTATTTAAGGTGTCTTTGAAATAGTCAACTTGATTTCCACGTGATACTGTTTTATTTGCTGTTTTTTCAGGAATGGTTGCACCATCCTATGCTTTCGCCTACTCAGTAAGGTAGAAGGATACAGGATAAAGGATTCAGGCGTTAGTAGCGGAAAGACGAAGTCAGTTTAAGATATTTTGAACAGTATATTTTTTTTTCCTCTGTTTTGATCAAAATTATACGTTCTTCATGTTATCATACTGACAAAGACAGCCATTTAGTTAAATAGTTTTTTTTAACATCAACTTTCACATTTTATGCGACAAAGAAAGGATCAACAAATAAACAAATAAATATATTTTTGAGAGTAATTTTACTATTTATAGTAATTACATTTCATTTTATAATATTTTATTTTTATTTCAACGTTTATTTTCAAATATCACATTGAAAGATACAGCCTCACATGTTTTTGGCTAACTTTCAAACGGCAAAATGTTCGAAAATAAATTGCCAGTTGAAACGTCAGCGAGCTCCACAAGCCGCAAAATTTTTTTTAGCGGGCACACACAAATTGGAACACCGATTTTTGGAAATCTCTCTTTTATGAACATACAACAGAATACTGAACGTCAGAACAACATTTGGATATGTACATAACATACTAGCACGGTGATGGAAAATGATCAATTTTGGAAAAAGCGAAAAGTGTACGATCCTTACAAAAGTTATTAGCTTAGTGAGCGCGTACTGGTGCGAGCTGATGAATTGACCACAGTTTATGTATGAAACAGTTTATATTACACTTTCGTTGCAGAAAAGAAAGAGTATCACAAACAGGCGACAGGAATTTGTTTCATTAAAAAATGTATTTATACAACTTTTTTTTCCCACTTAACAACGAGAAAGGAGGGCCACAGAACAGTAGTACAAATAGAACAACAATATCCAACATTTTGGTAGTCATAACAGCGGCCAGGACGATTCAACAATAATATAGTATTTTATAATCATATATAATATATACATACAACATTTTGTAGCGACTTAGTCTATGTACAATTCCATAAATTCATTTACTCGCTTTAAAAAACTCTTATATTTGGCTACTATGGCGTTAGGCCTGACATTTGTACGCTTGATTTTTATCCGTGGTTGTCTCCACTGTGCAACAACGACCTAAGGCGCTTTAAGTGGCGCGATTCATATCAAAACATTCCGAAGGGTAACGGGTCTCCAAGAGCCAATAATTTCAAACAAAAAACTTAATAGCAGCCAGCATTTTTAGCACCAAACGTTTGGCTATTCATCGTTCCCGTATATAGTTTTAAAAAATAAAGTAGGTATGAGTTTGCACCGAGCAAATTTGGTCCTTCCTCTTGAAACTCAAAAGCCTGATTATATTCTGGGCTATCCCATTGCGTTCTGGAATTCCGAAACCGGGAAAATGACCAGCAAAAAATTACATTTAAAAACGAGGTGTTGAGGTAATTAATTTCGGGCAGAATCGCTGCAAGAAAAAATTAAAAATAAAGGGTAACGTTGATAAACATGAAAATATTACTCTTCAAGAATTTAAGTAGTACCATGGCAATAAAAACACAGAAATGCTAGAGGAAAGGATATTTTGTTCAATCGAAAATTAATAAGTTGTGTTTGAAAGGAAATTGTTCAACATATAATGGAGGTGTTAAAGTTTCTAAGTGAGTTACTCGTGATTCTGTCGGCTTTGGAGGACCTCGCCTGGCTGTCGGCTGTCGCCTGGCTGTCGGCTGTCGCCTGGCTGCTAACAACAGGCGAAAGTCTGTTGCGTAGTGAAATGACATAATATCGCGCCACGAACGCGTCAGTTGCATTTAAAGAGTACAAAAAAATTTTTTTTCCAGAAAAAATAGGTGCTAAAGACACTGCCCTGAACTTACAACTCACTTCTCGTCTCTCACTCACTTACTAAGGCAAACTTCTGAGGACGTCAGAAGATTTATTTTCACATGACCACTAGCTTTGCTTTTAGGAATAAAGACTGTTATCTAAACACTTCACTTACGTTTCAATCGATATAACAATGTCGTGTGCGTGCTCACCTAGTTCTAATGCAAAAAATTCTGCCTAAGGCTCATTTTCAAAAAAATTAACGATTGAATTTCATGCTAGATAAAATGTTAAAAAATCAGCCGCTTATTACCTAGTCCTTTAAAAAAAAAACGGAGACATTCTAATCGTGAAAAATCTAATGTACGGAATGTTTGTGTAATTAAATAAATGTTATTTGGCAACATTTTTCACCCTAAGATTATGAGGATGTTGGATGCAAAAGCTTTATGAGATCTATTCATTTGGTATTTGACTTGCAATCAAATTCGACAGTAAATATATTTCAAACACATGAGATTGTTCTACTCTTCAACTAGCATCACTAATACGTTCAACTACATTAAAAAAAAAAAAAAAAAAAAAAAAAATCCAAAAACTAAAAGTGAAAAAATAAAATACGACTACGAAAATCGCTTGCTTTTTCTTCCAAACTTTGATGATCTAATTTCTAAAAGTGTTGCGTTTTACAAATCCTCCATCCTCATTCTTTGGGTACAAGAGAGTTACAAATGTAAATACACATAGCATTTTCTTACTCAATTAATTAAAGCCATTTGTTATTTTGTGATTCCTTACTACGTTAAAGCCTTACCTAATCGGCCTGATAGAAAAAATGCCAACACAAACAGTCGTTACTCAACACGCTGTGTCAAAAACAAGAGCGATCCAATTATTTTTTTTTTTTCAAACAAAACAAAAACTTGTATAAAAATAGGATTATTTTCTCTTTGAGAAAAAAACTGCGCCAAGATCCATCTTATGCACCTGGTGCATCATGGGAAATGGCAGAGAGCTGCAGTATTTTATATACACATATATATATATTTTTTTTTCGTTTACTTTATTTTGGCAACACAAAACACAGAACGAAAGAAATGTCCTCTTCTCATTCCTTGGCTCCAAAACAAAATGCAAACTGTTCGATCATTCACCTCCTCACAATGACTGGCAATTAATTTCTTTAATTAAAAAAAAAACACAAAACACAAGAGTCACATATCTCTTTCTCACAAAAAAAGCGGACAATAGAAAGTATGTACGCACAACGATAATAACTTATATTGTTTATTTTACACAACACAATGGTATTAAATTTTTCTGCATGTCACGACGACAAGGGGATGGGGAAGGGTGGAAAAGGGACGGAGGGGGGGAACAGAAAGAGAGAGAGAGAGAGAGAGAGTGGTGAACAACGAACCAGTAAGGAGAATGTTTCGTGTCGCCAGTTTCGAGCGAAAGAGTTCACAGTCAAAAGTGCGGGTCGTTACGCGGCGATGCGGTTCGTTTTAACTTTCATAACTTGTTTCTTTGAGTTCGTCGAGTCGAAGAGGGGTGAGGGGAGAAGAGGAGGGCCTCAGAGGGACGTGGTGACGGGCATGGTCATGGGGTCGTCGGATGTGACGGTGTGTTGGAGGGCCGCCCCCTGGTGGAGGTGGTGCGAGTGGTGTCCCGGCATGCCCGCCTGTTGCTGCTGTTGTTGCTGTTGCTGCTGTTGCTGCGACATCTTACTCTCCTTCTTCAAGCGCTGCTTCAGGTGCACCTTGGCGTGGCGCTTCTTCTCGTCGGAGCGTGCGAACTTGCGGCCGCAGACGTCGCACGAGAACGGCTTCTCCCCCGTGTGCGTGCGGATGTGCGTCGTCAGGTGGTCGGACCGCGAGAAGCTGCGCATGCAGATGCGGCACTGGAACGGCTTCTGGCCCGTGTGGATGCGGATGTGCCTGGTGAGCTCGTCGGAGCGCGAGAACCTGCGGTCGCAGTTCTCGACGGGGCAGGCGTACGGACGCTCGTNGGCAGGCGTACGGACGCTCGTGAACGGGCGTCTTGCTCGGCCGGTTCGGGTACTTGCGCGGCTTCACCGGCACCAGCTTCAGCGGGACGGGGGACTGCTGGTAGACCTGGGAGAGGATCTCGTGGCCCTTGCTCGTCGACGGGTTGTACTCGGCGAGCTGCACGGGCGACGGGAAGCCCTGCCTCTGCTGCTGTTGCTGTTGCTCGGAGGGTAGAGGCGCGGCGCTGAAGGGCTCCGTCTTGGGCACGACGCCGGAGGGCCCGGCGAGCGGCAGGCCCGACGACGAGGGCCCCCCTCCCGCTCCGTAGTCAGGCACGACTTGCGAGTCGAGCCAGGTGTACTTGGGTGCAGGCGCGACGAGACCTTGGCCAACGAGCCCCCGGCCGTAGACGGCGTCGTGCGGCACCTCGCAGCTGGAGTAGCCGGGCGGGTTCTTGAGCGGCAGGTTGTCGACGAGCCCCAGCAGGTCCTGCGACCTCGGGTCGTCGTAATGCGGGCTCGCCGTCGTCGACGTGAAGTGGTGCTGGTGCGGCGATGGCGCCGACTGCTGGCTCTGCGACGACGGATGCTGCATGCCAAACATGGGCGGGAAGAGCGCCTTGTCGGGTAACAGCCAGTGGCTGGGCGACGCCGGCAGGGTCGCCGCCGGACTCGAGCCCGACGTCGTGAACACGCCGCGGTAGCTGATCTTGTCGGAGGCGGCGGTGCTGGTGTGAGGTGCGTGCTGGGATGGGTACATGGCGAGGCTGCTGGTGTTGCTCGAGTCTTCCTCGACGCCGACGCCAGGACTGCTGCACAGACTGGGCTCCGCCTTCGAGCTGGACGCCGCCCCCGGCTCTTCGGCGGCGGCGGTGGCGGTGGTGTTGGGGCTGGCCGCCGGCTCCAGCGACAGCTCCTCAGGGTCCAAGGAACCTGCACAGCGACCCACAGTCTCCGTTACTCACACATCCTCCTGCACCTCCTCTCCATAGACACACTACTCTGGGTCAGGTCACTTCTACTACAGGTTGCTAGGGTTGTGCGAATATTCGCTATACGAAAACAAAAAATTGAAAACTTTAGTTTCCGTTTCTGTAAGAAATTTTTTTTACTGTAAGTTGTAACGAAAAGAAAATTCTCGATTTCGATTAATTTTCAGGTGTCTAATGGATGCTAATTTAATGCATCAGCAAAGAAAATTCTTGTCTGTAAATAATCGTGTTTGTTTTCATTATTTCATGACTTAAACAACTACATAAAACGAAAATTTAAGTGTAGGCAACACCTCGTGCGGTAAATACTTCATATCCTACATTTTTTGGTTTGAATTTGCAACGAATTGGTTATAATGAATAGCCTGCTAAAATGTTATGAAATTAAATATTTTTTCGTTAAGGCCGAGCTCTAATTACATTAATTTTCATTTTAGTTTCAGTTCCACGAATGTTCATAACATATCTTTCTTTTTAGTTTCGTGATAAAAAAAAAAAGTGTCACATTCGCACAACCCTACAGGCTGAGAAGGTCAATGTTAAAAGTTTGGAAACAAAAAATGTTNGCCGGCTCCAGCGACAGCTCCTCAGGGTCCAAGGAACCTGCACAGCGATCCACAGTCTCCGTTACTCACACATCCTCCTTCACCTCCTCTCCATAGACACACTACTCTGGGTCAGGTCACTTCTACTACAGGTTGCTAGGGTTGTGCGAATATTCGCTATACGAAAACAAAAAATTGAAAACTTTAGTTTCCGTTTCTGTAAGAAATTTTTTTTTACTGTAAGTTGTAACGAAACGAAAATTCTCGATTTCGATTAATTTTCAGGTGTCTAATGGATGCTAATTTAATGCATCAGCAAAGAAAATTCTTGTCTGTAAATAATCGTGTTTGTTTTCATTATTTCATGACTTAAACAACTACATAAAACGAAAATTTAAGTGTAGGCAACACCTCGTGCGGTAAATACTTCATATCCTACATTTTTTGGTTTGAATTTGCAACGAATTNAATTTAAGTGTAGGCAACACCTCGTGCGGTAAATACTTCATATCCTACATTTTTTGGTTTGAATTTGCAACGAATTTGTTATAATGAATAGCCTGCTAAATTGTTATGAAATTAATTATTTTTTCGTTAAGGCCGAGCTCTAATTACATTAATTTTCATTTTAGTTTCAGTTCCACGAATGTTCATAACATATCTTTCTTTTTAGTTTCGTGATAAAAAAAAAGTGTCACATTCGCACAACCCTACAGGCTGAGAAGGTCAATGTTAAAAGTTTGGAAACAAAAAATGTTNAAAAAAAAAGTGTCACATTCGCACAACCCTACAGGCTGAGAAGGTCAATGTTAAAAGTTTGGAAACAAAAAATGTTCGCCACTAGGTACGCGCTAGTGTCGGCAACGTACTAGATTTTCTCTATTTTCTACGTTGAAATCATGATAACTGTAATAATCATAAATCAAATGTAAAATAACGCCGTAAGAAAGTGAAATTTATTTTATCATTCACGTAGTTTTTAATTAAGTTTCCTTTTGGAACACCGCGCACCTAGCGGCGGAAATCTTCCCTAAGCCGAACTCTCCCATGAGAAATCTCGTTTCGTTCCTAACCTGAGTAGAATAAACCTTACTCTGAGTCGAGTTTGAGTGAGGACTTTTGAAAGCTTTGCTCGAGGTACGGGCCTACTCGCACTTCCTCCGTATGTAAAATCAACATTGTCGTGGGCATGATAACTGTATTCATGCGTAGGTCAAAAGAAACTGTAAAATTATTACACAAGGAAATATTAACAACGTTGCTAATTCTTACACTTAAAAGCATCAGAGCAAAATAAATTATTTCAGTATTCACAAACGTTTACCAAACAACGTTTAGTTCAACTTTAACATGGAACTGCTTTCCCTCCGTCGTTACCAAAGTGCCCGATTAAACGTGTACAGACCCACAGAAAATTTTCCCTGCCCCTAATTGCGTGTATCTGCACAAACACGCCGACTGGCGAGTTCCCAGTAAAGTTGGCAGCAATGCAAGAAAAGTTGTTCCATGCCCTAACGTATAAAATTATAATTTGTAAATTTTATTTATTTATATATATGTGTGTGTATAAATAACTGAATAACCGTACTATTAATATATTTACGTTTCTAACAATTACTCCCTCTTCACGTGATTGGTGCATGAATAAATTAAGAGGTTCCATAGTTATATTAATTTTACATATGGCGGAAGGATATGAATGGGCAAGGAAGAACATCTCAAGCGCGGTTCTCAAAAGTGCCCAATCACACGTGAACACAGCAGTTGACACGAACAGCCACGATCCTCTACTTAGTTCTTTTGTTACTATCATCGTGTAAACAGCATTGCATTTGGTTCCTTTGCCATAAGCCGCGTTTCCATTCAAAGTTATTAAAAAAACATTTTCAAAGTTTGTCACCAAAAACTTGAATACTGTCTGTGTAAAGAATTAAGAGGAGATTTATGGCTCACGAGTGCGCGGCCTTACACTTAACACACAGTCGCCACAGAACATTAAGAATACAGAAGTAAAACAGCTTTTGCACTACANGTGCGCGGCCTTACACTTAACACACAGTCGCCACAGAACATTAAGAATACAGAAGTAAAACAGCTTTTGCACTACAAACTCCAGCCGCAGACGCCAGCGAAATGTCGTCTGTGGCCGGCAACAAGTAGAAACGCAGGTAGCCAATCAGCGGTCTGTAAGTTACTCGCAATAGCCGGCAGCCCAGCCAATAGGGAGATCTTATGCAGTGGCCAATCACGCGCAAAGCCNGTGCGCGGCCTTACACTTAACACACAGTCGCCACAGAACATTAAGAATACAGAAGTAAAACAGCTTTTGCACTACGAACTCCAGCCGCAGACGCCAGCGAAATGTCGTCTGTGGCCGGCAACAAGTAGAAACGCCGGTAGCCAATCAGCGGTCTGTAAGTTACTCGCAATATCCGGCAGCCCAGCCAATAGGGAGATCTTACGCAGTGGCCAATCACGCGCAAAGCCCGTTCCCAGAGCCTGGTACAGCCAATCAGAGAATGGGTATGTCCACATACGGAAGAACCACCATGCCATTCCACTTCTGTATTCTCACGTGTTCTGTGTCATCCTACTTCTCCACGCGACATATCGCTCCATAAACAGAAGAACGTCACAACTCAAAAAGTACTCTTTTTGAGAAAATAGCCCAAAACGAGAAATTATTATGTAAAATAACGATATATATATATATATATATAAGGAAACTGACCACCAGAAAGCAGTTGAGACTTATTGGCTTTGCTGGTACCAGTCTTGGTTGTTTGTTGAAGACTATCAGTGCTTTTTTGACGAATGATGGAAGGCAGCTTGTGCACACGTTATTGTGGAAGAATGTCATATTTGTAGTTGTGTCGTTCAAAAATAAAAATTAAAATGGGAAATTTGCACATTTACGTGTCTGTTACTTTATGTGGGAGGTAGACACAACTGACAAAGATGATGATTTTATAATTAACCAGGTGGTGTTGTTTGTTACTATCAAATTTTCACNGAGGTAGACACAACTGACAAAGATGATGATTTTATAATTAACCAGGTGGTGTTGTTTGTTACTATCAAATTTTCACTAAATGGCATTTACAAAGAGTGTGTAAGTGATTATACAAACTTCATTGGGTACCTGTTTTGGCTAATGTTTAGTAGTGAACGTAACAGAAATATTTAAAGCTCCGTTCTGAGAAATACCGGTTTTTGAGTTGTGTCGTTATTCCATTTANTAGTGAACGTAACAGAAATATTTAAAGCTCCGTTCTGAGAAATACCGGTTTTTGAGTTGTGTCGTTATTCCATTTATAGAACGATATATAACTTATAATCTAACTACACACTAGAAATGTTTCGTGGATATCCGTCCTTCCAAATATTTTTGCTAGGAGCAAAACTGTGAAAATTAATTTTTGTAATAGCTAAAAAATAGTTTTTCAATCACCACAAAAAAAAATTGGGAGAATAAATTTCCATAAACAATTTTTAATTTGTACATTTATATGTTAAGAGTTATTTTAATGACTTGGCATTTGTTTTTTCATTCGTTACATTAGTTCCATTTTTTCTATATGTAAATTCTGAAAGTAAATAATACCAGTGTGAAAAATAATTGAAAAGTGACTTGTTCAGACGTACATGAATTCCGAACGCACAGAATTTTACTAACCATTTAAGTAAAACTATAATGACAAATAATTCTGGATTCAGCTGCCCCTAGGACAAGGGCGATATTAGTTTCCCGCCAAAATTTCAGAGCCGATTTCAAGTGTTGTTAGTAATAAGGATTTTTTCACAGTAATATATGGTCATCAGTAGATATTGAGATTCAGAAGTTTTGAGGTTTTTCTTTGCACAGAACAAAACAAGAAGTCATGGAATAACTAATTTAAGATCATAGAACGACTTAGTATTGTTGATAGTGCAACGACAAATTAAAGATTCAATATGTTTGCTGATTGCAACATTTCAAATCACCGGCAATTGCCAAGCTGCGTCGTCGACCCGACAAGCAAATATCCGATCATCCTCGAGGACACATTGAGTGGTTTCGCAGACGGGCACGTAAGCGAACTATGACCTATCTATCATTTGCAGAAGTTGTGACGGGGAAATAAAACAGGGACAGTCGAAACAAACGAATTAACTGGGGTAGCAGTTTTTTTTTTTANCAGAAGTTGTGACGGGGAAATAAAACAGGGACAGTCGAAACAAACGAATTAACTGGGGTAGCAGTTTTTTTTTTTTAATACTTTCGCCAGAGTGCGAACTGAAAAAAACACTTCGACGGCATTGTCGCAACCTTCCTTCCGACTAGAAGACGCCGTTATATATATATATAAGTGTGTGTGTGAATTATGGGTAAGAGGCACTACGTATATTCTATTAAACCGAGNGACCCGACAAGCAAATATCCGATCATCCTCGAGGACACATTGAGTGGTTTCGCAGACGGGCACGTAAGCGAACTATGACCTATCTATCATTTGCAGAAGTTGTGACGGGGAAATAAAACAGGGACAGTCGAAACAAACGAATTAACTGGGGTAGCAGTTTTTTTTTTTATATACTTTCGCCAGAGTGCGAACTGAAAAAAACACTTCGACGGTTTTGACATTGTCTTATTGTATTTTTAGAGCTATTTCCTGGTTGCAAAGCACTATATACTTTACGAAGTAATAAGCGATATAGCCACTATGTGCAATTATGGTATCGACGAAAACTGCACTCCTGTAAATTTTCATATTCGTAGCATTGTGCCCTTTACCTCCATTGCACACACACACACACACACACACACACACATATATACATTTCAATCCCAAATTAAAATATTTGCTTACCACAACTGTCAATCGAATTTAAAAATCAATCAGTTTAGAAGATATTTGTAGGTTTGTTTGGCGCGAGGTCTGCGGAGTGGTCAGTTAACCGCGATACAGCTCCCCGTCGATGATCGATAGCTGCAGGATCGAGACGGCGCATATCGCACGCTGCGATCTGTCGGAACGGCACTCGCGCGGCGCGGGAGAGAAAACTCGAGCGGGCCCGCCCGCTAGGGACAGCGCAGCCTGATTTACCGGCCGGCCGCCTATCAACTGGGTCAGCGTGCCAAAGCGTGATACCCCCCTCCCCCCCCACCAAAACATNACAGATCCCAGGTGGAAATATTGCAACGAGTGCACATTCTCTCCCCCGCCGGAGGCTTCGTGCGACCCCGGGCGAGAAGCGACCACCAACCATAAACTAAAGATGAGGAGGTAGACAATTATCACTTGCTGCGCACAACCAATCACTGTGTCCCAACTAGCGATGGGCGATGCATCGATTCAACATAGATTAGCCGATTGTTTCAGTAAATATAATCGATTTTTATGCGCGATTAGCGAAAATCCGTTTAATCTATTAATCGATACTAACCATTAGTTTTTTTTATTATCATAGTTCAATACATTCAAAATAATTGCACATTGGCACAAAATAATGGTGGAAACGTTTCTGACATATGCATAAAATCGCAATTTAATGTTTCTTTTTACATAAATTACACACGTGTTATAAAGTTACACAACCCGTATCAATTACAACTGTGAATGCAAAAATAATTAATTACACATCTGTTTAACTAGAAACTATGTATGGCAACTTTCTTATTGTTATATTAATTGATTGGTACTCATAAGAATATGTTAGGTTATATTGTTCAAAAATGTATTACGTTACGGTGTTATTTTACAAATTGTATGGTTTTGTGTTGCAAATTAGCCTTCCTAACATTCAAGGCAGGTAAAATCATCCATCTTCCATGTTGCGTTTGCAAATGATAGGTCAGTTCCAGCTGTTTTGTTATTTGAAAACTATTTACTAGAGATGCATGAATCTTTGATATGTAATTATGGGTATAAATTACTGAGAGGAATTTGAAAGCATAAGTAGCACGAGTAAGTAGTTTTTCATCATATAAGTAATTTTAATGTCTGTAGATAATTTTTCTTGAGCAGAAAATTGATAAACAATTAAAGTGTTTCCAAAACAGTTAGTAAAACATTTTAAAGTGATATCTTATAGCTAGGGGTAGTGAAATTCCGCGGAAATATTCCAAGACAAGTTCTATTTCAAGACACTGTAGGGTCGTTTACCTATATTGATTGGCTAAATTACTTATCGACACGTGTTAACTGTCTGCACCCGAATCACGGGGAAGCCGTGCCGATGATGCCGAATTGTGAGTGGCCCGGTCAAATACAAGAACGCCTTCTCGAGCAGACAGCAACCAATGGAAATAGACAAAGTGCTGTTTGGTGATTATAGTATTGAAGTCTACCCTGTACTCGTATTTTTTTTTTTTTTTTTCGCGAAAACATTACGAGCTCTACTTAAAGCTAGGGCCAGTGAATTTTCGCGTAAAAATCGGAGCACACAGTAGACTTCAATACTATATACACACCTCAGCTGTTGTTATACCTCCATTGGCTGCTGGCGTCGTGTCCGTCTCTGACCAAGCCACTCAGGACTAAGTAACTCCGACACTGAACCTTCGTGATTCGTGCGCAAACGGTTAACACGGGCCAGAACATTTTTTAGCCAATCAAAGAAGCTGGACGACCCTACAGTGCTTTGGACTGTATCTTGTCTCGAAATATTTTCGCGAAATTTCACTGCCCCTACTTAAAGCAGATCAGATCGTTAACGTTATTGAATGCGTGGGAAGTAAGAAGGGGGGGGGGATATGCGGAAGTGCCCTAAGAGGGCGGGCAGGGGTCCGAAGTGGTGGAAGCGCAGCTGTGAACGCCGGGGAGAGATATATGTGGCACGTGGCGAGATCTGCTCCTCGCTGCCGCGTCGTGAGGATGCTGGGCGCAGGGATGAACAAACTGCACCGCCGACCTCGATTCGACACGAGACTCCAGTGGCCGTGCGCCGCGCTGTTGCGAACGTCTACCACCGCTTGACCACTCCTGTACCACCACAGAGAATTTAAGACTCAGCTCCACGCCTTTTGCAGAATTTCTTCGTTTTCGCGACGTATTTTCGGATTCGTAGTAATTACTAGAGACCTGAAAAATTCGCGAGTTCAACGACCTGCAGGCTGAACTCTACAGCCTTATGTACAAATACGCCGATATCAACTGCACATTGGTTGTTTGCTGTCACAGTGGAAGGCGACGATTGGGCCAGCGTTCTACAGGAAGTGTCAAACACCGTGTGGTCAAATGGCTGAAGTTATATAAACACACGTGTTTTGAATTCTAGCTTGTCCCAAAATGAATCAGCGAATTTTTCAGGTCTCTAGTAATTACTGACAGTGTGCGATTATAGAAAATTTACATTTTACGAGTAATTTTAATTGTGTGTTATCTGCTTGATGCAAAAAAGTCGAAAACTTATTAATAAAATATAAATATCTTCTCAGATTTTTACAACAAGCAGATAAGACATAATTTATTAAAATTACGCACAAAAATATTAAACAACTCTTAGAATGTATATTTTTCTATAATCGTGCATTATCAGTGATTACTACAAATCCGAAATTACGACGCGAAAGCGAAGACATTCTGCAAAAGGTGAGGAGGAGCCGAGGCTTAATAACACAGAGGCGAATAGCGAAATGACATCGCTGTTGAGCAGCTTGTCGGAACGTCGATCGCCAATTAACGCCTGGTAAACCTACTAGCAAGCCGCCATCACCAATAGGAAACCCTTTCGTAGCACGCAGTAGCCTATCAGACACAAGGCCAATTCCCGGAGCCCCGCGCAGCTTGTAAGAGTGGTCGCAGCGCGTTCAGTTATCTGCCGAATACACTCTGGTTGGTTCCTGCTACATGCACTCGGAGCCTACAGCACCGAGAAAGCCGCAACATCCCTTGAAAGACTAATAGCAAGGGGCAGTGATATTTCGCGAAAAAATTTCGAGACAAGATACAGTCCAAAGAGCTGTCGGGTCGTCCAGATTCTTTGATTGGCTAAAAAATGTTCTGGCCCGTGTTAACCGTCTGCGCACTAATCACGAAGGCTCAGTGTCGGAGCTACTTAGTCCCGAGTGGCTTGGTCAGAGACGGACACGACGCCAGCAGCCAATGGAGGTATAACAACAGCCGAGGTGTGTGTATAGTATTGAAGTCTACTGTGTGCTCCGGTTTTTACGCGAAAAGTCACTGGCCCTAGTTATGGGTAGTATTTATTTGTCAAATGCTGATTTTAAAAGTGTTTGATTTAAAGTGAACAGCATTTAACCATTCCATGCCCTGTGTACAACATCGTAAACACGTTGCACAAGAAGGTTATATTTGACCGGTACTGTACTCTGCGAGGCTCTGTGCCCAATGATCTTCCCTTTGGCTGACTGATCCGTATAAACCGTGTTATTTCTCTACGTTGTGACTGGTTCACACATCTGATAACCGAGCAGAAAGATTACAGCTTATCGGTAGGGCCAGTGACTTTTCGCGTAAAAACCGGAGCACACAGTAGACTTCAATACTATATACACACCCCAGCTGTTTGTTATACCTCCAGTGGCTGCTGGTGCCGTGTCCGTCTTTGACCAAGCCACTCAGGACTAAGTAACTCCGACACCGAACCTTCGTGACAGAACATTTTTTAGCCAACCAAAGAAGCTGGACGGACGACCCTACAGTGCTTTGGACTGTGTCTTGTCTCGAAATATTTTCGCGAAATATCACTGCCCCTATTTATTGGTTGTTTCAACGGAACAAGTTCTTTGCCAGCTTAAGTGCGGTACGCATCAAAATATTTCTAATTCGCAACACATATAAATTAACGCGGGAATGAAAGGGTTGACAATGAGTACACAAAACAGCTGATCTGTGTCAACACAGGGGAAGTGATACTGCAACAGCGGCAGATAGGTGGGCGCACTATCAATGCAGACAGATTTCGTGACGCACTCGGAACTGGCTAGCTACGCTGCCAAGAATTTCTCCGAGTGCCAAGTTCACGGCGGGGCAAACTTAGGCAACAACCCTCCCACGCAGGTAAACAAATTTTACTTACTTGACAAGTAGGTCAAGGTCATTCACGGACGGCCTTAAATCTCGAAACAAGACGGGAGAAAAATGTATAGCATCAATATTATTTTTAAACGACGACATTAAAGATTATTCATTTATTCTTTTTCCCATCCCCCCCCCCCGCCTTTCACTTGAAGTAAGTGGCGTACGTTTTTTAAATTATAAGTAATTATTTAATCATTTATCTAAAAAAAAAAAAATGTCACAGACAAAACATACAATTTTTGGTACGAAATCTAGTCATAAACATATGATTGAACCTTTTTTTAATAGTAAACTGAACATAATCAATTTTGTTGCTCGTAGACTTTAGTTTAGCCAGTACAGTACATTTTACAATAGCAACTAGGTGCATAAAACGTCTTTCGCACGCCCAGTGCGAAAGTATCTGTCAGCGTATGCATTTAACAACATAAGCCAGTTAAATTGTTACTTTGATTATAAACTTTACGAATATTGTTTTATTTGTACTACAATAATATGACTGATACAGCGCATAGTAAACCAGATCTCACACTTTACGAAAAACGTCGCTAGTAAGCAAAATAAAATGTTTTTCACTTACATTTTACAAACATCTATGTGGAAAGTTTTTTTTTTTTGCGCCAAACAAAACCGTATTCAGTAAGTCTTTAGCCACGATAAAAAAAATGTAAGGGGCATAAATTAATTATAAATTCTTAAACTGAAGTCAACAGAAGACGACAGTATTAAAAAAATATATGAAACTGAAATACTAGATTTATTTTAGAAGATTTTAGAACTAATATTTTACCAAAATTGAGCATCATTTTACCATGATATCTCGCACCTTAAAAAAAAAAAAGAGTACAGATTTGCAGCAGGAATACATCTACGTAGCAAAATATTTTTTTCGCGAAGTATGCACAAATCGCTGCATGGGATTGATTGCACTTTCTTGCAGTTTCCGTATCGCCTGCCAGGAAAACATAATTTTGAATTGTGTTTAGGATTCATTCAGTTTCCACGTCTTCTTCAGTTTGGTACATCGACAAGAATCATCGTGCGGATTTTCTTTTGAAGAGGGGGCAAGGTAATTCCCGAAATCAAAAAAATTTTCCCCTGGCTCATGTAAGATAAATTATTTCCCTGCCAAGGAAGGAGATTTCCCTCCCTGAATAGTAATTATGCGCGATGACTGACAGACGAATCGTTCCCACGTACAAATTATAACAACGAAGCTTGACGCCTACTTCACATGGACGTTCACATGGACGTTCACATGGACGGTACTGGTTGAAAAAAAAACACGAGGCCATAGACGACTAAGATGTGATGACTGTGACAATCCAGGTTTACACGGCGTAGCGAAAACTTTCGTGTCGCCCTTGGTGCACTTCATTTCAAACCAAGCACACATTGGAGAAATACATCACCTAAGTTCGTTTATAACCTATAAGTATGGCCTGTGACTTTTCGCGTAAAAATCGGAGCACACAGTAGACTTCAATACTATATACACACATCAGCTGTTGTTGTAACTCCATTGGCTGCTGGTGCCGTGTCCGTCTTTGACCAAGCCACTCAGGAATAAGTAACTCCGACACTGAACCTTCGTGATTAGTGCGCAAACTGTTAACACGGGCCAGAACATTTTTTAAGCCAATTAAAGAAGCTGGACGACCCTACAGTGATTTGGACTGTATCTTGTCTCGAAATATTTTCGTGAAATATCACTGCCCCTACCTATAAGCAAGGCCATCCGTTTATCACGAAAATATTTATGCGTAGGCTATACTTCAACCTCGTAAGTGCGCGCTTGCAAAATTTCCTTGGGCTATTGGCCACGTGCCCGTGTGAGAAGACATTTTATACTCGACTGGGCCAATCAGACTTGAGTTTACTCCGTCAATGGCTGGCAGAGAGGTAAGACGCAGCAAAGTTGTCATCTTCCAGTCCCAAAAAAATGTTTCTGAACTGTGTTTTGCAGTACAGCTGGTCCTGGGATCTTTTCGCGACAAGCAGGCGGTGGCTACCTATAAGCTAGTACGGACTTCCGCCACCAGATATCGGTAAATTTGCTAGAAAATGCGAATCTCCAAGTACCGAACTAATAATAATAATAATAAAGTCTCCTTCCCCCCTTTTTTTTCTTTAATCCCTTTGAGGAAAACGTTTAACTCGCACTCTGACTATAATATTATTTATTTTAAAACCCAAGAACTTTGGTGGCCAAATTTGGCGGTATCCCGCGGAATGTACACCCCTGGACTAATGGATGTGGAACACACATATCTCTCTCTCTCTCTCTCTCTCTATCGCAATGTGACTGTAGAGCAGTGGCGACCGCTTTTGTGTCTCCATAGCCGGGACCATTGTTGTCCGAGGCGGGTCCAAAACACACACTTACACACCCTACCCGCTGCCGTTTACTCCTCCCCCCCGTCACCCCTTCATCGACGAGACCTCATACCTCGCCGCGCCGGGCAATGAACGTCCCTGGAGCGCATGCGCCGTGATCAGTCGAGCCCGCGACCAGGCAGCGCGTTCCGCGGCCAATGTCGCGGCGTGTAGTAGGCACGCCGATCTTTACCTCGTTAATCGATCTCTTGGATCGATTTATATCGAGGCAGAGAATATCGTTGCGCATAGAAAATCTGACGACAAAAATCGATTTTCGATTTTTTTTTTACGGACCAGTTGTTTGAGCATAACGTCAGTTCTATGTGCTGGGATAAGCCATGGCCTTGGAAAAACTCATATGGCCAAAAAATCATTTAAAAAAATATCAAATACCAAAAGATGAAATTTGATAAAAAATACAACAATCCTTAAATACAACAGTCCAAAACTCAACAAAATTCGTTAGGTTAAATGACACGTAAAAGTGTCGCTATACAAAACAGGTCATTCATATGAAAAAAAAAAAATGTTAAATATAAAAAAATTGTTTGCATATTTATAACATTTTTTAAAAATACATGAACTGTATTTTGGTGATGCCAAGCAGTAGCCAATGGCGTTAGTTTACGTTGCAATTTTTTCATGTATAAGACTTAGTATTTATTATTATGGCTGCATCAAAACAGAATAATTTTGGGTTTGATATCAAATTATTCGAAAAAAATTATAAAGTGTAAATATTTTTTTACTCGAGGAAAATAGCATCACATACAATGCATACAAGTTGAACACTATTTGGTACAACTTTAAAACAATTACTTTGTTTTGGTACCCTTGCTACAGTGGCAGGCCTTTTAATGGGCACAGGAAGTTCGACGCGTTTATGAAGCGACCGTCGGCAACAGACAAACAAAGTTCCCCTAATTCGGTTAGGCGCGTGTCGTCCCGGCAGTGCAGCCATTTGTGGCGGGAGTATCGCCTTGTGGCTTCTGCGCTGTGTACTTTCTCACTGCGCAGTGGGTTCTCAACTTGTAGCTACACCGCGCAGCCTTCGTTCAAAGGCAGCGCGCCGATTCGGTACACTGTGACCAACATAAAAACCAGCAAGTTGGCTGCACGCGTTCTAAAATTCCGCTGCAAATAACCAAAATTAAGTTACGCTCCAAACCTGAAAAAAATTGCACATAAATATTCACAATTCCGTTATAATAATTCCTGCAATGTTAATTAGAAACTTTAAAGAAGAAGAAATTCAGGTGTTTTTTTTTTTCTCAAAACATTTCGAACATATTTTGTTACCAACTGTGAGGGCCTTTTTCCTGAGCGTAATTAACATTTGAAGTTGAAAAACTGGAGAGTTAGTGGTGTCTTTTAAAGGAAGGGTATAAAATTAATGCACATTGTCAACAGCTGTTGTAAGGTTTTTAAAAGTGCTTTATTTTACAATAATAATTCGTACAAACTTGTAAACTATTTATTAATATAAACATTTCAGTACGCAGTCTGCTAAGTATTCAGTTGCCATTGCAGTTGTCGATAGCTCACGAGTGGCCTTGTGTTTCTTCTGTCAGTTTCAGAACACCTTGCTTTTGCTAAAACTGCACTTTCACATTGTAAGCTTCTTGAGGTGATATTCTTCTTATGGAAAATAAGTAAACGGCCATTCAATTCCTGCAAATGCACCCACGACGAACAGCAGCGAGAAATTAATTACGGATTCACTCTTTAATCTTCGACATAATGGAGTTATCGTTTTTATTTAGCCACAAATTACATTTCAGAACTAGTGTTAAAATTTTCAGAATTACAAAGAACAAATGATTTTCAC